>CAUYUJ010008857.1:286593-364573 GCA_963575745.1 Prorocentrum cordatum | reverse complement strand
CGTGGGAGGAGAATCCAGCTGATCAGTCTGGGCTCGTCCGACACGCACCTCTGCCAGGGCGTCCTGTACACCAGGGAAACGCTGCTCTATGTCAGAGATCCGGTTAGCGAGTGGCTGCACGACAGCGTTGGTCGCATCAAGCCTTTGAGTGATGACTCTCTCAGTACGCTGCAACATGTCGATCAGGTTCGACGAGTTTGTGTGTGCTTCGGTACGAAGCGTGGCCGTAGTGTGGTCTAGGTAAGATCGAAGATCATTGATCTGAGACTGAACGTCGCCGAGGTCTGTGGCCTCGGTTGGGGTTGGTCGGTTACGGAGCTGGTCGTGGATCTCATCGTGTAAAATCCTGACCGCAGAAATGCCTGTGTCGCGTACGATCACAAGTTGTTGCTCCATATGCGCGAGATAGTTGCGCAGGTTCTCGACCATCGCCGTTCGTTCACCTGAGTGTGACACCTCACGATCAACCTGGTACTGCAGTTCTCCTATGATGCGTCTATCTTCGGCGATCCTGGAATCGATGATCCCTAAGGCGCCGTCAAGATCGCGGCGCATGGCTGCAGTATCCGTGGCATTCGTCTGAACGCTCTGTAGTAGTCCAGAGTATTGGCTGGGCACGAAGGTTTCAACCTGGTCTCTAAGCTCAGCTATGTCACCTGCGGCGGACGTCTCCGCCAGCTGGTCGTCTGAGATGGAGAGGTGGGGAGCGTCAGCTTCCCTGTGTCCCCTGTCGCGGGGAGTGCATGGCCTCTGAGAGGCAGTGCGCGGGCTCGACCTGCTCTCGCCGTATGGGCCTGGGGCTCCACGGCGGTTGCGCGCAGACGAGCTGCGACTCGGACCATGTGTGTGGTGTCTCATCCGATGATACCTTGGGGTACCGCGTCTGTGGCTGTGCCGACACTGGTCTACTGAGTTCCTCGAAGGTAGCTACGTGCTCCGCCACAGGGGCGGTCGCAGTGCTGGGGTTCCAGCACCTGAGGTCCATCGGCGGTTAGCGCGGAAGCGCCCTGGAGTATCGAGACCGGCAAGGCTTTCGCCTGACGCTGTTGGGATTGCTCCCGACGGGGAAGGGGAGGGAGGATCAAAGGTCGGCGTGTGAAACTCCTTCCTTCCTGTTCCTACTCCTTCTCCTGTCCCCCCGCGGGCGGCGCTGCGGCGAAGTTCAGCAGCTAGACGCGCCTCGGGTCCTCGGGAGCTGGGGGGGGGGGGTATCGGGGACACCAACACAGTCCGCGCTAATGCTCTCCAACTCGTCACCGAGCCGTCGCACCGTGGGAGAGCTTGGACGCGAAGCCCCAATGGAACCCTTACGGCGCATGCGCCGAAGCGGCTCCATTAGGCTCGCATGCAAGGTCACCGCGGGCGAGTCGGTGAAGGTGAGCGTTAAAGGGCTGATAACCTGTGTATGGGGTTGAAGTACAAGAGTACAGAACCCCTGATCCGTTGGTAGAGAGATGGAGGGATAGATGGAGATCTTTCCCTCCCAAGCGATCAAGGTACGATCGCTCCAACTCAGTACCTGAGCCCAAACGGCCAGGTGCGGGAGAGGTAAGGATAAGGAGTATATATGAGGGTATTATACGGGTTCCACACACAGGGAGAGGGGCGGGGGCCAGGGTCGAGAGCCCGCGGGATGATGGGCGTCGCGATGGAGAGGGCTGGGGGGGGGGGGAGGGGGCAGCGGGGGGGGGCTGTGAGGGGGCGGGGCTTTTCTTTCGGAGGGGGGGGGGGGGGGGGGCCAACCAGAGCCAGTATACTTCCCCGCTCGAAGTTCGGAACGAGCTCCGAGACTTGGGGGCGGGGCTCAGGGGCTCAGGGGGAGCGGCGGCGGCGGCGACGGTCACGTGGCCAACCTGTTTGTTGTTTCGTGAGTGCAAGAGTTTTGAAGCGAAATTCCTGGAACGCAACGAACGCAACGGCTTGTTTTGCGACTGCGATCGCGCGATCGCTGAATCACTGAATTATTGAATTATGCAGACAGCCATTTACTGTGAATGGGGCGCGCCCCACCCCGGCCCCGGCACCCCCCCCCCCCCCTCCGCCGCTCTTCCTTCGCGCGCGCCCCATCCCCTTCCCCCGCTGGCGTCTCCCGTCGCCCCCTTTCTTCTTCCCCCCCCCCCGCATTTCCTGCGTTCCCCCGCCTCTCCCCACTCGTGGCTCGCTCCAGCCCTTCAGCACTGCTCCGTCTGTGCTGCTGCTGCTGCTGCCATCCTTTGCCGCCCCCGCTGCGTGCCTGCACGCCGCCAGGCTGTGCAGGATGTGCCACTTCGGCTGGCACGAGTCCTGCATGGAGAAAATGGGCGGCAGAGCGGGCGGCCAGGAACAGGGGGAATGGTGAAGCGCGGGGGGGGGAGGGGGCGACGGAGGCTGCGGGTGGTGCGGGCTGGGGGCGGGGGGGGGGGGGGCGATTGTAGGGAGGAGTGGGTCGGGGGCGGGGCTGACGCGCATCGATTGTTGACGCGCGGTGGCTAATCCAAGCGTCGACGCCCGCCCAGTTCATTCTCCCATCTCTCGGTCCTCGAATGTGATCGCCCTGGGCGCCCCGCAGGACAGCGCCACCTCGTCGGGCCGCACATGGACCGCGTCTTTGCTGAGTACAACCCGAACGAGGCACCTGGTCCTCCAGGCACCACCGAGGTAGGCGCATGGATTGGTGAGCAGTATGCAGCGCTCGACGCCGTCGCAGCTCGCATCCCCCTCGGCGGCGTCGGCTTGTGTTTGTTTTGTAGGAATCTTGTGGACAGGCGGGGGGGCCAGGACGCCGATTAGGCATCGGGTTGCCCCCCCCCCCCCCCCCCCCCCCCCCCCCCCCACCCCCGCACCCCCCCCCCCCCCGGCCTCGACCCTCGCTGTTGCGATGCGACGGCCGCGACTCGGTCCGTCGGTCCGTCCTCCTGTCCTTCTTCCCTTCTTCCTGCTCCCACGACTTCCCGACTTCCCTTTCTTTCCTCGCCTTTCCCCGCGTCCAACCCTCAGTCTTCCATCTCCCCACTTTATTTCCCCGCAACGCTGCATGTTGACGTTCTCTTTTGGCTGCTGCTGCGGCAGCTGTGATTTGATGCGGCCTTGTCCCGCTGCTTCTTTGCGTCGGCGGCCCTCGACGCCCTCGACAGGCGGGGCGTCGCATTGGGGGCGCCGCTGTGTTTTCTCCAGTTGCTGGCGTCGGCGGGCGGCGCTCTGGACACTGACAGACTGAGCGCTGACCGTCTGCCCGTCTGCCGCGGAAACGTGGTGGTGAGTCTCCTGTCACGGATGTTTATCGCGATGTACTTGCATTGGCATTGAATTGTACTGGATTGAACTGAACTGGACTGGACTGGAGTGGTCTGCGCCAACGGGCGCAGCCCATAGGGCAAACAACAGGAGGCAGTTCAGGCAGTTCTATGTTTGGCGGCGGAGGGCGCAACCCATGACGCAACCAATGCGCGGCCCCTCCAGCCCCCACGGCGGGGGCGTCCTGCTCGGGCTCGGGAGCTGGAGTCATTGACCAATGGCGTATGTGTGTCCATGACCCCCAGGCGCCGCCGATGTGCAGCGCTGAGCTGCGCGAGTGGTGTGCCGAACTGTGCGTGGGCGCGCTGCGTGGGATCCCATGGCCTTCCTCGCATGGGCCAGCTGGGGGCCTGGGCGTCTGGGGGGCAGCCCGCTGCTTTTCTGCGGCCTCAGAAGGGGCAGGACGAGGAGGGCGAGGCGGAACAAGGAAGAGAAGGGAGAGGGGGGGAGGGGGCGGGGGAGGAGGAGGAGCCCTCTCTCTCTCTCTCTCTCTCTCTCTGTGTTTCTCTCTCTCTCTCTCTCTCTCTCTCTCTCTCTCTTTCTCTCTCTCTCTCTCTCTCTCTCTCTCTCTGCCCAGCGCTCCTCTCTCGCACTCCTCGCTCCAAGACGCCCAAGATGGCCCCGTGGGGCCATCTCCCAAAACGCCCTCACCCACCATGCAAAGCAGCAGTTGCTTCAGTCAGCCCGCATCGTGAGGATGGGCAACCTTCCCAAGGCGACCCTTGCATCGTTGCCCCGTCGGCCCATCATTTGCGACTTCGCCTGCCAGCCTCGCTCGGAAAACGTCGCGGGCCTCCAGGGGCCTTGCATCCCTACCGCGCGTCCCTGCGATGCGGGCTGACTGCAACGTCAAACAATCCGTAGACATCTTGTCTCGGATCGGCGTTCTCAGATCGGCGTTGGCGCCCGATGGCCGCGCCCGCTGCGCCCCCCGCGCCCCCCGCCAAAACGTTCACTGAACTCAAAAGATGGCGCGCGTGGCAACGGTGGGACGGCTGGACTGGCAGACTCATCGCATTGTCGTGGAGCGAGGGCAACGTCGAGGAGACGTGGCTGTGGAGGCCGCCCGTCGTTGACGATGGCGAGGGCGATGGCAAGGGCGGCAAGGGCGACGGCCCGAACGTCGGCAAAGGCGGCAAGGGCGACGGCGACGGCAAGGGCGACCACAAGAACAACGGCACAGGCAAGGGCAAGCTCAAGACCGACGCCGTCGGCGAGGACACGGACAACAAGAAGGCCAACGGCAAGGGCAACGGCAAGGGCGGCAACGCAAAGGCCCAGGACAAGGTCGACAACGGCAAGGGCAAGGGCCGCAAGACAAAGGCCAACGGCATGGGCAAACGCAAGGCCAACGACAAGGGGGGCAACGGCAAGGGCGGCAAGGCCAACTACGGCAAGGACGGCAAGGAAAAGGCCAAGAGCGCCAAGAGCTAGACGGTGAGCCGACAGCCCAGCCAGCCCGACCGCCCAGCCCGACGCCGCCCTAGCCAGCCCGACTGCAGCCAGACGCCCAGACGCCGCTCCAGGCCCGACGGCCCCCATTCAGGAGGGCGCAAAAACATTAAGACACAAGTAATCGTCGATTCAACAGAACATCCAGACCATATGGGAACTATGGGAAGTGGAGGGGGAAGACAAAAGCCCAGAATATATGGGAAACTATGGGGAACCTTTTTTATGTGCGTTTATTTCTTTGGCGTGTGTGTGTGCGCGCGTGCGTGTGCGTGTGCGTGTGTGTGTGCGTGTGTGCGTGTGTGTGTGTGTGTGTGTGTGGGGGGGGGAGGCATGGGCATAACGGCGCAGCATGATGCGGGCGAGGATAAGGCCTTGAGCGGGCAATTGCAATGCGCGGGCGAGGGTGAGGTGGGGGTAGGAAGGGGCGAGGAACGGGGCCAGCGGGGTGCTCGCTTGCCTCGCCGCTTCGCCGCCGCCCCGACTCGAGCACCAGCAGCGCCGCAGCGCGGTGCTGCGCAGTGAAGAAGGTTCACTTCCCACTTACCTAGGCACCACTTCTACTTGCCAGGTCAGCTCGCCTGCAACGATGCAAGGGACTTCCGCTGAGACAGGCGGCCCCGCCACCGCGGCCACCTCTTGCTCTTCTGTTTGCGTGTAGGTTGCGTTGGCCAGAGTTGTGTTGTCGTCGTCGTCGTAGTCGCACCTCGTCGCCCGTTGCGCCGTCGCTCGTCGTTCGCCGCTGTCGTCGTAGTCGTTCGCCGTCGTCGTCTCAGTCTTCGTCCGTGCCGGCGAGCTCGAGTCTGTGGGGGAGAGACACGTGCACCTCTCGGGCCCTGAAGGACACCGTTTGGGCCCTCCAGGGCCCCTGCAGTGGCACTCTAGGGCGCCTTTCCTGCAGCACTCGCTGCCCCCACTCATTTATCGCCGCGCCACCCGTCTGCGCGACGCCCAAAGTTGAAGGGGCCCTGGGGCGCGCAAATGCATGCGCACCAGTAACCAGATTCCCCACATATTGTTCCATAGTTGTTGGGTTCTTGTCGAGCTGATGTGTTAGGTGGGGGCGGCGCCCTTCGCGTAGTGGGTGAATGCGGGGGCGGCCAGGCCGCGGCGATGCAGCGCGCGAGGGGGTGCGTTCACGCGCGGCGAGATTGTGCAGGGTACCCCTTCAAGCGCTGAGTGTAGGGGGTGTCCCTTCGCATAGAGGGCGGTCATGGGAGGAGGCCCCCTCGCGCAGATAGTGGACGTGAGGGTGGCCCCTTCACATCAGTGGTGACTGTACGGGGGTGCCCTTCACAGCGACGGCTGCTGTGAGGGGGGGGGGGGGGGTGCTGCACGCCAGCTGCAGCTGCGAGGGGGGGCCCTTCACGCCAGCTGCAGCTGCGAGGGGGGTGCCTCGCAGCGAGGGTGGATGCGAGGGGGCCCCCTTCACGCCAGCTGCGACTGTGAGGGGGCCCCCTTCACAGCGGGCGTGTATGTGAGGGGGTGCCCTTCACGCCAGCTGCGACTGCGAGGGGGCCCCCTCCGCAGCGGGCGTCGACGTGAGGGGGGGCCCTTCACACCGGCTGCGACTGTGAGGGGGCACCCCTCGCAGCGGGCGTCGATGTGAGGGGGGCCCCTTCACACTAGCTGCGACTGCGAGGGGGCCCCCCTCACAGCGTGCGTGGATGTGCACAGCAGCTGCGACTGCGAGGGGGGTCCCCTCACAGCGGGCGCGCCTGTGAAGGGAGCTCCTTCACAGCAGCTGCGACTGTGAGGGGGGATCCCCCACAGCGGGCGCGCCTGTGAATGAGGCCCCTTCACGCGCGATGCAGATGTGAGGGGTTGCCCTTCACATCGCGATTGCCTGTGAGGGGCGCACCTTCACATGCTGTTCGACTGCGGGTGGGGTCCCTTCACATCGGTAGTGCATGCGAGGGTGGGTTCTTCACGCAGAGAGCGGTTGCGTGGGGGGCGGATTCACATCGAGATCTGTTGTGAGAGGGGCCCATTCGCAGCGACAGAGGTTGCGTGTGCGGCCCGTTCGCAGGGGTGTCGCATGTGAGCGGGTTCGGCGTTCACAATTGGCGCGCGCGCGCGGGGGGTGGCCATCGCGCGCGGCGGGCGCACGAGGGCGTGTCATCCGCATCAGCGCTGGTTGTGGGGGGATGGCTTTCGCAGAACCTGCAGTTGACATGAATGCATCTCCACGAACATTGCCTTTGTGATGGCTGCCGCTCTCAACCATATGCCGAGCGCGAGAGGGTGTGGGGGGGTGCTTCAAGCGCGGCGTGCATGTTGCGATGTGCCCTGCGCAGTGAGCTGACGCGCGATGGGGGGCCTCATTCACAGTAGTGGTATGTGCGAGGAGATGTGTTCACACGTGCGTGTGTTTATGTGAGGTGAGCACTTCCACTCGCTACTTCTCGTTCTCGTTGGCTTCAACGTTGCACCGCAACTTGCCTTGCTCTAGCCTAGCGGCTTCTCGGGCGCGCCTCGCCCCGCCGCGCTCATCGGCGCTGCGCGATGTCGACGATGTCGACCAGTTCGCAGTCTACTTGCAACGTCGCGATGGGAGCTCCTGGCGGCCGCGCCCAGCGAGCTGATGGTGTTCCACAGCCAGCGCGCGCAGCTCCAGACGTCGCACTCGCGCAGGCTGCAGCTGCGCAGCCAGCGCACTCCGACCAGGCGACAAACGTAAACAATCCCGACTGGTGGGGGGTGAGGGGGGCAGGACGAGGATGAGGATGCAGAGTGCGAGGAGGAGGGGGATGAGAATGAGAAGGACGAGGATGAGGAGGCGAATGAGGAGGAGGAGGCGGAGGATGAGGAGTGGTGAGGTTTGGGGGCGGATGAAGGGTGAGGGCGACGAGGGACGGGGTGCGCGAGGAGGATGTGGAGGAGGGGGGGGGGGGGGGGGGGGGGGGTTCTTGGAGGGACGGGGGCGGGACTGAGAGGGGGGGAGGGGGGGGGGGGCGGGGGAAGGGGGGGGTGGGAGAGGAAGGTAATGGATGGCGGTGGCGACGGTTGCGACGACCCGCCCGCCGCGGCAGCTCCGTCCCGAGGCTTGGTCCTTCGATGACGCCGACAAGAACATCGACATGAGCTGCCAGACGTGGCCGACGGGGCACAAGTACATCGAGTCGCTCATGTCGTGGCCTCGTCTGTTAAGGAAGGGCGAGGAGGGGTGGTCAGTTGTGAATGACAGCTGCTCCCTCAGTGGGGATGAATGGAAATGCGGGTGGCGAGGGGGCGGGTGAGGGGGGCTGATGGGAAACGCAATGTGTGCGCGCAAACACGCCGGATGAACAATTAATGGCGTTGACCACATGGGGGGGGGGGGGAGGAAGGGGGGGGGAGAGGGGATAAAGAGACGGGGGAGGCGGATAAGGTGGAGGAGACAGGTGAGGATGATACCATGATGCCATTATATTGTAGCATTGTAGCATGGGGCCGATTGCCGATCGCACATATAGGACTACGTCGGCCATCGTCGTCGTCGTCGTCGTGTGCTCTCGAGATGAGGTTCCGCAGCCCCATCAAGCGCGTGCTGGTGGCGACAGCGGCGGTGAATAATCTGGCCCAGGCGGTCTCCCACCAGTCGCACAAGCTCCGCCGCGCGCTGGTCTTCTGCGGGCGGTGGTGGCTGCGGTAAGCAAGAACGGAGGATGGAGGGGGGGAGTGGGGGGGGGGGGGGGGGGGAGGAGGAGGAGAGGAGGAGGAGGATGAGGAGGAGATGAGGAGGACGAGGAGACGAGGAGGAGGAGGATGAGAAGGCTGATGAGGAGGAGGGCTGAGGAGGGGGAGGAGGGGCGAGGGGGGGGCGGGAGAGTGGCGGGGGCGGGGGCTTGACACATTATGACCCCGCGCCCCCCCGCGCGGCCCAGTCCACGGCCCCTTCCGACCACCCCTGGGGGGGTTCAAGGGCACGTGTATTCTCCCTTGGGAAACTTTGGCAGCATTTGAGCATTTGAGCATTTGAGCTTGGCATCAATTGATGAGATATTCAATTGCAACCAGGGCGGGCACCCCCTCCCCCGCGCCTCCCGCACCCCCCCCCTCAGGTCAAGGATTATTCGATCAACGATACGGAGCCGACTAAGTACTTCGACACGTTATTCTGCGTGCAGTGCGGTGCGTGGGCTGTTGATACGCATTTGAGCGTGCGCCCGCGCTGGAAGAACGCGTGCCAATGGCAGAGGCGGGGGCACCACCACACGTCCGTGATCAAGAGGGCCACGGTCTCGGCAGCGTTGCTGGCGATCGATCGCGAGGGCTCGGGCTGGAGCTGGAGGGGGAGGACGGGCTTTGAGTGGGCTGAGTGGATCATGAGATGAGGGAATGGCGGAGGGGGGGTGGGGGTGGGGGCGGGGTGGAGGTGGATCCCAGGATTGGAGGGGGCGGGGCGGCGGTGGGGGGGGGGGGGGGGGGGGGGGGGCTGAGACCATCAGACCATCGGGCCGAATGCCGAAGGTGACCGCCGCGGCGACGAGAGGGGCCACTCAACCCCTTATTCCTCGCCCCCCCTCCCCCTTCCCCCCCCCCCTTCCCCCTCCCCCCCCACCCCGCCCACCGACCCCCCGCAACCGACTGAGGTCCCGAGCGGGCTCCTGCCTTATAAGCAGGTTCTTGACCACCGCAGCCACGGTGGCATTTCGAGGGCCCTCAAGGACTCTCGGGCTCGGGTAAGGGCAACGCCTTTCCCTCTCCTGCCCCCCAGGGTGCCCTGGGGCGGGCTTGAGAGATGCCCTCAAGGCGGCCCCAGACAGGCTGCCCCGCGACGATTCTAATGGGGCCTCCAAGATGGCACCGCGAGGGTTCCAAGGAGTCCCCGAGAGGGCCCCCGCCCAGCCCTATCACGCTAGAGCGCTAGAGCGTATGCGGCGCCCTCTTGGGGCCATCTGGGTGCGCTTCCTGGGAGCCTGGGAGTGCCGAATATGCTTCCTAAAATGCACCGATATGGTTCCAACAGGGCCCCAAGATGGCCCCACAAGGGGCCCGAGACGTCACCTGGAAGGCCCAGTGGGGTATAACCCGAGGTTTCAAAATTATATATCTTTATGTATAGTTATATATATATATATATATATATATGTGTGTGTGTGTGTGTGCATTCGGGGTCTAACGTGGTCCTCTAGGGACCCTCGCCTTGGGGCCATCGCGGCCATCGCCAAGTGGGCCCTGGTGGGTCTTTTGTGATACGCGCGCCCCCGTCAGTCTGCCCTCCAGCCAGGACGTCGACGACCACGACGGCTGGGACTCTTACATGCTGTTCAGGCAGGCCGCGGCGGTGCACGCTGCGGCCGCGGAGTCGGCCGAAAAGGGCGACGACTCGAACGGCGGTGCCAACCCAGACGCAGCGCCCTCTGCGGGGCCCGCTGCGGAGCCCGCCGCGGCGCCGAAGTCGCCGTCGGAGCCGTCGTCCTTGGAGACCTCCTCTGGCATGAGCGGCATGAGCAAGTCCGAATCGTTCGTGTCGGACTCCTCTGAGCGCCATCTCTGATGGAGGGCGGCCCGCGGCTCTCGCCCCTCGAGGCGAGGTATGGAGGTAGGGAGGATGGGGGGGGAGGGGCGCAGTAAATAAGGGAAGGGGGCAGGATTGAGGACTCCACTCTCCGGTGCGCTAGTCGGCCCTCGGTTGTCGTCGGCTCGTCGGCGCGGGCGCGCCTAGGCCGCGCCGCGCCGTGGCGGCCAGACTATTCTGTTTGTCAGGACTTCTTGTCTTTTTGTCAGCTCGCGAGCTCGTGAGGCCCGTGAGCTCGTGCGTTTCGTTCGAGCCAGAGCCCATCTGCAGAGTGTATATACGCCCGCTGCAGCTGCCGTTATCGCGGCGAGTCGTGCCGATATCGAGGTCGGCGACCCCCGTCCGTAACGCCGTGGGGCGGCATCGATATTTAGGGGGACCGTGCGTAGGAGCGTAGGACTGCATCTCGATATTGAGGCAGTCGGTACCAACCCTCTCACTTGGCACTGAAACTGCATCCGCCCTCTTCCTTCCCCTATTGTCCTTTCAGAGCCTCTCCTGAAAGCCGCGCCCATATTGCACGTGCGGTTCGCGTTGCCGTCCGTCGCCGTCCGCCCGTCCGTCGTCGAGTCGCCGCCCGCGCCCCCTTCCCAACACCCTCGCCCCGCGCCGCAGGCGGCACCAGCGGCGCCTCGGGCTCGGTCGCGGTGGTGAGCGCGAGCTCGAGCGCGGAGATGAAGGCGCTGCTCGACTCCCTGAAGGCGGGCTTCATATCTCTATGGGCCATGGGGGCGTGGGCGTGGGTTTCTGGGGGAAACCAAACGCTGGTTATCAGAAACATCAGAGGGGGGCCGATTCCAGGCCCTAGGGGCCCTAGCTCGTGGGACTTGCCGCGTGGGCGGTTGCGTGTAAACTTTCAAAACGGCGTTTGGCAGGTGCCCCGCATCTGTCGTCGTCGTCGTCGCGTCGTCGTCGTCGTCAATCCGCCTAGCCATGCCCCCATGTCCTTGCCCCCCTGCTCCCTTGGCCCCTTGGCCTGCCCGAGTGCTGCTCTCGCCATTGTGGGCCCCGTTCCGTTTCGCCCGCCTTCTTCTCGGCGCAGCCCCCCCCCCCCCCATTCCTCGGCGCGGGGCCGTAGCGGCGAAATGTCGGCCCCAGGGTCGGCCCCACTGACAGCATTGACAGCGTGGCCCTAAGCGGCGCAAGCCCCAACAGCGGCCCCAACAGCGAGTGCTTGCATCGTGGGCCTTCGAGCCCGAGACAGGCGACCAAGCGACCATCGGCCCATCGGCCCCTCGCGCCCTTGCATATCGCACCCGCGAGCATACGCATGTCAGTTGCACAACGCTGTTTGGAGCCCACGATGTCTGACGCCCGCCGCAGCCAGCCGGACTCGAATACAGCAGCGCTAGCAGAGTTAGCAGAGCTTCTCACGTCTCAATTTCGATTATGAATCAGCATCTCCCCGATTCCAATCGACTTCCTCCAGCGTTCATGGCTGGGCTCACTAACATGGTTCAGTCGCTGACGGGGCGCAGCTGGGAGGCCCGACAGTCCACCTCAGTGTCGGGGCTCCTCTCCCCGAGCCTTCGGCTCATCCCGCTCATCCCGAGGTTGGTGTGTGTGTGTGTGTGTGTGTGTGTGTGTGTGTGTGTGTGTGTGTGTGTTGTGTGTGTGTGTGTGTGTGTGTTGTGTGTTGTTTGTGTGTGTGTGTGTGTGTGTGTGGTGTGTGGGGGGGGGGGGGCTGGGGGGGGCCTAAGCCTAACTGGGGGAGGAGGGGGGGGGGGGGTAAGGGGGGGGGGGGGGGGTGGGGGGGGCAGATGCGGCGGACGGAGGGGAGGGGGGGGGGGGAAGCGATGGGGGGGGGGCATGGCACCAGATAATTTAGAATCCAGGATGGGGCCCACTGATCAGGGGGAGGAGAAAAGAGGATGATAAGGACGAGGAAGAGGGGAAGAAGAGGAGGATGAGGAACATGAAAAACGCAATGCCCTTTCGACTCTTCGACCGCTCGCGCGGCGGCGGCGGATATTACGTGCACAGGGATGGGGCGATGAGGTTTACGGTGCCAGGCCCGTCGTCGTCGACGGCCGACTCGCGCGCGTGGCCGCAGGCTGCGATCTCTGCGGCTGTCGAGGCAAGCTGTGGCGGCGGCCACCGTGAAGTCCTTCACGGTGAGCTTCGCAAGCATCGTGATCTCCAGCTTCAGCTTCAGCAGCAGCCGCAGCAGCCGCAGCCGCTTCAGCCTCAGCCTCAGCGCACGGTCACGCAAGGCTGCGGCGGCGGCGGCGAGTCGGCCGAGGGCCCTACGCGCGGCGGAGCGGGCGGCGGCGGCGGCACGGACTGCGGCATTGGCACGGGCACGGGTGGCAAGGGCGGCTGCGGAAGTGGCGTCGGCGGCAAGGACGGCACGGGCCCATTCAAGGGCTTCAAGGGCGGCAAGGGCACGGGCGGCAAGGGCACGGGCCACGTGCACGCGCGCGACATGGGCGGCGCGTGCTTCGGCGGGGGCGCGGGCCACGCGGGCGGCGGCAGCGGCGGCGGCGCGGGCACCGAGGGCTGGGGCGCGGGCCCCGCATGCGGCGCATGCGGCGGCGTGGGCGGCATGGGCGGCATGGGCGGCAGCGGCTGCGGAGACGGCGGAGGCGGCGGCGGCGGCGGCAACGCCGTCCAGTGTTCCCTTTCACGCGCGCCCTCCCCCATGACACCGACCTTGCTACCAGGGATCTCAGCGAGTGCTCTCTTCATAGGGGCGCCGTCGGCTCGGGCGGCTCGGGCGGCTCCGAAGCAGCCCCACTCGCCTCCGCCCAACCACCTCCTTGCGGCGTGCTTGAGCTCACAGTTGCTCTCGAGGGCCGCTGCCGCCATGTCTCCCCCGACGCCAGCCACTAAGCGAGGTTTTGCGGTTATGCAGCCGCCGACGCCATGTCTTGGGGCGCCGGGCTCGGACTGCGGCTCGGACTCGGGCCACTCGGCGGCGCATTTCCAGCAGCTCCAGCCATACTAACTAACGGCGACGCCGACGACGTCGACGACGACCCAACGACAGCGATGGAACGGTGAGGGGGTGAGGGGGTGAGGAGGAGCACCGCGACGGCGACGACGACGACTGCGACGTGACGACGACGACGACGACGCGACGACGGTACCGCGCGGGCCGCACGGGCCCGCGCTGGACGCGCTGGACATAAGAGTGTTTTGGGCGCGGCTTGAGCCGCGCACACCTCGGCGCATCGGGACAGAATTCGTTCGAATTAAAATTCGAATTACATGTATCCTCGCTTGCCCCCCTCCCTTCCTCCCTTCCGTCTCATAGCCACTCCTCCTGATTCCAAGCCTTCGGCTTCATTGCTCCCCGTCCTGACCCCCCGTCGCTTCGGTCCCACCGTCCTGAAGGGGCGCGATCATGATCGGGGGGGCCTCGTGGGGTGTCAGTGTCACAGTGTCAGGGGGGGGGGGGGCTGTCTTGCCTTGCTTGAATCTGTCTTGGGGCTCCCGTCGGACCGTCGGACAGGTCTGGTCTTCCTGGGCCCCTTGGCACTCCCGTGTGCCCGTGGGAACGATGTCGAATGCCCTCGCCATCGAACGTGGGCGCACCCCTCGCACGCCTGGTGACCCCGTGACCCCGCGCGGACGGCGCTCTTCAGAGAGACCCAGCGCACCCCGCCCCCGCCACCCCCAGGTCAGCGACGCTTCCATGGGCGCGGCCTTCGACTTGGGTTACAGCAGCTACGAGGCGCGCCACCCAGGCAAGGTCGGTGCCATCCTTCGAGCACAAGTGCCCATCGGCGATCCTCCAATCTCGACCTAACCTAAACCTGGTACCTCGGTACCTCGGTACCTCCTAGCGTCGGGTCCGTCGCCCAGTCGCCCGGGTTGTCTCCCATGGTCATCACTCCCCCCCCGCCACCCGCCCGCCCGATCCCCACTTAGTCGCTTGGGCTCTCCTGGGGCTCCTGGGTCGGGCCCTGGCCCTGGGCCGAGGAACGGAATGCCTGCTTGCTTGGACGTGGTTGCCGCCCCCCCATCCCCCCTCCCCCAGTTTGTGAAAGACTACGTGCGCCGTGGATTGGCGCGCAGCCATTCTTCCGCGACGGCGGCAGCGACGGCGAGAAGCTCTTCATCAGGCACCCACTTAATCAGCGGCGCCAGCGGGGGGCAATGCGGCACTACAAGAAGTTGATTCTCAAGCAGGGCGTGTCTTGGTCTGATAGGGCGGGAGATATCGTCGTTCAGCCCACTTGCCTTGACCCCAGCAAGTGGGTCCTGAGGGCGCTCGGTGGGGCCACCTTGCTGGACGCTTGCTACAACGCCATCAAGGACGCCCCGAAGAACGAGCAGGTCTTATCGATGATCGACCACTAGGTGCACGGGAATGCTAATTCGATCGCGGAGGGGGGTGGGTCGTTGCGGCATTACATGCATTGCACTTGATTTTGCGACCTTGGGCTCATCCTCACCTCCTCACCACCTCCTTCTCGCGCTCTCTACGCTGCCCCCCCGCCCCCCCCCTCTCCCCTCCCCGCCCAGGTGCCCCGCATCCAGCTCCTCAATCCGAACGCGCCCCCTGACGCGCTGTACTGGATCAGAGTGCAATGCAATAAGCTGGTGGCCATCGGCAGCACCGCGAGCTTCTTCGAGAAGCTCGAGCTCGCGCCCGTCGTCGCGGCCAATTGGCAGCAGCATCGGGCAGCGCTCCGCAAGAAGCGCAAGGGGGAGGGCGAGGCCGAGGAGGATGGAGGCGAGGGCGGAGAGGGCGAGGGAGGCGGTGCCGAAGCCGACGCCGAAGACCCTGGCGAGGCTGGCGAGGAGGCCGAGGATGAGGAGGCGGAGGGCGACTGCGAAGAAGGCCTGAGGGAGCGTGGGGAGCGTGGCCAACGATCGATGGATGGGGGTACGGCCACTCCATCCTCCTGCCCCCCCCCCCCGCCCCCGTCCTCCCGCCTCCTCTTCGGCCCTTTTTCGGCCTATGCCCCCGTCGGCTTGGCCCGAGCGTCGCTTGCTCGCCCTCCCACAGGCGGCGGCAAGAGGAGCCAGTCGGGCTTCTACACTGCGTACAGCAAGTTCATTCAGGACCACTACGGCGACGTGTTCCAGTCCAGGGAGGAATTCACGAAGGCGAACATTTTTCGCACGAAGGTTGATGCCATGGGCGTCTGGGAGAAGATTACCGCCTGGTGGGGGGACTGCGTCGCGTTCGAGGACTCGTCAATGAAGCCCATGCCTAAGTTGCCCGATTTCGTTTTGGCCCTTTTGGTCTGATCAATTTGCTGAATTCTTGGATCCTCCAGATGTGGTTTTAGGATTCTGTCATTCTGTCAGATCGGTCGGGTCGTGGGTCGTTGTCGGATGAGTCTTCGGACCCTGGGGCCCGATTTGGGTTTTAGGGTTCTACCAAGTCGATCGGATCGGATCGGCTGTGATGGCTGTGATCGCTGTGATGTTGTGATGTTGTGATCTCGGGTAGCCCGCTAGATGGCACGCGGCCCATGGCAGCGGGCAGCGGCGTTGCCTTTGGTCGGTCTGTCGGCCACAAAACGGTGACATATGCTTTCCGATCCCCTTGCCTTCTCCTTGCAACAAAAAAAACATCCGAACTACTCAGGTCGACTCAGGTGTTCGGGGCGTTCCAGACTATCCAGAGTTACTTCAACAAGGCTGAGTACAAGGGCGCCTTCAACGAGGCCATGGCCGAGATGTTGAAACACGCGGTCCCATCTGTCTTCGAGAGGGACGAGGCTGAGCGCGACGTTTGGGATGCGGAGATGACTAACCACCCAGACAATGACGTGAGGTGGCTCTTCAAGACCCCCAAGGACTGCAAAGTGTTGACGAGGCTGTTCACCCCCATGGCCACCTCCAAGGTGTTCAAGGATGCCCTTGACTTGACCCCGTCGAGGAAGACGATTCGGATGAAGGCGGCGAGCCCGAAGGCCAAGTCCAAGGGCGCCAAGGGCAAGGCAGCGTCGAAAAATAAGGTGCATCGGGGCAGCCCTGGCGAACCATGCATCCATGCATCTGCAGCGCACTGTCGCGGGCGGGAGTCTCGCAACCCGCGGGCCCCTCGGCCCCGCCGGCCCAGGCACCCAAGCACTGGGCTTGAACTGGGTTTGACGAGGTTTGGGGGCTTGTGGTTTGTAGCTCGTCCTGCCCGCGGGCTGCGTGCGCGCCTGCATGGATGCGTGGATTTCCAGGGCCCCCGCAGGCCGCTGCCGCTTGCTCTGCTTCCGTCAAGCCGAAGGCAGGCAGCCGCGCGACGCTCTACCTTGACGATGTCATCAACATCATCTTCCACGCCGTGCGCGAGGTGCCCCCCGACCAGAGGGACGGCGCGCAGATGGCGCAGATGCTGCGCTACGGCTGCAGACTCGGCATCAAGGATCAGAACGATGGGCCCTTGGAGTTCGCCTTCAGCCTGAACGGCGACGGTGGCGTGGAGGTGACCCGCGAGAAGTTCGCCAAGTGGTCCCAGTTTCGGCCTCGCATCTACACTCACCTGCGGGCGGTGCACGGGCTAGAATGCAGAGACGCAGCTGCTGATGGCGATGGCCGCGACGGCCGCGACCACCAGGAGGTCGGCGCTGCGGATGACGACGGTGACGAGGTGGCCACCTCCGCTGCCGCCATCTTGGCGATCATCGGCAACGACATGAAGATGAGGAACAGGCTGAAGTCGGCGCTGCGCGAGTTCATGAACGACAACCCTTTCTGCGAGCATTCGGGCGAGATCAAGGCAACGCACGTCGCGTTCACGCGCATGAACGGCCATGTCCTTAAGGCGGTGAAGGCGACCCAGCAGAGCCAGAACCGCGGCGAGTTTGCGAAGGGGGACGGGCCTGCCATCTCCTCGACCTTCGTGGACATGGCCATGAAGATTGTCGACTCCACGGTGCCCGCGAACTTCTTCAAGCTGTCTGGTCTATTGTTGCGGCTGCTTGGGGCTGTTCGCAAGGGCGCGGAGAAGGTGAAGCAGGTTCGTGAGGAGCAGGCGAAGCAGCCCGATCGGTCAGAGTGGGCGCTCTTCCTCGAGGCGGTGGACCCCGCAGTGGCGGCCTTCGCCGAGAGCCTCTGGAAGACTGAGGCCGCCTTGGAATGGTCACACTTCACGCGCTTCATGTACTCGAATCTCTTGCTGCGGAAGGTAGTCGCCGAGATGCAGGCCGATGTGTCGCCTGAAGCGCACGGCTTCTGCGAGCGCGGGGTGGAGTTCGCTGAGAAGCTCGACCAGGCCGGCGGCGCGTCCAGGGACCTCTTGCGGAGTCTCTTCGCCAAGTCGGACAACATGGCCGACGCGCGGGTGAAGGTGATCGAGCTGGGGGGCCGCCTCCACGACCGCGTGGCGGTAGAGCCCAGCGAGGCTGTCTGGAGGATGAAGCAGAACGGCATCAAGTCATCGGTCTCTGTCAAGACCAAGCCTCAGATTATCGCGCTGATCAAGGAGGAGATCCCCACGGAGGAGCTTCCCGAGAACTTGTCCTCGCAGGCGAAGGACGTGTTGGTGAACCTCGTGGTGAACCATCGGCTTGGCGCCCAGAAGGCGGCTGTCCAGAAGGAGGTTGAGCAGTGGAAATCGTTGGTGGAGGTGGCCCTTAGCAAGGGGATCGATCACATCAAGATCCCCGCATCGAGGACTGAGCCGCTGATGCTAGGCGAGGCCACGGCTGCCAGCATCGACGCGGGCTTGGAATCCGCTGGCATTAAGGAGATCGGCGACAAGAAGTACTTCCAGCTGTTTCGGGCGATGGATGGCAGCAGCGCGCTGATGACGTCCTGCTGAGCGCGCAGCCGACGTGATCAGCAAGTGGGCCGCCGATCAGTGGATGCGCGTGGATGCGCCCGAGAAGAAGCCTGATGAGCGGCCGTCTCAAGTTCTACAGCCGTGTGTGACCATGGTTGACCAGGGGCTTCAGTGGGTGGTGTGCTCCGAGGCGCGGGCGCAGGCTGCTGCGAACGCGAAGGGGACCGTGAAGCTCCTCCTGGACGTCGAGGGCCGCCGAGGCGACGGCCCTAGTGGTCGCGGCATGGTCAAGTTGCATTTCGCTGGGCGCATCGTCCTCGCGCCAGGTGCACGCCTGAATGAAATGACAACTCGGAGTTGGTTGGAACAGTGGCGGCGCTCCGCCCCCCTCCCTCCCCCCCCAACTGGCCCCGCCGTCCGAGGGATGGCGGGGTGGGGATTGAGTGGGTGGTGGTGGGGCAGTGGCGCTGCCGATCTTCCAACTCCTCCGTCTCCTCCCGCCACCTTCCTCACCTTCCCCCTCCTCCTCCCCTTCCTCTCCTCCTCCTCTTCCTCCTCCTCCTCCTCCTCCCCCTCCTCCTCCTCCTCCTCCTCCTCCTCCCTCTCCTCCTCCTCCTCCTCCTCCTCCTCCTCCTCCTCCTCCTCCTCCCCCCCCTCACCTCCCCCTTGCCCTCGCCTCCCCCCGCCTCCTGCCCTCCTGCCCTCCCCCCTCCCCCATCCCGCCCTCCACGCCTTCACGCCTCCACGCCCTCCTCTTATCTCCAAGTGGGGTGGCGGGGGGAAGGGGCAGCGGCGCGACGATCGGCCCAGGTGCGACTTGCGGGGGCGGGCCGCAAATCAAGGTCGGCGAGCTCGCAATCGACGGCGTGCACTTCAATATCCTGGTTGTGCCGTGGCCGAACTTCCGAGACGTCCGCGGCGGAGCGAGCACTCCAGCATGGCTCATGGGGCATTGCGAACCTCGCCCTTCCCATAGTCGTCGTCGTCGTCGTCGTCGCAGTCGTCGTCGTCGTCGTCGTCGTCATTCTCCAATGTCCCACTCGTCCACTCGTCCTCCTACTCCTACCCCTTCCCCCCCTCCCCATCCATCCTCCTCCATTCTTCTGGGTCCATTCCGACGGCGAGCGACGCGCAGCAGAGCACCCTCACGATCGCCCACGAGGTCAAGGAGTGCCCGATCCTGGACCCCTCGGCGTTCCACCCGCTGGACGTGCAGCTCGGGCCCGTCGCCATCAAGTGGCACTCCCTCGTAATCGACGAGGGCCCCTACGAGCAGTGCATCGCCGCCGACGGCGATAAGTTGCTGCCGCTCCCGAGGCCCAAGTTCTCCTGGGAGGTCAAGGAGAAGGCGGCAGCGACGGCTCCGAAGGACCGCGCTTTCGGGCCGCCTCCGCTCCGCCGAGGGCGAGGGGTGCGACGGCGACGAAGACGTGGATGAGTGAGGGGCGGCGATGGGGCGATAGGGGGATGAGGATATGAGGATCTGGATAAGGAATGAGGGCCGACGGCGAAAGGAGTGGGCGGGGGGAGGGGGGCGAGGGGGTGTTAAGTTTAGTAACTGTGCATCGCGATCGCGATGGCGATGGCGAGAAGCAAAGGTTGGAGGGGGGTTGGAGGGAGGAGGTCGGGATATGTGGATGGAGGAATGGACGAGGAGGAATGGATGAGGAGGCGCGGCTGCGCGGCCGGCGGGCCCCCCCCCCTGCCCCCTGAGCCAAGCGGCTGGCCAGGGCGTGGGCCACATCCTCGGCTGAGCGGCCCGCCCCGACGGCGGCTGGCCAGGGCGTCGCCGCATCCTCGGCTGAGCGGCCCGCCTCGACGTCGCAGTCGCCGTCGCAGTCGCAGTCGTCGTCGTCCTCGTCGTCGATTCGTCGTCGTCCTCCTCCTCCTCGCTGTCGGCGTCGTCGTCGGAGCTCTGGACGCCCTGGCCCCCCTCGCCCTTTTCTTCTCCCCCCGTCCTCGCATCCAGCCCCCCGTGGCGTGGGCTGAGGGGGTCGCCTCGGTCGTAGTAAGAGCAGGAGCTGGGCGTCCCCCGCCGTCAGGACATGACGGCGCTAGCGCGAAAAATGTCGTCCAGATGCGCGTCGCACACGCGTGCGCACGTATTTCCGAAAGTATCATGCGTTACTGTATCATATAACTGCACATTTTTTGGTAACAACATGTTATATGTTTTTTGTTTTGGATGTTGGCGGCATCATGTGCTCACGCGCGGGCGCGAGATTTTTGGGGCAACAGCTACATGTGCGAAGGGGTTCGCGGCGTGCCCCTTCACAGACTGGGTCTGTGAAGGACAGAACCCTGCCCCTTCACAGTGTCCTGGCGGACGCTTCTGCGAGCGACAGTGAGATCCTCAACGCTGCGGTCGCTTCCTGCATCTCGCGGGCCCTTCATGTCGACGTTCGCAGGCGGGCGCAGGTCGCCCGCCTCCTCGCCGAGCGCCGCCGAACGCGCGCTGCGCGACTAGTCCCAGCCCATTGGGCGACAGGTGGTGCAAGGTGGGCTTCTCTCCTCTTCCACAACCCTTCTTCCCTTCGGGGAGCACCCCCCCGTTTTTTTTTTTGGCTTGGGGGCCGGGCCGATGTGTCGGAGGCCCCTGTCTTCGCCCCCTGGGATGGTCAATTCTTGCCCCCCCCCCCCCCCCCCCCCGCGAGGATCGCGGCCCCCGATGGGGGGGCGCCAATCTAACGCCCCTGTTCGCTTGACCAACCGCCTCCAATCTTGCCCCACGAGGCCCCCCAAGGCTCCAGGGAGGCCCCAGAGAGGGCCCAAAGAGCGCCCCAAACAACCGCGAGATGTCTCTAACAGGCACCCGAGAGGCCCCCAAGAGACCCCCGAGCGGCCTCAGAAAGCCCGAGATGACATCCAAGATGGCTCAGATAGCCCGAGCTGGCTCCAGATGGCTCCCAAGATGCTCCAAGCGGCACCGAGGCCGCCCCAAGACGGCTCGAGATGGCCTCGAAGCCTCCCAAGCCCCCCTCGCTGTGTGACT
The DNA here is from genome assembly GCA_963575745.1 of Prorocentrum cordatum. NCBI lineage: Eukaryota > Dinophyceae > Prorocentrales > Prorocentraceae > Prorocentrum > Prorocentrum cordatum. Next base: position 343,675 of record CAUYUJ010008857.1, on the reverse strand, counting down.
ATGCGCGTCTTTTCTTCTCTCCCCCCGTCAACTCTCGCGGGCGTCGTTTCTGGATGGACTGGTGGGGATGCGCGACGCGTCGAGAATTCATGGCCATGGTGGAAGCCGGTATCTGGAAGCTCCCAGATTCTCGCTGCGCCTCAACGAACTGACCTGCTGCTTGTAGTCGCGTCACTTCGCTCGGCGCCGCCATGAACGAGAGTAGGAGTCGGCGTCGCGCGCCGGGGCCTGCGTCGCAGGCGCTGGCTTGGAGGTCAGAGGCGCGAATGCTGACGTCGCAGACGTTGGCGGGATTGAGGCCGCAGGAGTAGCCGCCGACGTCGCAGACGCTGGCGTGGTGGAGGCTGCGGGAGTAGCTGGCGTCGCAAACGCTGGCGGAGGGGCGGCGGGGGCGGTTGGCGTCGCAGGCTCGGGCGATGCTGCGATGAGCAGCCGGAATCAAATGGGCTTAATTCCAATGTGGATGGGCGAGTCGCGGACGTCGTCTTGCCGATGCGCGCGGCCCCGAGGCCGGGATGGCGAGCCTCGCTCCCGGCTGCCAGTGGGAAGCGGGGGATCGTGGATATTGCTTGTTATTCTGCTCTCGCTGCTAGGATCGCGCAGCTCAGTCGGCCAAGGGCCATAGAATTCGGGCCGCCAAACGCGCCGGCAGAGCGGGCGGGGGCAGCAAGAGGAACGGCATGGAAAGAAGCGGGAGCTCAGCGGACGCGTTCCGACGACGCTGTCGAATCAACGGGAATCGCACTTTGACCCGGCGGGCCCGCCCGAAGCTTCCCGAGCAGAAGGCAGACTGGCCCGCAAAAACAAGCCGCGCCCGAGGAGGCCCAGCCGCGACTCCAGGGCCAGCCAGTGCCACGGCCTGGGCAGGAGTGGGTCCTTTCCAATCTTCTGCCTGTTCACTCTCGGCCTGCTGCTGCTGCTGCCGCTGCTGTTGCTGCTGCTGCTGTCGTCCCCGCCCTCCTCGCGCCCGCCTCGCCTCGGCGCTCGTGGCCCAGCCCCCCCCGGATTGGGGCGGCCGCGGCAGCCTCGGAATTGGCCTGTGCTGTCGAGGAATGCGTGGCAGAGCCTGCGTTCTTGTGGCGTTTGCTTTCAAATGTGCCGCGGCAGCGCCTCGCGCCTCCAGGGTCTCGGGGCCCAGAACTGAGCCGGGGATTCCGCCGCGGGACAGCTAGAGGAGGGGCCGGGCGTCCGCCTCGAATTCAGGCGCGCCGCCCGACGCCCCTCCTCCTGCCTCTGGGGTTGCGCCCCTCCCCCCCCCCGCGGCCCAGGGCCGCAAGCTCCTTCGGGCGGGCCCATGCGTGGCCCGCCGTGTGCGCGGATCCCTGGGGACAACGAGGTCTGGGAGAACTCGCGGAAGTGTGCAGTGCGAACTTGCTTGGCCGACAGTAGAACCGAATGCAATGTCTGGGACTGTCAGGATCGGGCTCTGCGTGGTCTCGACCCATGCACGCGATCGGCTCGGATCTGGCCGCATTCTGATACCTACTAATGCGAAGTGCGTGCTCTTGGCTGGGAATCGAGCGCGCGCGTTCTGCCGCCGCCTCGGGGACCCCCCGTCTCTTCTTGTGCGCAATATTATTCCTGAGCGTGCTCCTGAAGCACTAGTTTTCGCTTGTGTAGCCTAGCGGTGAAGATCGCGGTTCCCGTCGGTGTTCGACCGCAATGCTCCCTGGCGCGCGCCTGCCGGTGGCTCGCCAGAGACACGAGGCATCTGAAGGACCACAACCAACCAGCGACCGACCCAAGCGCCACCAGAGCGACCGACCAGCAGCACCACGACCAACCAACGGTCGACCCCAACGACCAACCAGCAACACCGCAACGGACTCTGGCAGCACCGCGAGCAGCTCCAGCAGCATCGCGACTAGCTCCAGCAACACCTCGGCCGACAACAGCAATAGACCGACACCAGGAGCACTGCGACCGACTCCAGCAGCGCCGCGACCAACCAGCGGCCGATCCCAGCGCCACCAGAGCGACCAACCGGCAGCACCACGACCAACGGGCGACCGACCCCATCGACCACCCAGCAGCACCACGACCAATTCCAGCAACACTGCCAGCTCCAGCAATACCGCCGCCGACTCCAGCAACACCTCGGCCGGCATCCACAGCACTAGACCAACGCCAGCAGCACTGCAACCGACACCAAGAGCACCACGACCAACCAAAGACCGACACCACCAGAGCGACCGACCAGCAGCTCTGCGACCAACCACCGACCGACCAATCAACGAAACCACCAACAGTCTCAGCATCACCACGACCGACTCCAGCAGGCCGACACCAACAACACCGCGACAGACTCCAGCAGCACCTCGATTGGCGACTGACCCCAACCCCAGCAGAGCGACTCGAGAGTAACGCCACGACCAAGCATCAACCTACCCCAGCGACCGCCCAGCCACACCAAGACCGTCTCCAGCAGCACCGCGACCGACTCCTGCAACACGACCCATCGACGACCGACTTCAGCAACACCACAGCCGACCGACGACCGACTTCAGCGTTAACGACCGCAACCTGCCGCCGCATGTCGTGATGAATGTCGCAATCGCTCTGGGCATTCGCCCGCAATGCTTCCTTGCGTGCGCCTGCCGGTGGCATGCCGGGTCCATGAGGCATCTGAGAGAAGAGGGGCCACGCGGCCTCCATCTCTGCGTGAGAGCGACGGCGGGCACGAGCAGCCACCAGACTGAAGCGTGCGAGGAGGCCCCGCTCCAGGAGTGGAGGGACGGACGGTCTGCTCAACACGTGGGGCAACTGCTTATCGGACGTGGGCGGCCTCTAGGGGATCGGCGCGCACCCGCGAGGTGCTGCGTTCTGGCCTCGTAGACGCGAGGTCATCGAGCCCTGCTTGATGTCGGACCAGAGTCGCGGCGAAAGGATGACGGACCATGTCAACAGCCTGAATGAGATCACGGGCGCGGCCATCGATCTTCGGGTTGAACAGTTTGAGATCATCACCAAGCCTTCGTACCTTCAGGACGACAACATGGGTGGGATCTTCCTGTCCTCGGAGCAGCGGCCCCGTGGAATCGGCATCGCCATGCAAACGATCGGCAACCAGGAGGTGCATCGCAGGGGCTGGCCTGTTGACTCCGATGCGCACTCGGTGAGCTTGGATGTCGAATTTGGCTTGCACATGTTCGAATGGCACCCGCGCTGCCTGCCCCATCCGGTGGAAATCTTCCCTGTGAAGGGAGCGGCGCCAGGATGCCGAACGCAACCTGTCGAGACAGGCCATGCCAGACATGTCGACAATGGGGGCCATCGTTGGACACGGCGCAAGCTGGCGCAGGTGGCGGCCCTGGAACGGCGGAGGTTGCGTGGCGAGGTCTCGCCAAACCGGGCTCAGCAACGGCTTCTGGCACTCGGCCCAGAGCTACGCGTGCGAGCCGCGATCCAGGCGCGGCGGCGAGGTGGACTTCATCTCAGGGACTTCAACGGTGACTGGGAATGTTCCAACCCGCTTTCTTGCAGACTCAACCCCTCGCGCGCGGCCTGGTGCCACGCTCGCAGTCGTTGTTTGCGCGTCGACGCTGAAATGCCCCACGGCCAGAGTGGGGGACGTGCGAGCAGGTTCGCAGGGAAATGTTGGCCCGCGTGACGTAGACGGTTGAGTGTTGCAGAAATGGCTGCGTCGTCGCTGGCCGCGGCCTCTGCAGCTCACTTGGCACCACCATCGCGCCCAGGATCGGCGACGAGGGCCCGGGCGAGAACGACGCCGCGACCGACGTCTGCAACGACGACCGACTCCAGCACCTCGGCAAATTACAATGACACTGAGGCCAGGGAGTAACCCCGGCTCCACCCTTCTAGCAGCACCAGACCAGCTTCAACAGCATCGCGACCCACTCCAGCAGCACAACGGCCAGCCGACGGCTGACTCCAGCAATCTACGACCGATCCCAACGGCATTCCGACCAGAGGGCGAGGCGGAGGAGAGGGAGGAGAAGGAGGAGGAGCAGGAGGAGGCTGAGGACAGAGCGACGCTGCCGAGGCCAGACGGCCAGGGAGTGCAAGAGGAACGACAACGTTACGATCAGGGCGTGCGCGAAGGACGGGCAACGCTAGCTGGCTGCGTCGCTGCCCGGGGGGGCGTGCCGGTTAGAGGCGGCAGTGGTAGCGCGGTTGGAGGAGCTGGGAGTGACGCCAGTGGCAGCACAGTGGGGGCGGGAGGGAACGGGCAGGGACGGCAGCGGCGGCGCGGTGGGGAGGGACGGCAGTGGCGGCTCAACCGAATGCCCGCCGTCGCGCAGCACCACGACCATCAACAGTGCCATCGCCCAGCAAATTCGCCGACCAGCAGCGGTACCACCGACCAGCAGACCCACCGTCCAGTGGCAGCGCCGACCAGCAGGCAGACCAGCCAGCTGACCCAGGGCGAGGCGTGGCAGCGGACCTTGGCGCCGCTCTGCGAGACGTGTGTGCCTGGGTCAAGTCTCCTGAGCCTTTGCCAAGAGGCGGCTGCGCGACTGGGCCATCAGGACCAAGGCCTCCCGGCCTTCCTCGACCCCACTGGGGCCCAGAACATGCACAACGGCGTGCAGAGGCAGTGCTCCGGCGCGTGCGAGAAGAACGAGCGGTGGCAGTCAGCCAAGTCGCTGCTCAGTGAGGTATGAACGGCGAAGTTGGAGCCCGCCGTCGTCAGGAGCTACATCATCTAGAACAGCACCGCGACCAGCCGCCGATCCACTCCAGCAGCACCAGTGCGACTCCAGCAGCACCAACACCAACCCGCGCCGCACCCCGACCGATTCCAGCTGCGCATGAGCGACAGCAGCTGCACCACCACCAACTCCAGCAATACCAGGACCAACCAGCGACCCATTCCAGCAGCACCAGTACGACTCCAGCAGCACTAACACCAACCCGAACTGCACCGCGACCGACGTAAGCAGCGCCCGACCTAGACCAACAACACCACCGCCAACTCCAGCAGCGCCACGACCAACCAGCGACCCAGTCCAGCAGCACCAGTGCGACTCCAGCAGTACAAACGCAAACACCAGCTGCGACACGACCGACTCCAGCAGCACCTGGCTGAAACCAACAGCACCACCACCAACTCCAGCAGCACCACCTCCAACCAGCGACCCACCCCCGCAGCACCACGGCGACTCCGGCAGCATGAATACCTACCCCTGCTGCACCGCGACCGAGTTAAGCGAACGCATGAAACTCGCCCCCCGTCCCCCACATGCAGAAATTAGACCAATTCGACCGTCAAACGACGCGCGAACTGCAAGCGGAAACTGCTCGACAGTCAGCCAACGACAACGTCGCGCAATTCCTTGCGCACGGCGCGCTGCTGCTATGCTCATCGGCGTTTGGACATGGCGTTGCCTCATGCTGACGCGCGGTCACTCACCAATTTCGTTGCAGAGAGTCACGCGCTCGTGCCGGGGCAAAAACCAAGGGGCGCGTCGGCCCTCGGCGGCGCTGGCAAGCGCCCTGGCCGGCGCCTGGGGCCCGCCGCACACGGTCGCGCATCGACAAACTTAGATCCCCCCAAAACAAAGTTGAGGCGCCAGGAGGGATAAACTATATAAACTCTCTATATATATATATACATATTAAAAATCGATCAAACTTTCTCCGAAGCGGAACGTCTCGCGCGGGAGAGCACCGACAAACATCATATTTAAATATCGGGCTTATATAAACACCACAAACACTTTAATTTGGACCAGTTGGCTCAAGAGAAGCGCCCCAGATCTAACCTTTTTTCCGTCGGCGGGGTTATGACGGGGCGACAGAGGCGGGGACGGCGGCCCTCGGCTGGGCCAGCGGCGCTGCCGTGCGAGGGATAGCTCCGCCGTCGCCGCAAACTGCAGGCCGCGGCCGTGGCACGCGGGGCCCCGAGAATGCCGGCGCGGGCGCGGGCGCGTCGAGCGGGCCCAGGACGTCGCCGCGCGCGCGGGGCCCCCCTACGGCAGTTGGCAATGGCCTCGCCCACAGGGTGCCTACACTTACGCACATTCGCCATACATGCAAAACGTTGACATGTCAAATCCATGGTTGTGGGGGCTGGAGTCGGCTTCCCACTGTTCATCAAGCAGCGCTGGACCGGCACCACCACCTCCACCAGCAACTCCAGCAGCACCACGACCAACCAGCGACCCATTCCAGCAGTACCACTTCGACTCCAGCATCGCCAACACCAGCCCCAGCTGCACCACGACCTGCTTCAGCAACACCTGACCAACACCAACGGCACTGGCACCAACTCCAGCAACACAACGACCAACCAGCGACCTCTCAGCAGCACCAGTGCGACTCCAGCAGCACCAACTCGAACCCCAGCTGCACCACGACCGACTCCAGCAGAACCTGACCGACACCAATAGCACCACCACCGACCAACCAGCGACCCACTCCGGCAGCACCAATGCGACTCTCGCGGCCTCCTCAGTTCGCCTGGATGCGCACTGCCAGCCCGGGCAGGGCGCTGCAGCCAACGCTCTGCCCGCCCGGGCGGAGCGTAGTGCTGCAATCTCTCAGACATTGCACCGATCAGGTGCGCCCTACTTCAACCGCTCAAACGCTGCGACGAGCACGTACGAGAAGGGCCGACAGTGTAAGCGGGCCGTAGCGGCAGTGGCAGCACAGTGGGGGGAGCGAGGAGGGGCGGCAATGGCGGCGTGGAGGGTGACGGCATGATGGGGAGGGACGGCAGTGGCAGCGTGGCTGGGCAGCAGGAGTTGGGAGGAGGGAGGGGCGGCAGTGGCAGCACGGTGGGGATGGGAGGGCAGGGCGAGCCAGTAGGAGCGGGCCAGGGACGACGCTGGCGGCGCGGAGGGGAGCGACGGCAGTGGCGGCGAGACGGGTGGGCGTGCAGTGACAGCGAACACCAGCGCTGCTCATGCACAGCTGCGAGCAGGACGAAGAGTGGCAGCTGGCACTGGCGTTGCTCAGGGTGCTGTGGCGGCGGAATCGAGCCGATTCTGGCCAAATACTCCGACCACGTCCGTGTGATCTGCAAGAAGGCCAGAAGATCCCAGGTGCCAGAAATCGGCAAGAACAAGTTCTCGGAGCGAAGCACGATGCTGCGCGGGTACTTCAAACACGCAGTCCACAAGCACATCAATCAGACCGTGGACTCGTCCTCTGACCAGACCATCTACTTATTCGTGCATAGCACGTCCCCGAATCATGGCGCCCTGATGTCAGAGGTTTATGATCGGTATAAAGCCGACGACGGCATCTTGTACATCACATACAGCTCGGACGCAACAAGGGGCGGCGACGACGTCTCCAACGAGGATGTCGAGTCATCCGCTACAGGGACGGAGTCGGCACCTGCGAGAGATGGGCTTGAAGATGGGAGAAGTGGTTCAAGAGTGTGAGTGAAGAGTGTGAATTAAGAAGGCGCGCGCGAGGTTAAGGAGGCGGGTCAAGAATGTGGTTCCAGCAGGTGGGGTAGGAAATTGGGCGTGGTAGTGTGCGGGTAGCCTCCTCTCCCGTTATTTTCCTCGGTCTCTCCGGGCTCTGGTGGGTCTTAATTCATTGCGCCTTGCGGCTCGCCTGGCTGCTGTGAGGAGAGCGGCGCGAGGAACAGAGAAACCGTCTCTAATCCCCGCCGACCGTGGGAAAAGAAAACCAGGCATCGCCCTGCCCGTCGCTCGGCTGCAGTCGCCGCATCGGCGGGCCATACGCCCGGGGCCTTGCTACAGTTTTGCTGTCCCGGCGCGCCCGCCGCGGTCCACTCGGGCGGTGGTGGGCCCACGTACCCCCTACTGCGCCCCCGCCGGCCCTCCGATCGGGGGACGGCCTCCACTTCCTTCGTCTTTTAACCACCTGCACATGTTCGGTGCGTACCGCCCGCCTGGCGGGGCGCCCTGCCGCTCTCCCTGCGGTGGCTCCCCTTCCCATGCGGGCCTCCCCGACCCCGCAAGGGAGCCCTGTCGCTTTCCCTTTCGCCTGCACCAGTTCGGCACCGCTTTCACGGCGGGGGCTCCCTGCCGCTCTCCCTGCGGTGGCTGCCAACCCTTCCCCTGCGGGCCTCCCCGACCCCGCAGGGGAGCCTTGCGCTTCTCCCTTCGCCTGCACCAGTTCAGTGCCTCGGTTTCGCTACTATGCTTCTCTAGACGCTGGTGTGACCTGCCCCTGACTCGGCTGGCCCGCCCCTGGCCGTCCGAGCCCCTGCCAGCCTCGCTGCCCCCCGGCCTCCCCCGCCAAGTGCGGTGGCGCTCCCGCGCTATCGCAAACCACGCCCCCACTTGCTCGCGGGCCGTGGTAGCCCCAGGCATGCGCTCCGCCCCAGCTCGGCGCTGGACGCGCCTTGCTCTCCCGTTGCCCGCTGGACTGAGCGGTGCGCCTCGCTTGTGCTGCTGCCCTGCCGCCCCGCCTGTGGGTCCCACAGGTGGGGCGCCTTCCTCCCTGTTCGCTTTTTCCCCCCTGCTCACTCTCCCTCCCTCCCGCGCCGCCAATGCGCTGCTCGGCTGCTTGCAGCCGCTGCCCCAGACTGCTCGCAGCCGCCGCCCGCGCTGGACCCCCAGGCTTGGTCTTGCCGCCCGCCGCTGGCGCCACAGCTTCGGCTGGCACCACACCCGTTCCCACCCTGGGAAAGAGCTGCCATCAGACTTTGATGCTGTTCATGTTGCACCCTTGCACCTGGGATGTTTCCTCCCTCGCACTGGGCCCCGCCGCTGCCGGCCCCTTGGTGCAGCAGCCGCCGCGGGCCCGCCGGCGGTGCTGGCCGCGCCACGCGCTCGGGGCGTGACCCGTTCTCCTGAGCGGCTCGCTCCCTCCGCCCCCTCTTTCGGCCGCGTCCTCTTCTGTTATCCCTCTTGCATGGTGGCACTCTTCGCTCTAACGGCACCCTCGTTTAGGCCTTTTTCGCTGGCGCAGGCGACACCTGCCTCGCCGCCGACGCACAAAGTGTAGCCTAGCGGGCCACTATACTATCGGGCACCACCAGCAGCATCGTCACCACAGCCAGCATCACCATCTTCATCATCACCTTCCTCATCATCCTCATCATCAACCTCATCATCATCCTCATCATCATCCTCATCATCATCATCATCAGCATCATCATCATCATCATCATCAGCATCATCATCTTAGTCGCAATCGTCGTCGCCATCTTGACCGAACTCGTCATTATCGTCATCTGCACCAGCTCCAGCGTCATCCTCGTCCTCCTCATCCTCCACCTCCCCCTCCTCCTCACCCTTCACTTCCACCTCCGCCTCCTCCTACTCATCATCATCATCATCATCATCATCATCATCATCATCATCATCATCATCATCAGCATCATCATCATCATCATCATCATATGCATCAGCATCAGCATCAGCATCAGCATCAGCATCATCATCATCATCATCATCATCATCATCATCATCATCATCGGCAGCAGCATCATCATCATCATCATACTCATCATCCTCATCATAATCATCAGCAGCAGCATCAATATCATCAGCATCATCATCAACATCATCAGCATCATCATCGCAATCATCATCATCATCATCACCATCACCATCACCATCACCATCACCATCACCATCATCATCATAATCATCATCATCATCATCATCATCATCATCATCATCGGCAGCAGCATCATCATCATCATACTCATCATCCTCATCATAATCATCAGCAGCATCATCAATATCATCAGCATCATCATCAACATCATCAGCATCATCATCGCAATCATCATCATCATCATCAGCAGCAGCAGCATCATCAGCAGCATCATCCTCAGCATCAGCAGAAGCATCATCCTCAGCATCAGCAGAAGCATCATGATCAGCATCAGCGGAAGCATCATCATCATCATCATCATCATCATCAGCATCATCATCATCACCATCACCATCACCGTCACCATCACCATCACCATCACCATCACCATCACCATCATCATCATCATCATCATCATCATCATCATTTCCTTCCTCCTCCTCCCTCTCGAATCCTCCGAGGGCGAGGACGGGGGAGATGCCTCCATGCGCTCCCCGTGATAGTAGACGTTCGCCGCCGGGTTCTCCTGTATGCAGTGCTCCTGCACTGTCACGGGTGCGACAGGGGGTCGGGGGACCTTCCTCCTCGGTCCGTCCCCCCCTCCGAGAACCTCCGAAATCCAAACGAGACATCACGAGATCATACGGCAACCTCCCTCGCACCCCGAAGAACCTCCAAACGCCCTCGAACGTCTCCTCCTCCTCCTCCTTCTCCTCCTTCTCCTTCTCCTCCCGCCACGGCGGCGGCTGCGACGACGGCGGCGACGACGACGACTCGGGGGCGGGGCGAAGGACGGCGAGGCCGAAGGGACCGGTGGGAGGGCGGACCCGCTCCTTGCCAACGATGTAATACGCGCACTCGGGCTCGTGCTTGTACTCGCCCGGGGGCGCGGGGGAGGGGGGTATGGAGGGGGGAGAGGGTCTTTCAGCAAGATGCGCGCACGCAAGAGAACTGGTCAGGGGCACCGCCTGTCCAAGGCTGCATTCAACGCCTTGGCATGGGCGGAGTGCCCCGCCCACTTGCCACTGGCGCGATCTTCTAAATTTGGACGTGTCTTCCTTCTGTCGGACTGGAGGGGGACGAGCAGGGAGCATGAAGGAGGAAATGTGGTTCAGATATGTGCAGGCGGGTGGACACACAAATAAACGCACATCTCCCTCTCTATAAGTACACATATCTATGTACAGGAACCATCGCGCGCGCTTCGCGCGCGCTCAAGTTCTAGCTAGGCTTGATGGGCTAACTCATGGAAACTCATGTGTCGTTTCTTGCATCCAAGGACTCTCTCGGAGGCCCTGCGCAAGCCTCAGAATCGCCTTAAAAAAGAACTGCGGAAACGTAGAAATCATTGATTCCCGTTAGGTGTTCAACGATTTGGGACCTCAAAGACTTCATGGGTTCTCTTCTGGGAGCTGACGGGGGGCCTTGATTGTGGTCTTTTGTGCAAGGGTGGACAAGGGGGGGGGGGCGGGGGGGGGCGAACTTGAAAAAAGGAATTGTGGAATTTCCTTTTTATCAAGTTGCCGCGCCTGGGCTGTGGGTTGGAAGCTTCCTGGATGCAGGCCATGGTCTGTTGGGATGCATCGAGTGGCTTTCGTGCAAAAATAAGCAAGGGGTGAGTTCGAAAAAAAGAGTTATACAAATCATTGCTTTATGTTTCAACTCATGGGATCATGGGATCCCGATTTCTACGGCGGTTTCAGGGGCAGCCAAGAAGACAAGAAGACGATCCAACACAGTGCCAAGACAGCGTCAGAGAGTTCAACAGTATTCCAGAAACTCCTTCAATGTGACCCCGAAGACTTGATGGGCCTCGAGGAAAATAGGAGTCCCAAATTGAAAAAAAGAGAATATCTGGAATTCCTTTTTTTCCCAGTTCCTCGGTCTTTGAAGTCTCTTGGAGGCTTTCTGGGAGCCTGGAGAGCCCACCGAAGGCTATCTTGGGTTGCTTGGGAGCGTCTTGGGCCCTTCTTTTACATTATGGAGACTTCTTGGGTCGTCTTGGGCTGTCCTTGGGCGTTTTGGGGGTCCACCGGGGCCGGCACGCGCGGTTCCGCAGATGTTCCGGGGAGGTGTGGGACCCCCCGGAGGGGGGGGGGGGGGGGCGTATTTGTTGAACTTGAAAAAAAACCCTTGAATTCATTTGTTCCAAATTCCTCGGTCTTTGAGCGTTGGAAGCGGGAAAACGTGAAGGCGAAAAACGTCGGAACAAAAACAACTGCAGATCAACGATTTGACCATCTTCGGGCTCTCTCGGCACGGCTCTCGAAGCTCTCTTGGGCTGCTTTTGGGGCCTCGTCGTTTTTTTTTGTTGGGCCTCTCAAGATCTGGAGCGTGTTGGGGGCCTCTGGGGGGTCCCGGAGTCCGAGCTGTCCTGGGCGCCTCTTCGGCAATATTGGAGCCTTCTTGGACCGTCTTGGGGCTGTCTTTGGGGCCTCTTGGGCGGTCTTTGGGGCATTTAGGCAGTCTTGGAGCGTTGGAAGCATCAAATGGTGAGAAGGCTGAAAAACCTAGCAAGATCAAATGAAAATTAACGATTTTAGGTTCTCTGGGCGCTCTCGGGAGGCCTCTCGCAGCTCTCTTGAGGTTTCTTGGACCTGGAAAGCCACCCGAAGGCTATCTTGGGTTGCTTGGGAGCGTCTTGGGCTGTTCTTTTACGTTCTGGGGGCTTCTTGGGGTCGTCTTGGGCTGTCCTTGGGCCTCTTGGGGGCTCCCCGGGAGGCCGGGAAGCGCGGCACCGGGAGCAGTACGCAAATGTCACGGGGAGGTGTGGGACCCCTGGGGGGGCGTATTTGTTTATATTGTAGATACATACACGGACATAGATGGTAGTTTACACGCATATGTGTATACATACACATATATATATATATATACATATATCTACACACACATATATATATGATTCTTGATATATGTATAGAGAGAGAGAGAGAGAGAAAGAAAGAGAAGGCTGTGGCAAGCGGCGCCCGGAAAAACTACGACCGATAGACCGATCAACCGATAAAAACAAATCGGTTGATCGGTTTGCAAACCGATCAACCGAAAAACCGATATAATGTAATCGGTTTATCGGTTGATGAAAAAATCAACCGAAAAAACGATATACCGACCGCGAGCGCCCCTGTTACCAGTTCGCTGGTGTACCGGGGTTATCGGTTTATCGGTTTATCGGTCGACAACCATGAAAACCGATAAACCACGAAACCCGCCCCGTGCCTCCACGATGGATTCTCTGTTCGGGAGACGTTTATCGGTTTATCGGTATATCGGTTGCCCACTACTACTACCACTACACTAACGACTACAGAAACTACCACTACTATAGTACTTTTACTACTACCTACTAGTACTACTAAGCGTTTATCGGTTTATCGGTTTATCGGCCTCACACCTTAGCATCAACGATACTAGCACCTTAGCCCAGCTCTCCTAACCACAACCCTTGCGCGCGTAGCCTAGTACTACAATTACTATTACTGGAGGTTTATCGGTTTATCGGTTAATCGGCGACGCTCGCTTCCGCCTCACACCTTAGCATCAAAGATTCCAACACCTTAACCCAGCTATCCAACTACAATCCCACCAGCCCTTTGGGCGTGAGTGGTTTAGCGAGCTCTCTCTGTTCTCAACCCGCCTTCTTCCCCTTCGGGGAGGGGTTTACCCCTCCCCCTCCCCCCTCCCCCTGGGCCTGGACAGGTCCTTCTGCGGGTCGTCAGGGGGGTCATTTTCGATTCCTGGGAGGGCTAAAAAACGACACCCCTCACGAGGATTCTGGCCCCGACGGGGGGAGGGAGAAAAAATGCTCTCCTCTTCGTTGAAGCCAAAATCATTGATTTTACTACGGTGTTGGCCCAATTTTGGCATTCTGAAGGGGGCAGCGCCCATTAAAGCAAATCATTCATTTTACGAAGGTTTTGAACCCATTTTGCCCTTCTGAGGGGGCAGCGCTAATTAAAGCTCCCCTCTTCTTTAATCGATTTCCTCCAAGATGGCCCCAAGAAGCGCCCAGGAGGCACCAAGAGGCCCCAAGATGGCCCCAGGAGGCCCCCAGGAGGCCCCCAAGAGGCCTCCAAGAGGCCCCCAAGATGCTCCCAAGAGGCCCCCAAGAGGCCCCAAGAGGCGCCGAAGACGCCCCAAGGGGCCTCCAAGAGGCTCCCAAAAGACATATACTACAGCCCTTTGGGCGTGAGTGGTTTAGAGAGCCCGCTCTGTTCTCAACCCCCTTCTTCCCCTTCGGGGAGGGGTTTACCCCTCCCCCTAACCCCCTCCCCCTGGGCCTGGAGAGGGCGTCTCGCGGGTCGTTGGAGGGGTCTTTTTCGACTCCTGGGAGTGCTAAAATTCGACACCCCTCACGAGGATTCTGGCCCCGACGGGGGGGGGAGAAAAGTGCTCGCCCCATCTGTGATCGATCGCCCGACAGATGGCCCCAATATTCTTCCCAGACCCCGCCCAAAGAGTCCCAAGAGGCCCCAAGAGGCCTCCAAGAGGCTCCCAAGATGCTCCCAAGAGGCGCCCAAGAGGCCCCAAGAGGCTCCCCCGAGGCACCCAAGACGCTCCTGGAAGCCCCTGGAGCCGCCAAGAGGCCCCCAAGACGCCACAAACGGCCTCCAAGAGGCTCCCAAGAGGCCCGAAGAGGCTCCCCCAAGGCACCCAAGACGCTCCTAGAAGCCCCTGGGGCCGCCAAGAGGCCCCGAAGACGCCCCAAAAGGCCCCCAAGAGGCTCCCAAAACGACTCACACCACGACGAGGGCCCCGAACGACTCACACCACGAGGAGCCCGAACGAGTCACACCAGGAGGAGGGGCCCGAACGACTCACACGACGACGAGGGGCCCGAACAACTCACACCACGAGAAGCCCGAACGACTCACACCAGGACGAAGAGCCCGAACGACTCACATCACGAAGAGCCCGAACGATTCACACCAGGAAGAAGGGCCCGAACGACTCACACCAGGACAAGAAACCCCAAACGACTCAAACCACGAGGAGCGCTGTCTCTCCCTCCTCCTCCGCCTCGTCCTTCTCCCGCTCCCACCACAAGGAGGATGTACAAGGAGGCGGGAGATGGGCTGGTGGGGATACGCGAAGCGTAAAGAATTACTATTACTGGAGGTTTATCGGTTTATCGGTTCATCGGCGACGCTCGCTTCCGCCTCACACCTTAGCATCAAATATTCCAACACCTTAGCCCAGCTATCCAACTACAATATTTGCTCTCCTAACCCCGCGACTACTACGATTACTTCTACTACCACCACACTACCACTACCACTACCGATACTACTACTACTACTACTACTACTACTACTACTACTACTACTACTACTACTACTACTACTACTACTACTACTTACTAACTACTACTACTACTACTACTACTACTACTACTACTACTACTACTACTACTACTACTACTTCTACTACTACTACTACTACTACTACTACGACGACGACGACTACTACTACTACTACTACTACTACTATACTACTACTACTACTACTACTACTACTACTACGACGACGACGACGACGACGACGACGACGACGACGACGACGACGACGACGACGACGACGACGACGACGACTACTACTACTACTACTACTACTACTACGACTACACCACCACACTACCACTACCACTACCACTACCGATACTACTACTACTACTACTACTACTACTACTACTACTACTACGACTACTACTACTACTGCTGCTGCCAATACCAATACCACTACCACTTGCAACTACCGCTACCACTACTACTACTACCACTACTACTACTACCACCACTACCATCACCACTACCACGATCAACCACTACGACTACCGATGATACAGCAACATCAACAACAACTACTACTAATACTACCACTACCACTACCACTGCCAATACGGTTGCTACTACTACGAATACTACCACGACAACTACTACAACTCCCACGGCGTTTACCGATGTTAATACTTCGACTACGATACGACTCCGGGAGCATTTTAAAAACTCTTGGGGCCTATCTAGGGCGTCTCGGGTTCTCTTGCCTCTTGATCGTGTCGCGATTCAGAAGTCTCTTGGAGCGGATTGAGGACCTCTCAGGACCGGGGGCCTCTTGACGCCTGATCATGTCACGATACGGGACTCTCTTGGAGCGGCTTGGGGACCTGTTGGGACCCAAGGTCGCCTCTTGGGGCGCTCCTGGGGTGCTCTTGGAACAGCCTCTCTCGGGGTCCTGTTGGCCCATCTTGGAACTATCCTGAAACCTCGGACGGCCATCAGAAGCGAAAAAAAAGAAAAGAAAACGAGCAACAGTTTTGGACGAATGTTGGCCTCTTCGGGGCCTCTTTGGGGCGCTCTTTGGCCACTTGGGACTGTCTTGGAACGTTCTTGGGGCCTCTTGGAGCATCTTCGGAACCATCTTGAGGCATCTTAAGAGATCTTGCGCTATCCTGGAGGTCATCTTGGGCTCCCTGAGGCCATCTTGGAGCCGTCTGAGGCTCCCTGAGGGCATCTTGGGCGTTACCCGCGACCGGCCACGTCCAGGTCCAGGGGAGGGGGTCCAGAAAGGTAGTGGGGCAAATCTCAGCCAACTGAGGCAAATCCCGGCAGACTGGGACCAATCCCGGATACGCCACCCCCAAACACGGACAACCCCCGGCCACCCTTATGAATGCATCATATATTAAGATACATCTGGATTCAAAATGTCTTCTTCTAAAGGTTCACTTTGCTCCCGTGTTTGTGGGAGCCGGGATTAGTACTAAGTCGGTGCACTTTCCTCTTGTGGTGCTGCGACGTGATCGTGGCGAGTACGACGGTGACGATAACCGATACGGGTATGCGAAACATCACGGCTTAATTACTTACTCGTCGTAAACGCACGCTGAAATAGTCACCCGTGCTCATTCTGCTGTCAGCCGGGCGAACAATTAGTAGTAGAAGTAGTAGTAGTAGTAGTAGTAGAAGTAGTAGTAGTAGTAGTAGTAGTAGTAGTAGTAGTAGTAGTAGTAGTAGTAATAATAGTAGTAGTAATAGTAGTAGTAGTAGTGGTAGTAGTAGTAGTAGTCGTAGTCGTAGTAGTAGTAGTAGTAGTAGTAGTAGTAGTAGTAGTAGTAGTAGTAGTAGTAGTAGTCGTAGTAGTAGTAGTAGTGATAGTAGTAGTAGTGATAGTAGTAGTAGTAGTAGTAGTAGCAGAAGTAGTAGTAGTAGTAGTAGTAGTAGTATGTATAGTAGTAGTGTACTAATAATAAGAGGAACGGTAGTGGTCAGTGTAGTGACAGTAATAGTGGGCGACCGATAAACCGATAATGATATGCGAAACATCACGGCTTAATTACTTACTCGTCGCAAACGCACGCTGGAATATTCACCCGTGCTCATTCTGCTGTGAGCCGGGGGAACAATAGTAGTAGTAGTAGTAGTAGTAGTAATAGTAGTCGTAGTAATAGTATTAGTAGTAGTGGTAGTAGGAGTAGTAATAGTAGTCATGGTACTAGTATAGTAATAGTAGTAGCGTCGGTAGTGGTCAGTGTAGTGGTAGTAGTAGTGGGCGACCGATAAACCGATAAACCGATAAGGATATGCGAAACATCACTGCTTAATTACTTACTCGTCGTAAACGCACGCTGAAATAATCACCCGTGCTAGTTCTGCTGTCAGCCGGGCGTGGTAGGCGAACAACTGACGAAGCGCAAAACATACTGCCAAATTGAACGAAAAGCTGACGGAACGCCGAACATGATGCCAAATGCGGCCGATCAACCAATAAACCGATAAACGCCTGGTAGTAGCATTAGTAGTCGTAGTAGTAGTTGTAGTAGTATTACAGTAATGGCATTCACTCGTGCTCATTATGCTGTCAGCCGGGGGAACAGTAGTAGTAGTAGTGGTAGTAGTAGTAGTCATAATAGTAGTATATTAATAATAATAGGAACGGTAGTGGCCAATGTAGTGGTAGTAATAGTGGGCGACCGATAAACCGATAAGGATATGCGAAACATCACGGCTGAATTATTTTGTCGTCGCAAACGCACGCTGGAATATTCACCCGTGCTCATTCTGAGCTGGGGGAACAATAGTAGTAGTAGTAGTCGTAGTAGTAGTAGTAGTAGTAGCAGTAGTAGTAGTAGTAGTAGTAGTTGTAGTAGCAATGTGTTAATAGTAGTAGGATCGGTAGTGGCCAGTGTAGTGGTAGTAACAGTGGGCGACCGATAAACCGATGATGATATGCGAAACATCACGGCTTACTTACTTACTCGTCGCAAACGCACGCTGGAATATTCACCCGTGCTCATTCTGCTGCCAGCCGGGCGAACAATTAGTAGTAGAAGTAGTCGTAGTAGTAGTAGTAGTAGTAGTAGTAGTAGTAGTAGTAGTAGTAGTAGTAGTAGTCGTAGTAGCAGTGGTAGTAGTAGTGGTAGTAGTAGTAGTAGTAGTAGTAGTAGTAGTAGTAGTACCTTTAGTAGTAGTATAGTAGTAGCAGTAGCGTCGGTAGTGGTCAGCGCAGTGGTAGTAGTAGTACTAGTAGTGGGCGACCGATCAACCGATAAACCGATAAAGATATGCGAAACATCACGGCTTAATTACTTACTCGTCGTAAACGCACTCTGAAATAGTCACCCATGCTCGTTCTGCCGTCAGCCGGGCGGTCGTTTCGATCGGGTTCTCCGAGGAGCACCCCCCCTGACGCGCTGAAGGTGATCGAGCGAGGAAGCACGAGCGAGAACGAGGTTGGCAGCGAATCTCCGTGGTTGGCCCCGCGGACTCCAGCAGGAGAAGTGCGTGGGATTAGCCATCCCGTCATGGCCATGGCGAATGCTGACACCTACAATCGCGCGGTGGATCCGACGATACCGGTACTGAAGGGTGAGACGCTGAAGGATTTCACCAGGTACAAGTGGGCGGTGCAGACGGCCGAGCTGGGATGCGAGTCCAAAGAGCAGAGGATCGCGCTCGGGCCCAAGCTGTACCGCAACCTCCTCGGCGCGGACAACTCGATCAGTGTTCCGATAGAGCAGACGGACCCGAAAGACGATGCAGTCGAGAAAAATGCCGAAATGCTGCTCAAATTCTTGGAGGCCAAACGCTTCGCCAAGAACAGTTTCCGCGAGCTGCCGAAGGCCTTCGACGCGTTCTTCGACCTGACGTACTTCGAGCGCAAGGGTGAAGAGCCGATGGCAGCACTCTGCACCGCCATGGAGGTGGCGAAGCGGAACCTGGAGGAAGTGGACCCGGACACGAAGATAAGCTTGAACGAGCTAGGGTACCACACTCTGAATCGAAGCGGACTGGACAAGGACGAGCGGAACCTGATGATAGCGAGGGCAGAGGAGACTTTCAATTTCACGAAGATCTCGACTACGCTCAATAATCTCTTCCCTCGCGGCGGCAACAAACACCGAGGACAGAATGCGAGGGCGGGCTGGCGCTGGACGATAAACGTGCATGACGGCGAGCCCAGACATGCAGATGAAGGAGACGCGCACTGTGATGACGGCTACTGGTACGAGCGGGGCGACGAGCGTGGCGTCTACGCGTGTGCTGACGATGAGGGCGAAGACGCGGACTGGGACAGTAGTCATCTGTTCAACATCGAGGATGACACCGACGCCTACCTGACGACGACTACTACCGGACCCTGGTCACCATGCGCGAGAGCCGCATGAAGAAGAACAAGTTGCGGGCTGCCAAGGGATTCTTCAAGGGAAGGATCGACGGCGTCGTGGAAGAGCGCAGCGACTGGCGGCAAGGCGGCTGGGGAGAGCTCCGGGAAGGGCAGAGGCAAGGGCACGGGCGGCGGCAAGTCCAAGGACAAGCGATGCGGCAAGTGCGGCAGGATGGACCACGCCACGTCCGAGTGCCCGACCGATGGCTCTCCCAGGAAGCCCTCCAAGGGCAAGGGCCGCGGCAAAGGGTCGAAGCCAGCCAATCGTCAACGACGGCTCGGGTTCGTTCTGGGCGACGAGTGGCCTGGCCTGCGCGGTGCCGTCATGCAGGGCATTGCCTGCGCGAGCGGGCAGCCCGAGAAGGTTTACGACATCATGATGGTGAATATGGACAGCGATCCGATCGTGCCGGAAAGGCTGGAGCTCGAGGTGATGATCTCAAGCGACGTCATGCCGGCTTCCTGGGTGGACAGCGGGGCCTCGATTGCAGTGGCAGGACGCGGATGGCTCGACCGCGTCAAGGCTGACATTGCGAAGTATGGCCTCAAACCCATCAAGATGGAGGCTCGCCAGAAGCTCACGGGACTCGGCGGAGCACGACGTGAGTCAAAGCAGAAGTGGACCATCCCGGTCGGCATTGGGAAGAAGCATGTGCTGCAGGAGTACTTCGAGATCACTGGCGACATGGTCGGCCTGACGAGCAGGAAAGACATGGCCGAGTGGAAGACGAACCTCTACATGCGTGAGGACGGCCACTGGTCGGATTTCCAGGAGCTCGGGGTGCATGGCACGGAGCTGGTGAAGCTACCTGGCGGGCGCGCAGGCCTCGACCTCTTCGACCACGACCTCAAGTCGTGCGAGTCGGAGCCCCTCTTCGAGAGGATTCGCGTTGATGAGATGCAGCCGGAGCCGGATGCACTCCCGGTCGCGGAGACGCTGCAGGAGTACGAGCTGGGCTTCCAGGTGAAGGATCACGCCGACTGGTGGGTCGCAGAGGCTTTGAAGAACGGCAGCAAGGGCGTCTTCAAGAAGGGCACGCTCAAGCGGATCGACAAGCTGATGAAGGAGTTCGGTCATTTTCGACGTACTGCGCGACAACCAGGAGACCTTCCTGTGGGAGCTGTTTGCGAAGGAGGCTCGCTTTACTCGTGTAGCCTCGAAGGGTGGTCATGCGAACGCGACCCCCTCAGATTATCTGTCGGGGATAACTTCAACGATCCCCAGACTCAGTCGGATTTCCTGTTCCTGATAAAGACCTTCGAGCCTTGGATGGTCTCGGTCGCGTTCCCATGTACACTTTTCTCGAACATGCAAGAGTTTCAGCATGCTCAGGGCATGGGCGACCGGGTGGGCGATCTGATCGAGGAGTTCAAGCCACTGGTCGATTTCTCGGCCAAGGTGCTTCGGACTCCGGCTGAAGGCGGACGTATCGGCATCGGCGAGAACCCTCTCACGAGCCGCGCATGGAACGAGGAGCCGATCATGGACTTGTTGAGCTGGCGCGGCGATCGACCTCCACTGTACGAGATGGTCACGCTGCACCAATGCATGTTCGGACTGACGGACGACTACGGGACCCCGATCCGGAAGGCCACGCGCACGTTGTGCCCAATGGTCCGTGCTTCTCGTGGTGGCTCGACCGCGCGCGCGACAAAAGCCACAAGCACGCAAACACGGTCGGACAAGGCACTCTGCTCTCGCGGGCTAGTGCCTGGCCGGACGACCTGGGCAAGAACCTGGTGAGTTCTGGCACGCATGAGGTAGCGCGGCGCACCGACCTGAAGGAGCTGGGCATGGGAGACGGTGTGACAAAGGTCCCAGGCCATCAGACCATGCGCGCGCTGGCCAAGGAATTTTAGCTGAGGAAGGACCTGATCGACGCAGAACGAGGCTGTTCCCCTACCTGGCGGAGCTGCGCGGCGCACATACGCTATGCGCACTGACAAGGGCGTGCTGGCCGACTTTTCCGACGCCTACGCGGACGACCCTAGCTTCGCGACGGTCGAGCTAGCCACGAGGTACCCGACCGACTCGGCGGTCGCGACCTCCGTGGAAAAGCCGAAGGTGCAGACATCCTTCCCTGCGACGGTGCCTCTACTCGGCAGCCGTCCGGAAGCGTTCGAGCCAGGCGATCGCGAAGCAGACGCAGCACATCGAGATCTACATCGTGAAGGTGAAAGCTTCGGCGACGAGCTTTCGGACATCACCGCGGCTCAGTGGGGCGCTCTCAGGAAGCTCCACCTGGACCTGAGCCACCCGTCGGCCCACGCTCTGAAGCGACGCCTGCAGTCCTACGGGGTGTCGCAGAAGGTGCTCGACGCGGTCGATAAGCTGGATTGCGTCGTGCTGCAAGGAGCTCGGCAGGCCCAACACCACGAGGTCAGCCAACCTGAAGCTCTCGACGGAGTTCAACGAGAACGTGTTTCTGGACGAAGCCATGGTGATTCTCTCAGATAAGACACGGTTGATGGTTATAGTGATCCTGGACGACGCGTCGAGCTTCAGGGTCATCATTTCTACTACGGCAGTGCGGTCCATCACGGGCGAGGAGAGCCTTCGCTGCTTCTCGCAAGGATGGGTCTCGTGGGCCGGCCCTCCGAAGGTGCTCTACTACGACGCCGCGAAGGGCCACATCACGCAGCGGTTCGCGGAGATCGGCGAGGAATACAACATCCTGATGAGGCCGGTCCCAGCCGCGGCGCCTCAGCTCAAAGGGAGAGTGGAGCGGGCCATCGACTTCTTCAAGGACCACTTCCAGCGCCTGAACCGCGACGTGCAGCTCACCAAAAGCGACGACCCATCTGTTTGGACTTCGGTGATAGCGAGTACGTGCAACAACCACGTCCGGCGGAACGGCTTCACGCCCTATCAGTACGTACTGGGGCGATCGCCCCACGTTCCGGCATCGCTGGTCGAGGCGATGGAGGGCGACCAGAGGCAGCTGGCAGTGCAGAGCGCAGCTCTCTTCGAGGACGGCCCCAGGAGGGCCGAGCAGATTCGCGCTGCGGCGAACCGGGCGTTCTTCGAGCTGGACAGCGACGACGCCGCGAGAAGGGCCACTGTTGATCGAAATCGCCCGCCGCGCGGGCCGTTCGTGCCGGGCCAGCTGGTGTTCTACTGGCGCGAGGTGCAGCACGTGAAGTCGAAGCGGTTCCAGGGCGAGCACGGGTGGCGTTAGGATGTTTGGTAAAACTGATGGATCTCCCCGTTTCCAGAACTGGCGCGGGCTTCCACTTGTGTTCCCCTTGCTCCTGCCCTTGCCTCTTTGCTTGCCCTTTCCCGCTCCCTCTCTCTCCACCGCCGCTTGGCGGCCCAAGCCTTTTCAAAGCCAAGCTGGGGGTCGGCCTCAGTTGGCCTAAGGCCGGGCCCCGAGAGGGCCAGAAGACTTCCAGGTCCTGGGTCCAGGCCTGGCAGGGGCGCCCGCGGCCGCATGATGCCGCGCCTGGCGCCGCGCGGCTGGGGGGCGGCAGCGTCGCCGCCCGCGGGCGCGCAGCTGCGCAGCGGCGGGGGGCCCGGGCGCCGAGCGGCGCCGGCTCACGCCAGCCGCGGAGCACCCGGAGGCGAGGCGGCATCCGCCGAGGCGAGGCCGCCGAACCCCCCCGCCGAGCCAGCGACCAGTCGCGAGCCCGCGCCGGCGCCGGCACGGTGCCAGGCAAGGGCGGCAGAGCGCGCGCGCGCGCCGGGGCCCACCTGGAGGAGCTGCCCCAAGGCCCCGGCGCCGCCGCCAGCCGGCTGGCGCTGCGGGCGCGCGGCAGCCCTGCTGCTGATCCTCGTGGTGGCGGCCGAGGCCGCCGACGCCGACCACGAGGCCGAGTCCGCGTACTACGACGACATGTCGGACGTGGACATGCGGGCGTTCTGGCTCGACGGCACGTTGGTCCCCACCTCCGTGGACACGCCGCCGATCGGAGCGCACCCAGCAGGCGAGCACGCAGCTCCCGCGGGAGGTGCCGGAGGAGGTCCGCCGCGCGAGCGCCCCGCGCCGCCGGCCGACCCACCTCCCCGAGGCCCAACCCGCACTCCCCCCGACCCCCCCGACTCGGACCCGTCGTCCTGGATCAGGGGTTGGGGTCTCTTCGGCATCCGCTGGAGAGACATCGGCAACCGCGCGCATTGGTTTGCCGAGGGGATGGGGGGAGGTACCATTCGGGCTGTGGGGAGTTCCAGGTCCCCCTTCTCGACTCGCGAGGCAGGAGGCTGGCTGAGCTCCGACGGCGGCTGGGTGCTGTACGTGGCCGACCAGGTGGGCCTCTACCTGTTCGGCTCCGCGTGGCCGCTGATCGCCGGGCTCGTGGCGGTCCTCTCCGGCACTGGCGTGGTCGCGCTCCTGGCCCACAGCCTGAGGACGCTCTTCGCGCCCTGCAGCTGGGCAGCCTGGACATGCGGCCTGGTGCTGGCGTGCTGCCCCTGCCCGAGGCGCAAGACGCCTGGCGAGGCTAAGCTTGACAAGCTGGTCCCGCCGGCGGCGCCGCCCCTCACCGACGTGGTGTGGCACGGCCCAGCTGTGGGTGCCGATCCGACGACCGACTGGTACCGCAAGAACATCAAGGAGGGCAGGGGCTCCAAGCGCGGCCAGAATGACCTCATGATCAGGGTCGACTACCGGGTCGCACGGCTCAAGCTCAACATGAAGTCCCCGGAGCGCATCAATCGCCAAGGATTGTGGGTTGAGTATGACTCTGTGAAGGGAGCAAGCGAAAAGGGCTTCAGGCGCGAGCTGGAGCAACGAGATCCGCGCTGGCTTCACCTGTGCCGTTCCACCAGCTGTACCGGGTGCAAGGGGCGCGAGAACGAACTGCGCTGCAAGGAGTACGCCGCCCTTGACAACGAAGCCATCGTGGATCTCGGCGACTATTCGAAGTTCACGCCCTGTCGGATTTTCGTCTGGCTCTGGAGGTGGTT
Organism: Prorocentrum cordatum; assembly: GCA_963575745.1. Classification (NCBI taxonomy): domain Eukaryota; class Dinophyceae; order Prorocentrales; family Prorocentraceae; genus Prorocentrum; species Prorocentrum cordatum. Next base: position 319,620 of record CAUYUJ010008857.1, on the reverse strand, counting down.
GGGCCTCGTGTACAAGCTGCTGCTGTACGTCCTCTCGTGGCTCTCGTGTTGCGGGGCGTGTCTCTGCCGCCGGCGACGCCGCCGTCGCAGGACTGGCGACGCGGAGCCCGGCGTGCAGGACCAGGAGTCCGAGTCCGAGGTAGACGCCGAGGACAACCCCTGCGAGGCGGTGAAGGTGGGGCTCATGATCAAGGGCAAGATGCGCCCACTAGCGCCCGAGGGCTGTCGAGACGCCGCGCGCGGCGATCCGACCGTGCCGTTGGTGGAGGATGGCCGGGCGTCGGACCTTCCGCTTCCGAGCGAAGGGAGTGCGACGGCCTGCCTTTGCGAGCATCACAGGCAGATCTACATGGTCCTGCACTACGGCGAGAAATGCTCTCAGGTGACGTGCTTCCGCGAGGCGGTGGGCATGGCTTCAGGGGCCCCGCTCTGCTTTCAGCACCTTGGAGGCGACGCCGCTCGGGCGCTCCACGACAACCCCACGGGAGTCGGGTTCCTCGCGGGGCTGCGGCGCCGAGCTCGGCGGAGCCCGGCTCCACGGAGCCGCGCGCCAGAGCGCGCCGCTGCGGCTCCAGCCCGGAGTCGCACGCCAGAGCGCTCCGCCCCGGCGACCTCTGCTCCAGAGGCGCCCACCAGCCCTGGCGACCCCGTCCCGGCGCAGGCTGGGCCACCGAGCGTGCGCTTCGAAGCGCCGCCGGTTCCAGAGTTCCCCAAGCCGCCTACTCCGCCACCCATGCCTCTCGGGCGATACTTCATCGTACGGGCGAAGGTACATTGGCCAGAAGGAGCGCAGTGGATGATTTTCAGAGGGAGGGCGGCTGACGCCGCCGCGGCCAGCGCAGTGGCTGAATACCTCGACGGCGCGTTGGCCCTCGAAGTGGAAGACCCGACCGGCTTCACCATCCGCTTTCTCGTGAAGCCTGACGGCGTCATCCGTGCACCGTCCCCGGGACCCTCCGGGCGTCTGCCAGCGGGGTTCATCGAGGAGATGCTCCACCACGCGCCTTTGGGCTGCGAGGAGCTCGGCATCAGCGTCTCGGCGACCAACGTACCCGAGAAGGTCTGGCACAAGCTGGCGGCGTGGCACGGGCTCCCCGTAGGCGGGCGAGCTGGGCCGCTCAGCGAGGCTCGCTGGCAGCTGCTCCGTGAGAAGGTGGTCAACCTAGTCAGGCGGCACCCCGAGGGAGGCGTGGCGCCCAGCCCGAGCTTCGAAGCGCGAGCTACGGAGGCGGATGCCAAGCTGCGCAGCCACTGGCAGCGGCTCGATCGCAGCAGCTCGCCCAGGCCACCCTCTGGGTCCACGCGTCGCGGCTCTCGCCCCCCGTCAGCCGAGGGCGGGCGGGCAGCGAGTTCCGAAGCACCCGCATCAGGAGAGAGCCATCAAGGAGACGAGGGCGGGGACATGATGGCCTGCTACTTGGAGGAGAAGGCCCGCGGGTCGAGCGACGCAGCGGCAGTGCAGAGTGTGGCCGCCGGCTTCGACGAGGAAGCCCAGCAGGTGCTCGCTAGCCTCATCCGCTACGCCCAGCACCTCAAGCAGCAGACGGCCGAGCCAGAGGAACTCGCGCGGCTCGATGGGCACATCGGCAGTTGGGAGGTGTTCCAGCAGGTGCCCTCACGGCCGCAGACCACTCCCGCCCCAGCGCCACCGCTCGCAGGGGCCGCCGGCCACCCAGGCCGACAGCGCGCCCCTGTTCGAAGCGCGGCCGCCCCTCTCGCCAGCCGCCGCCCCGCCAGCTCTCACTCGCGGGCCGCGCGACGCCGGCCTCCCAGCCACCACGGCTGGGCTGGCCCTGGTCGTCCGCCCACAGGCTCCGAACATCGGGGCCCTGTTCCGCCACGACCAGCACATCAGCGACTTGGGCCTACCCCCAGGTCTGACCACAGCTCCAGCGCGCCACGCCGCGGGAGCCCCGGAGGAGGGCGGGGGCAGCGACCCGTTCGGCCTCGCGCATTCCGGAGCAACCCTGGACGCGAACACCGCGAGGATGCTCCACGCCTTGGAAGGGGTTGCCAGTGCCCGTCAGGGTGACAAGGCAGCCCAGCGAGGGACGGTGGCCGCGCTGGGGAGAGCCGAGGAGTTGGACGTCTACCTGGCGCGCGGTTGTGGCCAGCTGACCGTGGAGGTCTGCGACGAGGTCCTCGGACGCGAGCTGTTCTACGCTCTGCGCTGGACCTGTGAGCAGAACAAGGCACTGATGCTCGCCGTCGAGACGCCCACGACAGTGTCCAACCGGATCGCGATGGCCTGCGCCTCGCTCAGCTTCGGCGGCAGCAGCTTAGACAACTTGGCCCCGTGGTCGGCCTCCGTGGCGGACTTCCCGACGTGCAAGACGGTCGCGTTCGACAAGTACAGCGCGCCGCACGACACGAAGCTGGAACCCAGGCCCAGGGCCCCCGTGGTCTTCGATCAGTGGAAGCGGCAGGCCCAGAACATGACCAGGTTCTTTGGGCTCGTCTTCGGACGAGAGCATGTCAAAGAGCGTCTGGATTGCTTGGAGACTCTCGCGCGGGAGTGCGAGAAGGACGACCGCGCCTTCCCGCCCAAGTTCGTCTACGAGCTGTGGGAGGAGCTGTGGGCCACCTGGCGTGAGCGACTTCGAGAGAAGAAGCGATGCCTCCTGCGCGTGTTGCAGACAGACAATCCTCGGAAGGAGGATCTCAAAATGGTGGCCTTCGCTCCCAGGTCGGGGGACGCCCGGCGTTCGTCTTTCCCAACGTCTTCGACCTCGAGTCCCCCACGGGCTACTACCAAGAGGTCGTGCGCCCGCGGCAGCAGCGCTACCTCCAGACCGTCCTCAACGACTCAATGCACGGGGCGCGCGGCGCCCCGGGCAAGGCCGGGGAGGTCAGAGGAGAGGGAGACGAACCAGCTGCGGAGCCACAGGAACAACGAGCAGGAGCCACCCCCAAGAAGAAGCCCAAGGCCAAGGCCCAGCCGAAAGCCAGCTCCGCACAAGCCGCATACCCTGCGGGCAAGCGGCCGAACGCCCAGGAGATCAAGCTTTCTGTCCGGCACGCGCCCTGCGACAAGCAGGGCAAGCCGCTCTGCTGGGACAACTCGACCTGGATAGGCTGCAAGAAGGGTGCCCAAGGGTGCTCGCATTCGCACGAGCTCATCAAGGGTCTGGACGTGCACTGGACCGTGCAGTGCCAACTCCTCAGGCGAGGTGGGCTCCGCAACGCCGCCGAGATCGACCCAGCTTCGGTCAACGGGAGGATCGCACAGCTGAGAGCCCAAGCTAAGGCCGAGGCCGACAGCAAGCGGGCTGCAGGTGCCGGGGCAGCGGAAAGCCAACCGACCAAGACAGGCTGGGCGCCGCCCGACGAGTACGCCGAGGTTCAGTGCACCGAGCTTGAGTCAGAGCTTCGCGAGGCCGCCCAAGGGCCCGACGCCACCTGGCTGGAGGACCCGCGCGCCGACAGCCCGGCCCTGGTTGGGACGGGTGTCTGCACGGACGAAGGAGCCTTGGCCCAGCGAAAGCTGCTCGAAGCCGTCCAAGAAAGCGGGGTGCTCGACTCCGTGAGCCACGCCAGCGACTACATGCGGCCACATGTCTTGGCACGTCTTGCCTGCGCTCGCGGGCGCGAGGAGGAGCTCTCAGTCGAACAAGAGCTCCTCGAGGCGACGCGCCAAGGCGGGCCCACCCTGGCTGCCGAGGCTAGCGAGCTTCTAGACCGCCTCGGGGCGAAGGCTGGCAACCTGGGGGCTGACCCTGACGTCATCATAACGCCAGTGCGGTGGAATCCTGAGAAGTCGGTGGGACAGGGCTCAGTCACGGTGCAGGGCCAGACTTGGCACTACCTAGACTACCAGGACCAGCTGCCCCTCGACGAGTGCGTCGCGAAGCGCTTACACGTGCCCGCCGGTGTTTCGGAGGAACGGCAGTGCCTCCCACTCCACCTGGCGGCAGCCAAGCTCTGGGTGCAGCTCGAAGCACCACCCGACGCCCAGCAAGTCAAGGACCTGGCCCTTAAAATCCGCAGAGACCTCCTGGAGAAGGCTACCGACGCAGCCGCGGGCCTTGCCGACGCCCCACCCTGGATATCCTCCAGGGAAGCCGAGGTCCGGATGCACATCCACGACGCGGTGCATCGCGACCACGACAAAGACTTCCGGTGCGTCGCCCTCTTCCCATGCGAAGCGTTGGAGGAGGTGGTGCTCAGAGTATGGCGAGCAGATCATTGGGGCCACCTGGATATTGATACGGTTCTCCCGGCGGGGGAACCCAAGCAGGAGTGCCACGTGATCATCCATCGCGGGCATATGCGTGTCCTCCACCCTCCGCCCGGAGCTGAGGGCAGACGAGTGGCAGACGAGTTGATCCGCACCTGGGCCACGAGCGGGAAAGACCTCAAGGAGCTCCCCACCATGGGCTGGGAGACATACCTCGCCTCGGAGGAGGATGGCAGCCAGTGGTGGCCAGCAAGCCTCCCCCGTGCCAGCACTGCAGGGCCCTCGCCGCGCAGCGGCAGCAGCGTGGGAGAGCCGCCGGCGGGGCACCCGCCGTGGTCGAGCTCCCCACCGAAGTGGCTTGCCCAGACTTCGGGGACTTGGAGCCTTTGCGATCGAGACCCACGTTCGCGTGGGGACTCAGGACTCGGGAGATTTTCGCTGGCACAGGGCGCTGGACGCAGGCTATGAAGAACGCGGGCATCGCCACCAGCGAGTCCGTCGAGTACTTTGGGCAGCCTCTGCTTGGCAAGGATCCCAGGCCGCAGTTCGACATCCGCGACCCGCTGGTACGCGAGCGCCTGTACCAAGAGTTCAGTGCGCCCCCAGGTCCCGACGAGGCCAACGTGCTGCAGTTCGCCCCACCCTGCGTGAGCCATTGCCCCTGGCAGTTAGCAGCAGGAGGGACGAGGACCTTCGAGTGCCCAGATGGAACTGGGGAGCGGATGGCAACGTGTTCGGGGAGTTCGCGTGCATAGGGGCGAAGCGGGGCTACGAGGCAGGACGGGAGTTCCTCATCGAGTCGTCAGCGCGGGATGGCCGGTACCCCAAGCTTTGGGACCGCCCCTGCATGCGAGCTCTGATGCACACGACTGGAGCCCGAGTCCTCGCCATAGACATGTGTGAGTGGGGACTCGCACCACCAGACGAGCCACAACATCGGTATCAGAAGCGGACCTGGTGGTTAGCATCGCTCGGGCTCTACCCCTATGCCCCGATCCTGGCCAGGAGGTGCACAGGCAAGCACACGCATCGCACGCTGGAGGGCGGCTTACCGTACAATCTGACGGACGCCCAGGTGGAAGCCTACAACCTCGACACGCGCAGGCGGCTCAGCAAGACCGAGGCCAGCGAGTTGATCAACCTCAGCACCAAGTTGGGCGAGGCCGGCGGGAGCTACGGCCTCGACAAAGACGGTGTCACCGTCACACTGCCCCCGGACGACAAGCTGATCCGCGTGAACCAGCTCATCGCGCGGGCCGCCCCGGACAATTTCCACTGGGCGAGGATCGACTTCCGCACCAAGCGGCGCAACTCCGCTCTGCCTGAGAACCAGTGGGCCCTCTACTTCGGGAGGACCCCCGAGGGCGAGCTCCGCTTCACCATCAGCACGCAAGCCCCACCCAACCTGGAAGGTGGAGGACGCGTCCCCAGCGGCACCCCCCAGCTCAGCGCTGCGGCGAAGGGGGAACTGGGAGGCGCCGGCTTCGGAATGGGACTGCGGGGCATGCGGAGGACCCAGCGCGCGGGGCAGTATGCGCCGCGGTTGTGCGCTGCCTGGGCAGCCGTGCTGAAGGCAGCGGCTGCCGGCACCGCCCCCGAGAAGCTGGAACAGCAGATTGCGGCGATGGACGCCGAGGCGCGGGCTTTGGAGGAGAAGTTGGAGAGCAAGGTGGCGCGGGCCGGGCGTTCCGACGCCCTGGAACAAGAACCCCGCCCTTCTTTTCGGCCTCCGGCCTGTGCGGGAGAGGGCGCTGGTACCGAGGACGGGGCCATCAGCAAGCACAGCGAGAAGTGCGGCAACTTGAGGCAGAGCGCCATCACCTGCTGCCTGCCCCACCCGAAATGGAGAAGCTCAATGGAGGTCGAGATTGACGAGGGCTCAAAGGGCCCCCGTGGAGGCAGTCGTTCGAAGGACGGCTACCTGGAGAGAGACGCGGCGGAGGAGGACGGCGGGAGCTCAAAGGGCGAACGCCAAGGTGAGGACGAGTTGGAGGTGGAGACCGACGGCGAGCCGACCATGATCGCGTGTGGTGGCGACGAGAAGCGGGGCGGCAAGCGGGGTGGCAAGCGAGGAGGCTGGAAGCGCAACAAAGCGCGCAAGCGTGAAGCACGCGAAGCTGCCGCTCGCGGAGGGGGCGGATCTGGCGGAGGTGGTGACGACGATGGCGATGGGGACGAGAGCCCCGAAGAGGAGGAGGAGGAGGAGAACCGCCGCCAGAAGAAGGCGAGGGAGGCTGAAGACGAGGCGTCACGAGCAAGCCCAGTGCGGGTTTTCGCCCCGCAGCAGGGCGACCAGTGGGTGCTGCTCAAGGGGGGCCCGTTCGAGGCTGGAGAGGTCAAGGCAAGGCTGAAGGTCTCGGAGGCACTGTCCGGGGGCTTCTTCGACGCGGACCAGCTGTACCTCTTCGAGTACACGGAGGACGAGGACACAGCAGGAGCACATGGGCCACCCCTCGACGACGAAGAGGCAGTGCGCCCCGGCGAGAAGTTGCTGCTGTGGGCCACGCTGAAGCCGCCGAAAGAATGGACCAGTTGGAGCCCCCGGTGGAACCGAGACCAGCAAACGGCACCTGGCGCCATCGCCCAAGCAGGCCAGCGGAGGGCCACGGCCAGGATTGCCGACCGGGCCTCCGCCGCTGCGGCAGCAGCGGGGCCAAGAGGGGCTGCGGCGAGCTCAGCGGCCAGCAGCAGCCGCCTGCCAGCCCCAACGTTCAGCGAGGTGGCTGCAGCAGCGGGTGGCGTTCGAGCAAGCTCGGTCCCCCCGTCCAGCGGGGGCACCTCGAGGAGCTCAGGTGCCCTGATGCGGGTGAAGGAGCAGCTCGCCGAAGCCCAGGGGCAACACGCTCGCGCGGCGAGCGAAGGCGGCGACCAGGAGCAGAGCGCTGCACGCGTAGTCGGGCAGCTCGAGATCAGGCGCAACGAGGTCCAGGCCCGCCGCGCTGCCCGGCTCGAGCGCGAGGCGCGCCGGCGGGAGCGCGAGGGCCAGAGGGCCGCCAGTGCCCCCCCAGAGCCCCAGAGCCCGCAGGCGCCCCCGGAAGCCCCCCCTCCACCTGAGGCGGAGAAATGCCCGGGGGCCACCTCCGACGAGATGGGACGCAGGGCCGCCGAGGCACATCCGGGCGTAGCCTGCCGCGGGGGAGCCCACAAGTGCAACGCCGCTCGGCGCTTCGTCAAGAACTTCAACGTCGCACGGAGAGGTGGTAAGAGCTACGACCTCCAGCACGCGGACATTTTGTATCTGAACGGGATCGGGCAGATCAGCGACGTACTGATGCGGGAATACCCCGGGGCCGACCCGACGGACCCGCCCCTGGCGCCGGAGCCTCGCCAGCTCGGCGAGGTCCTGGCGCGCTACGTGGAGGAGCACGAGACGTTGAAGGTCAAAGTGAAGAGCCTCGGTATCCCGCGAGACGAGCAGGCCGGGGGAGGAGTCCTGGACCCCATCTACGTCGAGACCGAAAGGACCTACATCGAGGAGTACGAGGGCCAGGGCGTTCCCAGCGCCCGCAGCCGCAGCCGCAGGAGAGGTGGGGGGGCGGACCCCCACGGGGGAGCGAGGCCCTCCGGAGGGGCGCGCGGTGGCTCGGAGTCGTCTGCATCTGAGACGATGGCCCCCGCCATTCGAGGCAGGCTGCGAGCGAGGTCGCCTCCGGACGAGAGCCGCGGGCGCAGCTCCGCCCCCGACCCGAGGGACCCCGGGCGCAGATGCGGAGGCCCCGAGATGCCGCCGGCAGATGCCAGCCAGGGCGTGCACCACGGGAGCCGAGCGGAGGCATGCCAGAGCGGGCGCCAAGTAGCGCCGCCGGCAGCGTCTCACCCTGGAGCCCTGGAGGCCAAGGAGTACTTGTGCTGGTGCCTGGAACATGCCGAGTTCGCCCCGGAGCTGGTGAAGGAGGTGACGAGCCTGGGGAACCGCCTGCTCCTCGCCGCGGGGAGCGTGGAGGCTGCCGCGGCGCGGCTCCGCGAAGAACGGGAGCGCGTCCTCGGGAATCCTCTCGGGGGGGTGCTCGATCCCGAGTTCGGCGGGGCTCTGGAGGAGGACCGCCGGCAGTACCTCCAGGAGATGGCGAGCAAAGGTGTTCCCGTGGAGGCAGCAGCCCAGGCGACGCACCATAGCCAAGCCCCACGCTTCAGCGAGGGACCATGCCCTGGAAATGTACGCCAAAGCCTGGAAGGATACGTCCTACGGTGCCGTGCTCTGGGCCACCCCAGAGGCCGAGGAGGCCTTGTCCGCCTCAGAGCTCATCGAGAGCCCGTCAGGGCGAGTGCCTAAGATGCTGCCCGACCGCACGGTGAGCAGCGAGGGGCGCCCCATACACGATATGCGGGTCGCCAATGGGGACTCGCCCAAGGAGCTGCACCCGCCGGCGCTTCAGCCTAAGCACGAAGCCCTCGTGCGCCTGTCGCTCTGGTGGTCCGCGCGCCACCCAGGCGTGCCGCAGGTGATAGCCAAGCGGGACGTGTCGCGGGCCTTCAAGTGGCATTGGATGCGCGACGAAGCCGTGGCCGAGTTCGGCACCTCCCTCCCGGGCGACGCCGTGGGCCTGGCCACGCGCGTGATCATGATCCACTGCGCGATGGTCTTCGGGTGGTCGGGGTCGCCCGGCGAGTACATGGCATTCGCCTGGAGTGCCAAGTGGGACCGCGAGCGGCGCCGCCCACCGAACCCCGAAGTCAACGACACAGCACGCTGGTCATCCAAGTGGCTGATGGACGACGGCGTCTTGGTCGAGCCACTGGTCGGTCTCAGGCCCTGGCTCAGCGCAGCCGACTGCGACATGAGCACGAGGCGCGTCTGGGGCGACGACGCGATCAACGTCGACAAGATGGCGGAGGAGGGCACCTTCCAGGCGGAGCAGCTGGTCTGGGGCCTCTACCTGAACGTGGACAAGCAGCGCTCGAGGCTTCCAGAGCCCAAGTGTGTGAAAGCCGCCCACCTCCTGGCGATCGACGAGCTCCGCTATGGGTGCCGTCGGGCCCCCATCAAGGTCGTCCAGGAGCTGAGGGGGTCCGCCCAGTTCTGGGTGGCCACGCAGCCGGCTATCAAGCCCGAGCTGCCGGTCATCGACCGCCTCCTCGGAGGCGGGCTCGGGGCGGCATGGGCGGAGCCCCGAGGGGGCGCCGAGGAGATCGCCCTTGCCTGGGACGAGTGGGGCCAGACCCTCGAGCTGCTGCGGGCGCTCTTCGACGCACCCGAGGCCTGGGCGTCCACCTTCGAAGCGAGCTTCATTTCCTGTCTAGGGCCGCGCCAGCGCCTGGCACTCCCAGGGGCCGCCGCCCGGACAAGATGGACTGGAGGCGACGCAACCACGGCGACCATTGGCAGCATCGACTGGGGGCGCGCAGTGGCCGGCAGCAAAGCAGTGCCACCCCACTATATGGCCGTAGACGCCGCCCCGCTCCCCCGCCAGCTGGAGGACGTGCTGAGCCACCCGGGGGCCGAGAAGGACTGGGCGATAGCCATCGTGGAACTGCTCGCGTTTGTGGCCCTGGCTGCCGCGAGGGGTGGCGAGTGGCAAGGCGAACTGGTCTTCTATGTTACCGATAACATGAACGTGCGGTAGTGGATTTCCAAGAGGCGGCCCAAGCACCCGCTCGCGCGGCATCTCATTCGCCTCGTTCAGCGCCTAGAGGCTTGCCACGGGTTCAGCACGACCGCGCTGTGCATCCGCACTTGCCACAACGACATCGCGGACTGGCTGTCGCGGGAAGAGGCCAAGAAAGTCCACTCCGAGCTCCTGCGCAAGGGGTGGACCCACATCGAGCCGCCCGAGGAGTGGGGAAGATGCTGGCCGAGGCAAAGGAACACCTCTTGTGATTGCCTGGGGAGGATGGGCCCATTGCGGAGTCAGCGCTCCGTCATCGGGCGCTGAGGACTCCGGCAGCAGTGCCACGCAGCCTCGCCCTCAAGGGGCGCCGGGGTCTTGAGCTAGGGAGCCCACTGGGGACTTACGGACGCGCCTGGGAGCAGCTAGGTGGTGAACTGATGACAGGTAACCCAACGGGAGTGGACTGGATCATGTGCGCGCTGTCCCTGGACCCGAAGGGATTCGAAGTCGAGAAGCTGGTGTCCGCCATCACTCGGGCGAGGCCGCAGGTCGTCGTGGTCGACGCCCCCGGCAAGCTCGACCTGGCCCGCGTCGTCAAGGTGCTGCGCAAGCTGGGGTACCGCACGTACGAACTGGAGGTCGTCTGCACCCACTACGGCGACATGACAGCCCGAGCTCGGAGCCTGATCGTGGCAGGTCGGGGACCAGCAGGCGCTAGCCTGGCGAGCATGCGCATGCCGCCAGCGCGCCGCTGTCCCCACGGGGTGAAGGGCGCGTTGAAGGATAAGCTCAGCGAAGGCGGTCACCACTGGCTCGACGACGAGGGGGGCGTCACCTGGGACCCGGCAGCTCGAGGGGGCCCCGACCCTACACTGCCCAAGGGCATCGGCCACATCAAGCTCGCTGGCACGAAGCACCTGGTCTGCTCAGTCGACGGCCCGATCGGCGCGGTTCGCTGGCCCGCCGAGGGCCCGGGCGGACCGGGAGGGACGCTGATCCACGTCCCAGGACACAGCGGCGGGCGCATCAGGGCGCTGTCGCCAGAGGAGGTCTGGATCGCACAGGGGGGCGACGAAGCGACTTGGGTGAAGAGGCGAGCCCAGGGCGACACCGAGGCCACTTTGATGCGAGAAGCAGCGAGGGCCTTGCCACACGAGACGGCGAGAACCGTGCTGGGCGCCACTGTGGACGCGCTGTCGCAGGCCACCCAGCGGGCGGGCGGCTGCCGCGACCCCGCGGAGTCGGCCGCCTGGGAGACGACCCGGCGGTGGCTCAGGGCCCGGGCGCGGGGCGAGCTCTGGGCGAAGGCCGACAACCCCGAGAACGACCAGCACGCTGGGGCACTGAGCGATGACGTCCACAAGGCGAGGCGCAAGAGCCAAGGCGTCCGCTTCAAGGCAATTGGCAATCGAGGAGGATCTCGCGCGGGGTCCCGAGCCCCCTCCTGACGCCAAGGAGGCGGACCTGAACGCAGTTGTCAACGCGCCCAAGAAGCGGCGGAAGAGGAGCCCCAACCGGGGCAAGAAGGTGGAGACCCAGGGGTTGGTCAAGCCGGTCGCGTTGGGTCGAGCTCGAGCCACCATCGCCCTACCGGACCACCCGACCCTGGGAGGGGAGGACTACGGCGGGTGGATCGAGGAGCAGAAGCGCGAGGCGCTGATGCTGCGGCTGTCCGAGGGAACCCGCGCCGGCTATGAGACCGGCTGGAAGCAGTGGCAGGGCTTCAGGGCAGCCCAAGGAGAGTCGCCCTGGCTGGAGGGACGCGACCGCGAGGAGCGACGCGCCAACGAAGAGGCACTGCTGGGCTTCGTCGTCGTGTTGGCCAAAGTGCTGAAGCGCACGGAAGGCACGATCAAGCAGAAGTTGTTCGCTGTGCGCTTCGCCCACCTCGTGGTCGGATACCCGGGCCCTCTCCCCCACCGAGGCCGCCTCTGGTCCACGCTCGCCGGCCTCCGGAGAGGCCAGTGGCCGAGCGGGCGGAAGCGGCCAGTGACACCACGCATGCTCCTGCGGCTCCAAGGCTTCTTGAGGGACCAGACGGACCTCCCCGAGATGGACGCCGCGGTCCTGTGGGCCGCCGTGGCGGTGGCCTTCTTCTTCATGTTAAGGGCGTCAGAGTACTTGATTCCGCCTGGGAAGACATGGGGCCGAGAGCGCGTCGCGCGTGGCGTGGACATCGCGGGCCGCGACGGCAACAACCAGCCTTGCACCTTCAAGGGCGCGGTGGGCACATCACCTCCTCGAAGATAGACCAGTACAATGTGGGGTGCGTAAGGAATCAGTATGAGACAGGCACGTCGCTGTGCCCCGTGGCCGCCCTCCGCCAGCTGGAGCGGCACTACCCGCAGAGGCTGCGAGGGAGCGAGGAGGAGCTCCCGCTCTTCCGCTGGGCGAGCGGAGCACCCATCCGCCGCGAGGAGGTGCAGCACTACCTGACGATCGCAGGGCTGGCCGCCGGGCTGAGGAAAGAGGAGATCGGCTCGCGCAGCCTCCGCATCGGAGGCGCGACAGCGATGTGCCACGCCGTGGACGACCTGCAGCGCGTCAAGCGCTTCGGGCGCTGGGCCTCCGATAGCTTCCACGGGTACCTGTGGGAGAGCCACGAGCCCATGCGCGGCATCTCGACCAACATGGCGACGGACACGTCCGAGCTCAGAGCGCCGCCGGCCCACGCGACCGAGGGCGAGCGCCGGGCGGGCAGGAGCCCGACCCAGCTGCGGCCCAGAGCGGCGCTGGCCGCGACGACGCTCGCCGCCACAGCTGGCAGCGCAGACGGCTACGTAATCAAGGTCAACCCGGCGGAGAGCCAGAACCTGCTGATCCTCGTGCTCCCGGTCGGCTTGGGGGCTTGGGCGATGGCAGCGGGGGTGCTGCTGGCAGCCGTGCTGCTAGGCGCTGCGCGGCGGCGCAAGCAGCAGCGAAGGCGCGGAGGAGCGGCCGGCGAGCGCGGCGGCAACTGCAGAGCTCGCATCCCCCGCGCAGGCATGCCATGCGCAGCGCCGGTGGTGACGGCGCTCGCGACGGCAGCCGGAGAGATACAGAGCCACGAAGTGGCAGCAGTCGACAGCAGGGCACAAGGGGCCACGCTTCGCTGGGAGCCGCAGATGGGCACGGTGGCGATCGTTTTCCCAGTGGGGACGGCGCTGAAGGTGGTGGCCACGATCGCAGTGCTGCTTGCGGCGGGCATCGGGGTGCTCGGCTGCTGCTGCTGCGGGATGGCCAAGAAGAGCGAGGAGAGGCTGGAGCCAGAAGCGCAGCAGGCCACAGCGCAACAGACGCCTAAGGCGCACAAGCCTCCCAAGCAGCCGCAGAGGACGTACTGCGACGCAGGGGTGATGGGCCCGGTGCACTACAATGGCGCGAGGTACGTGCACGAGACCCAGGGCTTCCGCAGGGCCAACGAGGCGACGCGGGAGGTGGCCCCGTCAGGGCACCGCAGGTCGCCAGAATGGCCCCGTGGAAGGGAGCAGAGGCTGCATCGTGACTAAGGTGCGGGCTGCCGCCGGCCAGCGGCCGAGCAGGCAGCAGCGGACCGCCGCCGGCAACCGCCGTGCGGGCGGCCACGCGGCGCCAGCTGAGTTCAGCCTGGCGCTCGCGATCAGCAGCGCACTTGCGAACAATCTGGGCGCGTGCCGCGGCCGCTGCTGCCCGCGGGCAGGCGCCGCGCCGGCCTGGCACCCGGCAGTGCCGTCATGGGGGCGGCAGTGGCGGCTACGAAGGAGCGCCGGCGGCTAGCCCAGCCAGGGCTGCCGCACGGGGCGCAGGGGGAACCACCGCCGCCGGCACCCGCCGTGCGAGCGGCAGCGCGGCGCCGGCTGAGCTCAGCCTGGCGCTCGCGCTCAGCATTGCGCTTGCGAGCAGCTGGGCGCGGTGCGGCGGCAGCTGGCGCCTGAGGGCAAGAGCGCCGCGCCGGCCCGGCAACCGGCAGTGCCGTCATGGGGGGCGGCGGTGGCGGCTACGTGGGGCGCCGGCGGCCAGCCCAGCCAGGGCTGCCGCCTAGGGCGCACGAAGAACCACCGCAGGCGCCGGCGGCGTGCCGCCCTGCGCCTGCGGACCCACCTTGCTGGGCAGACGTGGCAGCGTGCCGCGGATGCCAGGACTGTTGAGTTCCACGCCGAGAGGACCGGCGGCTACGTGACCCACTACAGCCAGCGTGCATTCATAGGAGGAGGTTGGCGGCGTGGCCCGCGACGCGTGGCCCAAGACAGGCGCCGGCGCGCCAGGCGCCAGGCGCCAGAGGAGCAGCACGGCTCCTTGGCAAAAAAGGGTCACGCTCATCGTCATCGTCGTCTGAGCGTCACTTCCTCCTCTTGAGCCTCACCTACTAGGCTCAAGTTGTTATTAGTTTACCTGTGCTGTTTGAGGGGATATCTAGGATGTTTGGTAAAACTGATGGATCTCCCCGTTTCCAGAACTGGCGCGGGCTTCCACTTGTGTTCCCCTTGCTCCTGCCCTTGCCTCTTTGCTTGCCCTTTCCCGCTCCCTCTCTCTCCACCGCCGCTTGGCGGCTCAAGCCTTTTCAAAGCCAAGCTGGCCCACCCTGGGAGCCCCGCAGGGCTCCCTACCCGCCCTGTTCTGGACTTTTACGGTGCCGCCGTGGCGCTAGGGTGCCTCGGCGGCGGCGTGGCCCGCGACGCGTGGCCCAAGACAGGCGCCGGCGCGCCAGGCGCCAGGGGCGCCAGGCGCCAGGCGCCAGAGGAGCAGCACGGCTCCTTGGCAAAAAAGGGTCACGCTCATCGTCATCGTCGTCTGAGCGTCACTTCCTCCTCTTGAGCCTCACCTACTAGGCTCAAGTTGTTTTTAGTTTACCAGTGCTGCTTGAGGGGATATCGGCCAGGCAATTGTGCTGGCGGCTGAAGGCCACACCAGGCTGCACCTCAGCTACCGTGGGGTGCCGGTGCTCGTGGCGCCCGAGCAGGTGCGGCATGCCTCTCGCGGTGAAGCTGAGCTGGTGGAGAAGGAGGACCTCGTCAGGCAAGAAGCACGACGGCGACTCAGACAACGAGGACGCCACGGGCGACGCGCCGGCGGCCAAGACGCCACGGGCCGAGGAAGCTCCACCGCCTCCCTCGAGGAGGTCCGAGGCTACTCCAAAGCGGGAGAAGCAGACTAAGGAGGAGGACGCACCTGAACCTGGAGTGCTGCCCGAAGTACCACCGCTGCCTGGAGATGGACACGACATGCAAGATGTCAAATCTGAAACACTACCTGGAGATGGACACGAAATGCAAGACGTCAAGGCTGAATATATACCTGGAGATGGACATGGCATGCAAGATGTTACAGTTGACGACCCACCTGCACCTGACGCAGCTGGGCAGGGGCGTGCTACGGACCCCTGCCCATGAGGCGTGTCCGCGCCGACGAGAATGAGCCGACGAGGGGCAGCCTCTCGTGCGAGCAACACCCGCTGAAGGCGAAGTCGCGGAACATCGTCCCGGGCTACAAGGACAAGCAGCTGCTCGCGTGCGAATTGCAGACGAACGCGCCGACGCTCACGGACACGGCCACGGCGGTGATCATCCAGGAAGCTGCCAGCCAGCCAGGCTGGAACCTCGAGCAGGGCGACGTAGAATTCGGCATTTCTGAATGGCAGATACCTCGACAACTCCAGGCGCATGTACTTATGTGTCCCCAAGGGCGGTATGCCTGCAGTGCCGGAGCTAGGATGGCCGTTCGTCCCGGAAGGGACCATCCTGAAGGCGAAGAAGGGCATCCATGGGTTGAACGATGCACCTCTGCTGTGGTATGAGGAGCATCGCGACACCATCCTATCGCTTCCCCGGGCTTCGAGATCCAAGCTGTGCCCGGCCCTCTTCATCTTCCACGATGAGAGGGGGACGCTGATCGGTCTGATCGGGACGCACGTCGACGACGATCTCGTCGCGGGGTCGCCCGAGTTCTTCGCGAATCAGGTGGCCAAGCTGAGGAAGGTGCACTGCTACGGCAAGTGACAGGCGGCGAAGGTGGGCTTCCACCACTGCGGGCGCTTCCTCAAGCAGAACGACAACGGCACGATCACATGCAGCCAAAAGGAGTACACGGAGAGCATCGAGAATATTCCCATCTCGGCCGAACGTCGGAAGACGAAGGAGGCGAAGGCCACGGCGGAGGAAAGGGCGATGCTCCACAGCGGCAACGGCCAGATCCAATGGCTGGTCCGTTCTACGTGGATGGACTTGGCATTCTGGCTGGTGGAAAGCCAGGCTAGGGCTCACGGCAGCGACCTGAAGGTGCAAGATTTGCTGGACAACAAGCTCATGAGCTGAGAACTGCACGAAGCGGCTACGGGCGCAGGAATCACATCTCCATCACAACCGCATGAAAACGTCGGGCAACTTCAAACACACGCCCAGGTGCTCGTCGGGGTCCCAGACCTCTTTGAACCAGCGTACCACAGGTCACCGTTCAGAGGTTTCGCCCGAGCCTCTGCCAGCGTGGACGGGCACCCCGCAATCTGATCAGTGGTTCAGAGCCACTCCCACACCAGGTTTGAGGTGCTGGAGCTCCTCTGCCAGTAGTTGCAATAGATGTACGTGGTGTCCCAGGTGCCGCCACCGTCGTCCTCCTCTGAGAACATGCCAGGAAGCCCTCCAGGAACTCCTGGTTCACAGGTTGCGCTGAGAAGCTGTGTGTTGGAAGTGGCCGCCTCAGATCAATTGATGTGGGCGTAGGTGTTCGAATTGTCGCCAACAGTATAAATCTGGCCGCAGTCGGGGTTCGACTGGCTCGTCACGACTGTCCACTGCCCTACCAGCACTTCTGCCTGGGAACTGCAAGATGCAACCAATGCTGGGAGTATCACATTGAATGACGTGGATGCAGCAACCCTGAAAACAACCCGTAGCATAATACTGACACGGCGCTGAATCGCGTCTGTGTTACAGTCGCACGCGCAAGTAACTCAGCTAACTGAACGCTCACGGGGCTTGAGCCAAAATGGCCAAGGATTCTTTGGGGCGGGGTTCTGGGGCGTCTTCGGGGAACCTTGGGAAGTGTGGGCGCCCTCTTGAGGGCCTCTGAAACAGTTGTGGGGTGAGTAGTTGTGTTGTTGGTGCTGATTCGGAACATCGGCGAACCGAAAAAACAGAACCCCGACAAATTGCTTCAAAACGGAAGGATGTATACCAATGATTTGTGCATCGTGAGGCCCTCTTTGGGGGCGTTCGGGAACTGTCTGGAAGCATTATGGGGGCGTTGTGGGCCGCCTGGAAGCCGTCGAAGAGCGCGTTGGGAACGGCGTGGGCCACGTGGGGGTCGTCGTGAGCGTCTGGGAGTGATTTGTCCCGCGATTCGTGGCCCACTTCGGCTGTCCTGGAGGTCTCTTGGGCAGTCAGGGGGCAGTCCGTGGGCAGTCCCAGCGTCCTCCTGGGGGCCTCCTATTCGGACTTGGGGCGAAATGTCGCGCTTGTTGGGCTGGCTTGGAGCGCCGGCGCGGCGAAAAGAAGGAACCACGACAAGCCATCAAAAACCCATGACAGGTGAATGCCTTTGTTTTCTTAGTACCCTCCTCGAGGGCGACTTGAAACCAACTTGGAACGCTTTGGGGGCTTTGTGGGTTGCCTGAAGCTTTCGTGGAGCGCCCTGGGATCGTTGTGGGCCACATGGAAGGCGCAGTGAGCGTCTGAGAATGATGTATTAATGATTCGTGGCCTGTGCGGGCCGTTCTCGGGGTGGGGCGTGTGTGGGGCTTCTTGGACAATCTGGCGCCCACGTGGGGGGTTCTGAAAAAGTGTTGGGACGAGTTTCGGTGTTGTGGGGCGTCGGCAAGCCGAAAAAGCGGACCAGAAATCTTCAAACACGTATGGAAAACAAATGAAGTAACTATGCCTCTTGGAGCGTCCGGGAGGCGTCTTGGGCCGTCTGGAAGATTTCGTGGAACGCCTAGGAAGCGTTGTTGGCGATCTGAACGCGATCGCGGCCGTCTGGGAATGATGTTGCAGCAGTTCGGGGGCGACCCGCCGGTTTTTGGTACCCTTGCGGCCCCCAGATCACCCATGCGCTGTCGAACCCTGGCCCCAGGACACAAGGCATCGCAGACGGAAGCGTGTATGTGAATATATATATATACACATATATATATATACATATATACTAGAACCATCGCGCGCTTCGCGCGCGCTCAAGTTCTAGCCGGTCCGCTGGGACAATCCCACCAGCCCTCTGGGCGTAGGTGGTTTAGAGAGCTTCTTCTTCCAACCTCCTTCGTCCACTTCGGGGAGGGGCTTACCCCTCCCCCTACCCTCTCCCCATGGACCTGGACGGGGGGGTTCGCGAGCGGTCAGAGCGTCCAAGATGGCCCAAGATGGCTCCATGAGCGCCTCGGAGAGCCCCAGATGAGCTCCAAGATGGATCAAGATAGCTTAAGATGCCTCAAGATGGCTCCGAAGATGGTCCAAGAGGACCCAAGACCGCCGCAAGACGGCTCCAAGAAGCCAAACAGCTTCCCAAGGAAGCCTCCAAGAGGCCAAAACCATTGAAACACATGAGGGAAACCACTGATGTTTTGCCTACTCGCCTTTTCGCTTCCGATGGCCATCCGAGGCCTCAAGATGGCTCCAAGATGGCCCAAGATGGCCCCAAGAGGGACCCAAGAGAGCGCCAAGACGGCCCCAAGAGCGCCCAAGAGCGCTCCAAGAGGGGCCCAAGAGGCGATGTTCGATGCTCCCGAGGGGGTACCCTAACCCCCTTTCTTTAATCAATTTCCTCCAAGATGGCGCCAAGAGCGCTCCGAAGGCTCATAAGAGAGCCCCAAGACCCCAAAAGGCGCCCAGACGACCCCAAGAGGCCTCCAAGAGGCTCCCCAGAGACTCCCAATAGGCCCCCCAAGAAGCTTCAAGAGGCTCCCCAAGGCACCCACGACGCTCCAAGAGGCCCCTGGGCCGTCAAGAGGCCCCCAATATATTGAAAGAAGCTTCCGACAAGACTTCCAAGAGACATCCGAAGAGACATGCATCGCCCTTCTCCTCCTCGTCCTTGTCCTCCTCCTCGTCGTCCTCTTCCTCCTCCTCCTCGTCCTCCTCATCCTCCTCGTCCTCCTCGTCCTCCTCGTCTTCATCCTCGTCTTCCTCCTCGTCCTGCTCGTGCTCCGCCTCCTCCTCTGCCTCCTCCTCCTCCTCATCATCATCATCCTCCTCGTCTTCATCCTCCTCCTCCTCTCTTCTTCCTCCTCCTCCTCCTCCTCCTCCTCCTCCCTTCTCCTCCCTCTTCCTCCCCCCTCCTCCTCCTCCTCCTCCTCCTCCTCCTCTTCCTCCTCCTCTTCCTCCTCCTTCTCCTCCTCCTCTTCCTCCTCGTCCTCCTCATCCTCCTCCTCCTCTTCCTTCTCACTCCCTCCTTCCTCTTCCGTTTTCCTTCCTCCTTCCTCCTCCTCGTCCTCCTCCACCTCCTCCTCCTCGTCCTCCTCCTCGTCCTCCTCGTCTTCCTCGTCCTCCCCCTGCTCTCTTCCCTCCTCCTCCTCTCCACCTCCTCCTCATCCTGCTCGTGCCGCCTCCTCCTCTGCCTCCTCCTCCTCCTCCTCATCATCATCATCCTCCTTCTCCTCCTCCTCCCTCCTCCTCCTCCTCTCTTCCTCCTCCTCCTCCTCCTCCTCCTCCTCCTTTTCCTCGTCCTGATATTCCTCCTCGTCGTCCTCGTCCTCGTCCTCGTCCTCCTCCTCCTCCTCGTTCTCGTCCTCGTCCTCCTCGTCCTCCTCGTCCTCCACGTCCTCCCCCTCCTCCTTTCCTCCTCCCCCATCATGCACACCGTTCTTTTTTCCTGGCCTTCCTCATTCGACAGGGCCGCGAAGCTAATCCAAAATTTCGGTTCGACCGCTTCCCCAGCTCTTGGTCCACTGTATGCTCCGCCGCTCTTTTGAGCAAGGCAAATCGCATGGGCATCGTTCCTGGATGGGCTGGTGGGGATACGCGAAGCGTCAACAATTGAGCAGAGCAGGGGTGTTCGGTTGGTGGAAGGCAGGCGGCGTGAGCAAAGTTCTGATCTTTGCAAGGGGGCAATTGCTTGTTGTTGGATGATGCGCGGGTGTCGTCCGTTATTGCCGTCGATGTCGTCGTCGTCGCCGCCGTGTCCGTCGGGTGCCGAACGGCGGTCGTCGTCGTCGTCGTCGTCGTCGTCGTCGTCGTCGTCGTCGTCGTCGTCGTCGTCGTGTTTGTCATTTCGTTGGGTTTGCGGGTTTGTGTAGTTGCGGCTCCAACGTGGTGTATCGGTTGGAACCCCAAGCCTTTGAGAATGGTTCGTGGGCGCGGAATGGCGTCTGGGGCATCTTCCGTCGAAGGACGGGACGGGAGTTCAACGCTGTTTTGGAAAATGGAAGTCTGCTATTGTATTTTTGTGTGTGTGGGGGGGGAAGGGGGGGAACCAGACAAAGGGGTTCAGAGATAATCCAACTGCGTCCGCGGGGGGGTCCGGGGAACCATTCGGCGCGCGGTGCCAGGAAGCGAGGACCCCTGGGCGATCCTTGAGGGCAGGCCGCCCGAGACCGCGGGGCGCGGCCTTAATCCAGAACGGCTACGGCAGGTAGGTTTGAGACCTGTGGGGCAGGGACGCCATGGGGCACCTGCAAGTTTTTTGTTGGACGACTCCGGGCGGTTGTCGGGCTTTTCGGAAGCCCTCGGGTCTCTCTCAGGGGCGTTTCAAAGGCCTTTTGGGTTCTCCTCCGGGCCATTGGGCCGAAGAGCTTCGTTTCTCGGCTCTCGCGTCCGCTCCTGGGCGGCTCTTGTAAGCGTCCTCGGGGGCTTCTGGGGCCTCTTATAGCCCCTCGGGGGGGTTAGGTGCCATAATTCGGGCCGCGTCAGGACCGCGCCCCAGCGGTTCTCTGCGGGGCCGCGGCGAGAAAAAAAGGCCCCTCGGGCGCGTCTTGGGGCCTCTTTGGACTCTCTCGAAGATTCCTAGATGGTTGCGGAGGCTGAAGGCTGAGGGCCCTGCAGTGCTGCCTTTCTGGGCTTTGGCCGTCTGGGGGCTCTCTTGGGTGCCTCTCGGAGCCCTCTTGGGCTTCTCTTTGGGGCCCTTTGGCGCCCCCTCGACCCGTGTTCGGGCTCGCTGGGGCGTCTTGGTGCATCCTGGGGGCCTCCTGGGGCTCTTGGGGGCCTCTGGGAGCTTTGCAGGGCTGCCTTCCCGGGCTTTGGCCGTCTGGGGGCTCTCTTGGGTGCCTCTCGGGGCCTTTTTGGGCTTCTCTTGGGGGCCCCTTGGCGCCTTCTCGGCCCGTGCCCGGGCTCTCTGGGGCAGTCTTGGGGCCCTCTCTGGCGGTGGGGGGATCGGACCCTCTTGGGCCGTCCTGGTGCGATCTCGGAGGCCGCTTGGGCCGCTCTTGGCCCGAAACGGCGAGAACCCCGAAATCCTTCGAATGCTTACGGAAAATCGTTGTTTTGGGCCTCCTGAAGCCCCTCGGGGGTGCTCTTGGCGGCCTCTTGAAGCGTCTTGGGGGCCTCGCGAGCTGCTGGATGCCGTTTTGGAGCGCCCTTGGGCCGGCTCGGGGCCTTATGGGCGCTCCTGGGGCCCTCTTGGGACTCTCTCGGACGTCTTGGAGACATCTTAAGCCGTCTTGGGTGCCTCTTGGGCCGTCTTGGGACCTCTTGGGCGCGTTGGAGACATCTTAAGCCGTCTTTGGGGCGCGAAAGGAAGGCCGGCACCCCCACGGGGGAGGGAGGGGCCAAGTTTTTGGGCCCCCCCAGGCCTTGGAGGAGGAGGATAAGGAAGATCGGGGGGGCGTTCAGTCCGGATCCGAAACTTGCGCAGAGGAATCGTAGAGGAAATGCTCACAAACCAACATATGCCTAGAATCGGGCCCCGGCCCCCTTCCGGGTTCCATTCTCTGGAATGTCTGAGCCGCGGGCCCGTTGCCGACGGCGGAAGCAAGAGGCTCCAGGAAGACAGCGCAGGGCGCAGGGAAGGATACAAGTGGTCGAAGAAATAAAGCAACAGGAAGATGCACGCTCACATGCCCATGCTCGCCCCTTTGCTGTTGCTCCGGGGCGCGTGCCGCCGCGCATGTCGGAGCAAGCGCGCCGGCCCGCGCTCGGTGCGGGCCCTGCGCTGGGCTCTGGCCCCACGCGGTTGGAGCGGCCCACGCGCCTCCAGTGGATGGGGCGCTGCGAGGGGGGGGCATTGCCTGGTAGGGCCCGCAAGTACGTGCGATTTTCTGACCGGGGGAGCGCGCGTCTTGGGCCCCCAAAAAAGCACGTGCAGAAGCGCGGTTCCTCCACTGCGGGCGACAAAAATTCCCACTATAATCGGCGGGCGAGGGCGCGGAGGAGGAGGGGCAGAGGAGGAGGGGAAAAAGGCCTTGCAATCGCCGCTGCTGGGCTTTGCGTTCTTTCCGCGTTGCTACCACGCTGCCCGCGCGTCGCCCAAGCATCAACCGATTTGCGCGGGGCGCGCCCAAGAGCACCCGGCGCCGCGCCGGGCCCGACATTGGCTCCGCGGCGGGGCGGGGCATTCAGCGGAAACAGAACTGACGAGGCGGGAAAGCGGGCCGTTCTGAGGGCGTTCCGGCCAGACTATCATAGAAATCTCGCAGTCTCCATTCGTCTCTCTGGTAGAATGTCTGCGCCAAGTGGACTAAGTGCTGCCCCAGCTCTGCGTCGCGAGCTCGCGAAGCGTTGACCTGCGCCTTGCGGCGCTGCGACGCGCAGGACGGGCAGACGCGAGGCGTCGCCTGTCGTCCGAAACGAACCATTAGCACGGACAAATGGGTTGCATCGGTGATGAGCGACGTGATGCGCATGATGTCCTGCATTGGCACGGTGCTGTCACACAAGAAGCATCGGAGACTTAAGCTGGGGAAGGCCATGGCCCTGGCTGAATCACCAGCTGGGGCCGAAGGCTCGGGATTTCTTGGGCAACGGGGAGGAAGGGGTAGATGGCGGGAGGTCACGGAAGACAGGAGGGGAATACAAGAAGGCGTACAAGAAGGCGCTCCACGGGGCCCGAGAGGGTCTGCAAGGTGGCCTCGGAAGCAGGGCCATAAACGGTGATGCCAGAGGGTCTCGGCATGATATTAAGGGGGGGGGGGGGGACCTCGCTTGGAGTAATGTCGAATATGATGGGATATGTTTGCTGGGGCCAGGGAGGAAAAGGCACTCGAAACAAACCCCATAGCTGCCAAACTGTCCTCGAGATAACGAGGAACACTGCAGCAACAGTGGAACCTGGGGTGAGACTGCAGGAGCAGGCGGAGAAGCAGGAGGAGGAGGAAGGAGGGCGAGGAGGGATGAGAAAGAATAGGAGGAGGAGGAGGAGGAGGAGGACGAGGAGGAGGACGAGGAGGAGGACGAGGACGAGGACGAGGAGGGGAGGAGGAGGAGGAGCAGGAGGGCGAGGAGGAGAAGGAGGGGGAAGAGGAGAAGGAGGAGGAACGGAGGAAGCAGGGCGAGGAGGAGGAGGAGGAGGAGGGGGAGAGAAACAGGAGGAGGAGGAGGAGAAGCAGGAGGAGGAGGAGGTGGAAAAAAAGGAGGAGGAGGAGGAGGAGGAGGGAGAGGAGGAGGAGGAGGAAGAGGAGGAGTAGGAGTGGTGGCGCGACCACAGCCGAGTCTACTCAGCGTCGGCTCGTGAACCACCACCCCTCGTCGGAGACCTCGTGCTGCAGGCGACCCTCGTAGATCGGAGCTCGACCGCCCCGCGTCGGAGAGCCTAAATGGGCTCCCAGAGGGCCCGAGACAATCCCCGACAAGGCCCCGAACAGAACCATACCGAAGGCCTCTGGCATGGTTCTGTTCGGGCTTGTTTCGGAAGCTCTTCCGGCCACTATTCTCGGAGCCCTCTTCAGATCCATCGAGCCCGCTTATAAGAAACCGCCCGAGAAGGTCCCGCACAGAACCACACAAAAGGCCTCTGGTGGGTTCTGTTGGGGCTCCTTTCGGGGGCCCTCTCGGACATTCTGACGCTTCTTGGGGCCATGTTCGGGCCCGCCAGGCCCGCCTCGGAGAGCTCGCGCGGGCTTGCCGAGGGCCAAAGAGAACCCCTGGAAAGGCCCCGAACAGCACCGTGCCCAAGGCCTGTGGCGCAATTCTGTTGGGAATCGTTTCGGGGGGCCTCTTCGACCACTCTGAAGCCTTCTTCGAAAGCTGCAAGGATCCGCCGAGACCCCTGCGGAGAGCTCACATGGGGCCCAAGAGGGTCCAACAAAAAAAAACCCGACATGGCTCCGAACAGAATCCCGGAGGCCTCTGGCATGACTCTGTTCGGGCTCCTCTCAGGGGCCCTCTCGGACATTCTGGCGCCCTCCTGGAGCTCTCTTAGGACCGACCAAGCCCGTTTTGAAGAGCTCGAACGCACTCCAACGCGGCCCAAGGGAGTTCCCGAAAAAGGCCCCGAACAGGACCATACCACAGCCCTCTGGTCTGATTCTGTTCGGGCTCGCTTCGGAGGCTTTCTTGGGCCATGCCAGCGCCTCCATGGAGCCGTCTGCGCAGGCGCTTAGCGACCGCGCCGTAAGCTGCAAAAGCGATGCCACAGAGCCCCTCGGAAACCCGCAGAGGAGCCCGAAACTACACACGACGGTTCCACACCACAGCCCTTTCGCACGATGCCCCCCCCCCCCCCCTTCAGAGACCATCAACCTCAGGGGCGCGCAGGGAGAGGGTGCCCCTCCAAGAAGTGCAGAGAGGTTTTGGAAGAGATTCGGGAGAACTCCCCAGCTTATCCGCGGCCAAAGCGGCTGGTTTGATTCGTGCGACAAGACGACAGCAAACGGGCGGCGCGGCATCGGCGACGAACACAGCAACCCAGCAGACTTGCACAAGAAGCTGCTGTCGGCCAGCCCTTCTGCCACGTCGTCCCCCTTCACGCCTTTCTTGAACGAATTCCTGCAGTTCTTCCCAGGGCCTCACCAACTTCGACAACCTTGCATCGATCATTTGGAGACGCGTTGGAGCACAGCATACGGGGTGCCACGAATCGTGAATTCTCCATTGGGCGTGTCGTTGCCCACGTCCCGCACTCACAAATGTCCATCACGCGTGTTCGGATTATGGGTGTCGCTTTTGTTTTTCACAACATTTGGGACTGCAGTTTCCGCGCTTGTCTGCGACAGCGCCCCGAAGGACTCGAGCGCGCTCGTCGTGCGGTTCCAGCTATCGAGGACGCCTGCGACGAATCACTGCCGCCCCCTGCCTTTTCGCCATCCTCGCAATCTGGGAAGCATCTTCGAGGCAACCTTGGCCGTCTTGGAGGCCATCTTGAGCGTCTTGGAACAATTTTCGTGGACGACGCGACCGTTCCTGGGCCTCGGCCGCCCTTCCAGGATCCCGGCAAGCTGGGCCGGAGCCCCAGCGGAAAAGTTTTTGGGCACACGACCGAAACGGAACTGCGCTGCATCCAGCACGCCATCGCCTCTGTGATGCATGGACAGAGGGCCGCGAGCCTTCTGACCTTCAGCCTATCCGGCCACCGCGCCTGGAGGTGAGGCCGCGGCTTCTTTTTCCGAATTTTGGAGCGTCCTGCAGGACGTTTCGAAGCCTCTTGCGGCCTCGTCGGCGCCCCTGGGAGCCCCCTGGGGAGGGCGGGGGGGTTCTGGGGCGAGAAATATGATTCCTCAGTTTGTTGTGTCTCGTGCGGACTTATTCGGCTCGCGTTCGGGGCCTCTCCGGCCGTCTTCGGCAGCTCATGCGCCGTTTTGGGGCCCTGTTCGCCCCCCTTGGGGCGGCCATCGGGGTCTCCAGTGCTTCTCGGGCGCTCTGAAGCATGTCGAGCCTTCCATATCCGAGCCCGAGCCTCCTGCAGCCTTGCTTGGAGCCATGTTGACCTCTCCGGTGTTCCAGCGGATTCTTCGACAAGCTGTGCGAGCTGCGAAGAGAATTGCGCCTTTGGAGACGTCTTCTGAGAATATGTCATCACCTTTTGACATCAGACTGTCACACGTGCAAGAGGTCGCAAAGCAACAGAAGCTCGCGTGGCTCTGATGACTTCGGCGTGACACACTTGGAGCGGAAGATGAAGACGGAGCGCACAGCGACGGGAAGGAAGAACAATGGACCACCACCACCACCACCACCACCACCACCACCAGTGGCTCGTGGGCCGTCTTGGGGCTCTCTTGGGGGCCTCCTGGGCCATCGTGGTGCTGCCTGGGACACCCTTGGGGCGGCCTGGGAGACGTTGTGGGCCGTCTTGGAGCGTGGGGAGCTCGGCCAGGGCAGACTGGCCAAAACCTTGAAAAACTTAAAGGAAGTCACTGATTGTGGCTTGTCGGAGCTGTCAATGGATTTCCCGTCGGGCGCACTCGGTGCCTCTGGGGAGTCTCTTAGCCCGTCTTGGGGCTACCTTAAGCGTCTCGGGACGTTCTCGGGGGTCTCTCAGAGCGCCCTCGAGGCCCCCCGAGCATTCTGCCAGCCATCTGGGGCGATTTTTGGGTCAGTGTTACCGGACTCGGAAGCCCGGGGGCCGCCGGAGGGGCGTCCTGGTGGCTGTCGTAGGGCTCTCTGGAAGCGTCTTGGGCGCCTGTTGGGCCGTCTTGGGACCGTCTTGGGGGCCTCCTGGGCCGTCGTGGAGCTGCCTGGGAGATCATTGGGGCGGCCTGGAAGACGTCGTTGGCGTTTTGGAGCGTCGGAAGCTCGACAAGGGGAAACTGCCGAAAACAAGGAAACACCCAAGGAAAATATAAGTTTTTGTTTGTTGTCGGGGCTGTCTCTGGGGTCCTCTTCGGGCGCGCGTCGTGGTTCTGGGGGGCCTCTTGGCCCGTCTTGGGGCTACCTTGAGCGTCTCGGAACGTTCTGGGGGGTCTCTCGGAGCGTCCTCGAGGCACCCGGGCGGCCATCCGGAGCGCCCCGGGCACTCTGGCAGCCATCCGGAACGCTCTCGGGGCACCCTTGGGCGGACTCGGAAGCCCGGAGGCAGCCGAAGAAGCGCCCCGGGAAGGGCCCGCGAAAGCCTGGGAGACGTCGCGGGCCGCTTTGGAGCGTCGGAAGGTCGAAAAGGGGAAACTGCAGAAAACAAACAAAAAAAATCAAGGGAAATCAATGTTTTTTGGTTGTCGGGGCTGTCTCTGGGGCCTCTTCGGGCGCACGTCGTGGTTCTGGGGAGCCTCTCGGCCCGTCTTGGGGCTGCCTTGAGCGTCTCGGAGCGTTCTGGAGGGTCTCTCGGAGCGTCCTGCAGGAGGCCTCCCGGGCACTCTGGCAGCCATCCGGCGCGCTCTTGGGGCACTCTTGGGCGGACTCGGACGCCCGGGGCCCGCTGGAGGGGCGGGCTCGGAGGCCCGGGGCCTCCCGGGAGGGGGCCACGGGCAACCTGGGAGACGTCGTGGGCCGTCTTGGAGCGTCGGGAGCTCGAAAAGGAGAAACTGCCGAAAACAAGCAAAAAAAAAAAAAAAAACCTAAGGAAAATCAATGTTTTTGGGTTGTCGGGGCTGTCTCTGGGGTCCTCTTCGGGCGCACGTCGTGCTTCTGGGGGGCCTCGTGGCCCGTCTTGGGGCTGCCTTGAGCGTCTCGGAGCGTTCTGGGCGGTCTCTCGGAGCGTCCTCGAGGCCTCCCGGGCACTCTGGCAGCCATCCGGCGCGATCTTGGGACAGTCTTGGGCGGACTCGGAGGCCCGGGATCCGCTGGGGGGGCGGGCTCGGAGGCCCGGGGGCAGCCGGAGGGGCGCCCCGGGAGGGGGCCTCGCCCTATATACAAGGGAGGTCCCGGCCCGGGGCCCAAGGCCCGGGATCTCCCATATATGTATGTATGTATATATATATATAATATATATATATATAATATATATATATATATATACATACATACATACATACACACATACACATAGGTATACAAACAAACTAGAACTACGCGCACGAGCTGCGCGCGTATAGGCGACAGCACACCTCACTCCTAGATAAGCTCACGCCTGCGTTCATGCCGCTTGGAAAATCCACGAAAACGCTGACCGAGCAGAGGCGCATTACTGCCAATGATATGATCGGCAATCCTACTTCAACTCGAGCAAGCGCAACGCATGCAAAACAATGCAAGCTGGCGCAACGCACTGAAAACAATGATTACCGAATGGCAGGATTTGCATTGAAAACAGACGACGCAGTGCAATGCCAAGTAAGCACAAAGTGAGGTAGACAACGTGATATGTAGCAATGGGTGTAAAGGACAGATGCGGCAGGCATCTTCCAAGTGCAGGACTCGTTTCCGATGCAATAGCGGACCGATAGCTGCGTTTACGATCCGTGCAAACAGAATGCCGCTCGGAATCGAGGAGGGGAGGGGGGGCGCGAGCAGTGTCGAGCGTCGCGCTACATTATGCGAAACACTGTTGCGGTGCGCGCGTAGCCCAAGGATATGATTTGAACTCCGCGTTGCTTTGAAACTATGGGATTCATGCGTGGCATAAGTAGCGGCCACGGCAAGCTTTGCCCGACTGAGCCACGTGCCAGGATCGAGCCTGCCAGGCTATTAAAATAAACAGCAGACTGGAAATGGCGCGCATCCAAGCACACAGCGCACAAATCAGCATGGCCCCACGCAGCCACATACAGGCACAAACCACAGAGGACATAAGCAGAGGCGGCAGGATAAGGTTCATTCACTCGAGCGTGTCCCCGCGCAAGGAGTGCATTTTCTACCAGCTCATTGACAGCCAGGCTTATCCTTTGATGTCTGGGCTCTGTAGGGCGCATAAGTCTTCGGCTCGTGCTCGAAGGATTGCGTGCCCGCCATTACTTGCAACACTAGGTCGCGATCTATGCTGCCTTTGGAATGTCTGTCGGCAGTCATTGCATGTCACGGTCTGTCTATGGCTTGTCTGCCTATACTGCCTTGGTAATCTGCCATTGGTGTGTCTCTCTATACTGCATTGGCATGCCCCGCGTGTCACGCCATTGCATGCAGTGTAGGATGCCCGTGCCCATCATTTGTCCGGTCCAGCTGATGCGACCGAAATGTGCTCACTCAGTAGGCTTCTCAGGATCCTTGCTAGATAGAGACTTGAATTCGCACTCGGCGTCAATAGCAGGCGCAACCTTAATGCGTGGACGAATTTCCATCGTACGCTTGTGTTGTGATAATGCTAGCGGTCCCGCCTCGAGTTCGTCGCGCAATGTGGCAATGGTCAATGCTACGCTCAATGGGCATCTATCAGGTGCGCGACAAGTCTACCATCGCGCGTGTTTTTCACGCCTGACAAGGTTGGCTCCTCGGATACCGTCACCTTTGATCTCGCCTTCAGCGTCTCCGGTCAACCGTCGGTGGCCTGAGTCGCCGTGGAGATGCAATTCTCTGGTGGGCTTCGTGGCAGGATGTGATATGCTTAACCCAAAAACCAGAATAAAGATTTGAATTTTGAGATTTCATTTTTCCCTGCAACTCCTCTAAGAGGGGCTGCATAACTATAAGTTAAGCGAGAGAGACGGCGAAACGAGAGAGAGAGAGAGAGAGAGAGAGAGAGAGAGAGAGAGAGAGAGAGAGAGAGAGAGAGAGAGAGAGAGAGAGAGAGAGAGAGAGAGAGAGAGAGAGAGAGAGAAGAGAGAAGAGAGAGAGAGAGAGAGAGAGAGAGAGAGAGAGAGAGAGAGAGAGAGAGAGAGAGAGAGAGAGAGAGAGAGAGAGAGAGAGAGAGAGAGAGAGATGATGATGAAGCGCCTTGAAAGGTCGGTTCTCCCAAAACACAAACCTGAGAAGCCACCAATACGCCAAATGCGTACGGTAGAGAAAGAGGGAAGCGGGAGGAGAGGCGGGAGAGGGGTGAAGCAGAAGAAAGGTGAAGCCCAGCCCAGGATTGAAACCCATGATACTGAAAGAAAGAAATCATGAACGACAGATTGTCCAATATCCCAAATGAATCCCACCACAAGGTCTCTCTTGCTTTGAATGAAGATGAGAAAAATGAGAAACGTAATGCAAGATAATGGAGTATGCTCAAATTGATCAACAATATCTTGAGTGACTTGAGTAATTCTTGAAGCCAATCTTGAGGGCATATAGTCCCAAGGTCTGAAGTAAGTAAGAAGTGAAGAAATCTTCCATTAAGTCTCATGAAACCCATTGAACATAAGTAGCAACCAAGACGGTTATATGTACTGAAAGAAAGTCTAAAATAGAAACTGAATGTCCCAAACACGCAATGAATCCAGAAGATACGGAGGCATACAAAATGGATTGTCAAAGCCGAGTGAGAACTCATCCGTGAGAACCCACCCAAGGCATATCAAGACATATGGAGTAAGGTTGAATTCAAACAAGTATGGAGGGCGCAAGATGGCTGGGAATGTTTATAACCTTTGTATTTTGCCAACCAACAACGTTGAAGAACATGCATGAGAGATTGAGGGAGACTGAGAGTCCTCCAAAAGCCGCAGGCCCATGCACCGCAGACGCCAGGGGATTCAGTCTGTCGGAGTCCCAGGAATGGCATTCACGGGTACTTCCAACGCCACTTTTCCACAAAGAAATCTCCGTCCCACCAGTAGTCAGACAGGTACCATACAACTGGGTGAGGCCAGCCCGATTCGGGGTCGAACCACGTGTCATAGTACTCCGTATACCAGACTTTGGTGTAGACTTTTTCCTCTTCACAGTAGTTCCACATTCCTCCTGAACCGTGTGTCCACTTGAGACGCTTCTTGGCGGCTAGCTTGACTGGAAGGCTGCGTTTGGCCATCCCCTGGAATTGGATATGGATGTTTCCCAGCCGTCTCGGACGAGAGTTCCCGTCAGGGTTTGAGGCGAAACGGCTACTGACCAGCAGCCAGTTCTTTCCAAGGAACTCTCCGAACCCTTTCGTCGGGACCCCGAACGTTGACATACAGTCCATTAAAGCCGCTGTCCCGACAAGCTTTGAAAAGCGGGATTTTGCACCAGTCATAAGTGAAATGAGGACCACCAAGGTCCGATGGTATAAGAAACCGAGCCGGCAACTTGACCACCCTTTGGAATAGCAGCGTAGAGCAGTATGAGAGTGCCTCAAGATCTTGTTTAGACAGGAAGCAGACTTTGCGTTTAGACCTGCAAAGCTTCCCCTGAAAGATAACGTGAGGGTCTGACGCCTTGGGAAGTAGCATACCGAAAGCTTGAGCCCGAGACTGCAGGAGCCGACAGGAGGCAAGGGAAGGGGAGGGGGCCCATCCCCCCAAACCCCAAGAGAGTAAAACAGACTCGAGTCCCAAAACACGGAGGCATCCTGAGGAAGGAGGGATTGTTGCGAAGCCACGGTGTCCCTAAGATCGCATGGATCAGGCGGGTCCCAGATAGAATCGCACAAGTGACATCTCCTGGTGTCAGCCAATCCCCTAGGTGGGAGGCAAGGAGGGGAGAGGAGAACACAAAGAGGTCTCGATACAGACCCAAATGAATTCCGTGGGGCGTCAAATACCCCCGCTCCATTAGTATTGGAGCCTGTTCTCTGAGGCCGCAATTAGGTAGGATACCCAGACCTCTGAAGATTCCGTAACATTAAATTTGTGCACTTGCATTCCGTGAAACATTGCCACGGCAAACTTCCGAGTGTGAGGTGCACATGGGCCGCGAAAAAGGCGACGGTCTTTCCCGGTCCTAGCAAAAGACCCATGTTGATCAGCAAACGTCAAAATAGACCGAATGGAGCAGATGATGGGAGAAATCCCCTGAATTATGCTCCAGAACCGATCTGGGTCAACATACCCCGCTCCCAACCCTAGCTCCATCAAATCTCCAATAAGCTCTAGCCATCGAGAAGTGTCGGGTTCCCTGTTCCACCGCTCTCGGACCATCCTCTGTACATCGGTGACACGACCAGCGACTGAGCGGAGCTCCTCCATGGACTTGGACGAGGCACTGGTGGGTTGTCGTCTTTGAAGATACCTGGCCATTTGACCCCAAATATTCCACCAGACAGTGTAAATGAAATTCCCAGGATCTGACCAGCGGTTGTCGTAGAACACTGCGCCCTTGTATGACATTGTCTTGATCTGTACAAAAGACATAGAGCGTACTGCAATTCCCACGATCCCAATAAGGTCCTTGCATGCCTTACTTGAGAAAAATTCCTCACAGAGATTCCATAGCGGCCTGAGAGGTATCTCGAATTCGCGCCCCTTCTCATACATGTGGAGTGTGACGCATTTCCGTGGGTTGTATGATCCTGAATTTACAGGAACGATCTCGGAACTTTCGATTGCCAGTGCACGTGGGCAGGCGGATGCCCACGCCTCGAAGATACAGCACTGGAGGGACTTTGAATTCCATGGCCTGACGACCCTCTGAGGGGCAAGCATGAGAGTGTGTTCCCAAATAACTTGAGAAGAGGTTGGAGCAGAACGGGCAAAGCGAATTGAACCAAAATGACTACAGAAATCAGCCAGGACATCAGGACAACCGAAAGATGTGGATTCAAAAGATGGTGAGATAGAGAAAAGAGATGCACTTTATCAGGGATCGGACGGCAGTCATCGTCCTGGCCAGCGAAGTGAGATTAACAATCCCAGGCCGAACCCATTTGTACTGAAGTGGAGAAGCAAACTGGTCGCCAAACTACCCCAAGAAGAAACTTGAAACTTCGAGGCCTTGGGCAAAGAGTGGGAAACAACCCCACTTAACCCCGTCAGCCGAATTGAGAAGAATATGATGCAGTCTCAGCTCATGAGAAATGGCCTGGAGGCCTAATGCCCTGAGACACTTGTAATCCCAAGCATTCCCAGATTGAATCGAAAGCCATAATCCTGGCAAAGTGATGAAATTAGCAATCCCATCCAAGCCCGTTTTGAACTGAAGTGAAGGACCAAACTAAGAGCGAAGCAATCCCAAGTTAAGTAATGTCCCATCGAGGCTGTGGGCAAAGAACAAGAATCGACCCCACTACTTTGGCCCTGACGGACGTATTGAGGAGAGCAGAACTTAATCCCTGCCTCAGAGAAATGGCCTGGGGCCCCACTGAAAGCCCTTGTAATCCCAGATTGATCCAGGGTTGAACCAAGAAGAAAGCTGAGGACCCGAAGGGAAGAAACACATTAGCTGCATCTTCTGAACTGCCTCGGTCACATCAGGAAACGAGGTTTGCAAAGCAGATGGCACCTTACATTGGCACCGTTATTGCCAGACTCCACCGTGATAAGATCTCCAACATCTTCAAACATGTCCTTGACGTAGAGGAGTGCAACAATGCAGCTGCCAGCGAAGATCTGAGATTTGTCGTGTAGCCTCTCCTTCTTAGGGCAGACCTCAGGGCCAATGAACGCTTCTTTGGTATAAAACCGCGCATTGAACAAATGGATATCCTTTGAACGAAACGTGTTGAGCCCAAAATGCCAGAGAATCTTCGTGACGTCCCTGGTAGTGAGATAGCCGTGCTCCCCCAAAACTGGGATACTGTCTGAAAGAGAGAGAGAGAGAGAGAGAGAGAGAGAGAGAGAGAAAG
>CAUYUJ010008857.1:215000-286493 GCA_963575745.1 Prorocentrum cordatum | reverse complement strand
CACCCACCCTGCAAAATCCCCGCAGGGACCCCCCACCGCGTCTGACATTCCCAGCCCCCCTGAAGTCTCTGGGCATAGGTTTTTAGGAGCCACCCACCCTGCAAAATCCTCGCCGGGACCCCCCACCGCGCCCCCGCCGCGTCTGACATTCTCAGCTCTCTGAGGCCTCTGTCCATAGGTTTCTACGAGCCACCCACCCTGCAAAATCCTCGCCGAGACCCCCCACCGCGCTCCCACTGCGTCTGACATTCCCAGCCCCTCCGAAACATCTGGGCATAGGTTTCTAGGAGCCACCCACCCTGCAAAATCCTCGCCGGGACCCCCCACCGCGCCCCCGCCGCGTCTGACCCAGCCCCCCTGATGCATCTGGGCACAGCTGTCACCCACCCTGCCAAATCCTCGCCGGGACGCCCCACCGCGCCCCCACCGCGTCTGACATTCCCAGCGCCCCTGAGACCTCTGGGCATAGGTTTCTAAGAGCCACCCACCCTGCAAAATCCTCGCCAGGACTCCCCGCCGCGCTCCCACCGCGTCTGACATTCCCAGCCCCTCTGATGCCTTTGGTCATAGGTTTCAGGAGCCACCCACCCTGCAAAATCCTCGCCGGGACCCCCCACCGCGCCCCCACCGCCTCTGACATTCCCAGCCTCCCTGAAGCCTCTGGCCATAGCTTTCTAGGATCCTCCCACCCTGCAAAATCCTCGCCGGGACACTGCGTCTGACATTCCCAGCCCCCCTGAGGCCTCTGGGCATGCGTTTCTAAGAGCCACCCACCCTGCAAAATCCTCGCCGGGACCCCCCACCGCGCCCCCACCGCGCCCCCACCGCGTCTGACATTCCCAGCCCCTCTGAAGCCTCTGGGCATAGGTTTCTAGGAGCCACCCACCCTGCAAAATCCTCGCCAGGACCCCCCACCGCGCTTCCACCGCGTCTGACATTCCCAGCTCCCTGAGGCCTCTGGGCACAGGTTTCTAGGAGCCACCTACCCTGCAAAATCCTCGCCGGAACCCCCCACCGCGCCCCCACCGCGTCTGACATTCCCAGCCCCTCTGAAGCCTCTGGGCATAGGTTTTAGGAGCCACCCACCCTGCAAAATCCTCGCTGGGACCTTCCACCGCGCTCTCACCGCGACTGACATTCCCAGCCCCCCTGATGTCTCTGGGAATAGGTTTCTACGAGCCACCCACCCTGCAAAATCCTCGCCGGTACCTCTGACCACCGCGCCCCCACCGCGTCTGACATTCCCAGCCCCCCTGAGGCCTCTGGGCATGAGTTTCACCCACCCTGCAAAATCCTCGCCGGAACTCCCTATCGCGCCCCCACCGCGTCTGACATTCCAAGCCCTTGTGAGACCTCTGGGCATACGTTTCTAGGAGCCACCCACCCTGCAAAATCCTCGCCAGCACCCCCCACCGCGCCCCCACCGCGTCTGACATTCCCAGCCTCTCTGCAGCCTCTGGGCATAGGTTTTAGGAGCCACCCACCCTGCAAAATCCTCGCCGGGACCCCCCACCGCGCCCCCACCGCGTCTGACATATCCAGCCCCCTTGAGTCCTCTGGGCATAGGTTTCTAGGAGCCACCCACCCTGCAAAATCCTCCTGCAAAATCCTCGCCCGGACCTCCCACCGCGCCCCCACCGCGTCTGATATTCCCAGCCTCCCTGAGGCTTCTGGGCATAGGTTTCTAGGAGCCACCTACCCTGCAAAATCCTCGCCGGGATCCCCCACCGCGCCCCTACCGCGTCTGACATTCCCAGCCCCCCTGAGAGCTCTGGGCATAGGTTTTTCCCACTCTGCAAAATCCTTGCCGGGACCCCCCACCGCGCCCCACCGCGTCTGACATTCCCAGCCCTCCTGAAGTCTCTGGGCATAGGTTTCTGGGAGCCACCTACCCTGCAAAATCCTCGCCGGGACCCCCCACCGCGCCCCTACCGCGTCTCACATTCCCAGCCCCCCTGAGGCTTCTGGGCATATGTTTCACCCACCCTGCAAAATCCTGAGGCTTCTGAGCACTTAGGCTTCTGGGCACTTAGTCCACATGGTAGCTGCCCCAGAGGTAACAAGCAATGGAACATGCCAGGAAGACGCGCCGCGCAACGTTCCAAGGGACGCGCCAGGCGACGTGCCAGAGGACATGCCATGGGGACGCACCGCGGGACGTGCCAAGGGGACGCGCTACGGAACGTGCCAATGGCTGTGCCACGGGACGTGCCAGGGGACGCGCCGCGCGACGTGCCAGGGGGATTCGCCACGGGACGCGCCACGGAACGTGCCAGGGAACGTGCCAGGTTGCAATGCTGGGCGAATGTATCGATCGTGATGTACAGAGCCGAGGGCTGTGCTGTGCTTCGCAGTGCTGAACTTCGATGTGCCATGCCACGATTGTGCTCTATAGTGTTATGGACCGAGTCTTCCCTTGCATACGAGTCCTGGCCGAACTGCTTTGGATCTTAAGCGCGAGCTGCCTGAGCACATAGTCCACATAGTAGCTGACCCAGAGGAAACTGACAGGGGACCATGCCAGGAAGACGCGCCGCGCAACGTGCCAAGGGACGCGCCAGGCGACGTGCCAGGGAACGTGTCATGGAAACGCACCGCGGGACGTGCCAAAAGGATGCGCTACGGAACGTGCCAGTGGACGTGCCACGGGACGTGCCAGGGGACGCGCCGCGCGACGTGCCAAGGGGATTCGCCGCGGGACGCGCCACGGAACGTGCCAGGGAACGCGCCAGATTGCAATGCTGAGCGAATGTATAGTTCTTGATGTACCGTGCCGAGGGCTGTGCTGTGCTTCGCCGTGTTGAACTGCGATGTGCCACGGCACGATTGTGGTTTGTAATCCCACCAGCCCTTTGGGCGTGAGTGGTTTAGAGAGCCCGCTCTGTTCTCACCCCCCTTCTTCCCCTTCGGGGATGGGGTTTACCCCTCCCCCTACCCCCATCCCCCTGGGCCTGGAGAGGTCGTTCCGCGGGTGGTTGGAGGGGTCTTGTTCGACTCCTGGGAGGGCTAAAATTCCACGCCCCTCACGAGGATCCTGGCCCCGACGGGGGAGGGGAGAAAAGTGGTCGCCCCATCTGTGATCGATCGCCCGAAAGATGGCCCCAAGATACCTCCCGGACCCCTCCCAAAGAGCCCCAAGAGGCCCCAGAAGCCTCCAAGAGGCCCCCAAGATGCCCCCAAGAGGCCCCATCAGGCCCCAAGAGGCTCCCCCGAGGCACCCAAGACGCTCCTGGAAGCCCCAGGGGCCGCCAAGAGGCCCCCAAGACGCCCCAAACGGTCTCCAAGAGGCTCCCAAGAGGCCCGAAGAGGCTCCCCCAAGGCACCCAAGACGTTCCCAGAAGCCCCTGGGGCCGCCAAGAGGCCCCCAAGACGCCCCAAAAGGCCTCAAAGAGGCTCCCAAAGGACATCCCAAGAGACTCCGCGATGCATCCAAGAGGCCTCTGGCCCTTCTGCTCGTCCTCCCCTCCTCGTCCGCCTCCCCCTCTTCTTCCTCCCTCCTCCCCTCCCCCACCTCCTCCTCCGATTCCTCCTCCATCCCCCCCTCTTGGGATATGGCGGCATCCTCTGTCCTTCAATTCTCTGTATGCTCCCACACTTCCCTGATCGAATCAAAGCAACTCCTCTGGGCATCATTGCTGATAAGATGACCAACAAATCCCGACAGTCGGTACTCTTTGCTAAAGTGGCTGTTTTAGGATGGGCTGGTGGGGATTCGCGAAGCGTGAACAATTTTGTGAATCGAGTCCTCTGTTGCATACGAATCCTGACCGAACTGCTTTGGATCTTAAGCGCGAGCTGCCTGAGCACTTAGTCCACATAGTAGCTGACCCAGAGGAAACTGACAGGGGAACATGCCAGAAAGACGCGCCGCGCAACGTTCCAAGGGACGCGCCAGGCGAAGTGCCAGGGGACGTGCCATGGGGACGCACCGCGGGACGTGCCATGGGGACGCGCTACGGAACGTGCCAATGGACGTGCCACGGGACGCGCCAGGGGACGCGCCGCGCGACGTGCCAGGGGGACTCGCCACAGGACGCGCCACGGAACGTGCCAGGTTGCAATGCTGAACGAGTGTATCGATCTGAATGTACCGTGCCGAGGGCTGTGCTGTGCTTCGCCGTGTTGAACTGCGATGTGCCATGCCGCGATTGTGCTCTATAGTGTTGTGGACCGAGTCTTCCCCTGCATACGAGTCCTGGCCGAACTGCTGTGGATCTTCAGCGCGAGCTGCCTGAGCACATAGTCCACATAGTAGCTGCCCCAGAGGTAACTAACTGACAGGAGAACATGCCAGGAAGACGCGCCGCGCAACGTTCCAAGGGACGCGCCAGGCGACGTGCCAGGGGACGTGTCATGGGGACGCACCGCGGGACGTGCCAAGGGGACGCGCTACGGAACGTGCCAATGGACGTGCCACGGGACGTG
Source organism: Prorocentrum cordatum (assembly GCA_963575745.1). Taxonomy (NCBI): domain Eukaryota; class Dinophyceae; order Prorocentrales; family Prorocentraceae; genus Prorocentrum; species Prorocentrum cordatum. The sequence goes on along the minus strand of CAUYUJ010008857.1, from coordinate 282,068 downwards.
CCAGGGGACGCGCCGCGCGACGTGCCAGGGGGATTCGCCACGGGACGCGCCACGGAACGTGCCGGGGAACGTGCCAGGTTGCAATGCTGAGCGAGTGTATCGATCTTGATGTACCGTGCCGAGGGCTGTAAAGTGCTTCGCCGTGATGAACTGCGAAAGGCCATGGCACGATTGTGGTCTGTAATCTTGTGAATCGAATCCTCCGTTGCAGACGAATCCTGACCGAACAGTTTTGGATCTTCAGCGCGAGCTGCCTGAACACATAGTCCACATAGCAACTGCCCCAGAGGTAACAAGCAATGGAACATGCCAGGAAGACGCGCCGCGGAACGTTCCAAGGGACGCGCCAGGCGACGTGCCAAGGGACGTGCCACTTGGAGGCACCGCGGGACGTATATATATATATACACATATATATATATACGTATTGGTGTAACTATACATATATATATATACACACACATACATACATACATACATACATACATATATACATACATACATACCACGCGCGCGCTACACGCGCGATTAGGTCCTAGTTGACTCCGGAAACGATGTCAGATGACATGAGAACCAGGAAACCAGGAGAGAGGCCCGCCATGCATAGAACCTCTTTCGGCCTGATTGCGGGGGTTCCTCGGAGGTGGCTCCGGAGTCTGGGAGCGGGAGTGAAAAGGGGGTGGAGGAATGAGAAAGGGTGGAGAGAATGGTCTGTGGACGGTCTTGGGGTGCCCCTTGAGCCATCTTGGCATCTTGCGACCAGCTCGGGGGTCCGACCGGAGCCAGCCTGCCTGGGACGTCTGACATGCTTGGGGACCCGTCTGGGGACAACTTGGACTGTCTCCGAAGGTATTGGAAGCCCCAGATGCCCCAATAGCAGCCCAAATGCAATCTGGGGAGGGCTTGGGCCCAGGGGCCGCCTGGGCCAAAGATTCCGCATGGAACCGAACCCCAAACCTGAAAATCTGCGTGTACGTGGCGCGTGCCCCCTGAGCTTCCCGACGTACATCTGGGAACCGCTACGTCTTCCCGCGCAACTTTTTCGAGCCCGCGAAAAGCTCAAAACGGGCCCAAAGGGCCCCAAAAGGCCTTCATAACGATCCTACTGGACACCGAGATGCCAGCCTCCAGAACGACCCGTTGAACAATGCCTCCCACATGCTGTTGTCTTTCCTGCTTTTCATCTTCCCCACTCCTCGCGATTCGGGTGACGGAACCTGCCCCAAGAATCCTGAAATCTATCCACGCGCTGTCGCGGGGCATATGCAGTACACAATCCCCCCACCTGTGGTCTTGCCACAGAGATGCGCGGCGTGCCAACTTTCTACCTTCTTGACATCTTGCACAACCCGTGGCGAGAGCAACCGCAACAGCAATGGCGGCCTCGGCGACGCCAAGCAAGCTCTGAACACCAGAGCAGCTCAAACCTACACGCATCACCCCGGTCTGGGGTCGGCGGCAGAGGCGGCAGCCTTTAGATATGCAAGAACGCCCGAACGCATGAACGATAATGGATGGACGGCGTGTTTGCCCGCGCGGGCAACGCGCGGGCACGAACGACTGGCCTTCCATGACCGCCAACATTGGATGCCAATCGTACCCGATCACACACATGAGCGATACATTGAGCATACTAGGCCATTCAGCCCCCATTGAAGACCCCCTGTTGCAGACCCCCTCTTTCACCCGCTTCAAGCACGCGCCGCCAGGACAGCTGCTCTGGTGAATGGGTATTCCTGGACGGTTAAGCAAGAGATGCAACAATGGATCGTAAGCTGAATAGTCACATGCGCAATCATAATAGGCACAGACAGAAAGCCTGCGCACAGACTAAGAAAGATGGAAAGACCCAGGTCCAGGTCAGCCGACATCAATCGCGACATCATGGATGCGTTCGAGACTGCAAGAACTGGAAGCACCTCAGCTGACCCACAGACGCGATCGCAGCGGCGGGGCGCGCGGGGGCAAAATGGCTGCGTGAATTGCGCAACGCATTTCGGCAAGCCGAGGCTTGAGCCAAAATGGCTACGGACCTGGCTCCTCCACTCCTCCTCCCCCCCTCCCTGCTCCCCTTCTCCCGTCCGAGTCCTCCCTCCGTCCTCCGTATCGCCCTTTGGATGACTGCCCCCCCTCCCGGCGTTCGTCCTTGTACTTCGAGCGGAGGCAGTGCACGGGGTTGGAGGTGAACCAAGAGCAGGCGGTATGCTTCGCCATCTCCTGCGGCCGAGGCCAGATGCCGCCGCTCCCCTGCGCCCCGCCAGACAGGAGACTATGGGGAGAGGGGTGCGCCGGCTGTGCGGAAAGACGTCCAGGTCACTGGTGGAGCAGGTGGGCGGCGAGGAAGATGAATACGCATACTGGAACAGTCCGTCGTGCGGAACGCCAGAAGGCTACTGCGAGCGAGCCAGGGTCTCTCGGCCGAAGCCCAGCGTTCGCTCGGCGAGCACCCCAGAGGGCTCACCCGAATCAGGATTGAGGCGGGGGGAAAGGCGCGCGGCCGTTTGCGATGTACGAGTTGGTCACGGTGCAACCACTGCACTTCAGGACCCGTGACCCTGAGCCGTCTCGGCCCCGGTATACTCTCATCGCGCTGCGAGCCCTGAAGACGCCAGACTCCGCGATGTGAGAGAAGCCCGTGAATGTCAGTGGCCCCAAGCCTGCTACACGGGGGAGTAGCACATGTCTAGCAAAGAAGAAGCACGGGTCGAGTCCCTGCCCGTCGAGATCTTCCCGCAAGCAAAGCAGGCCACGAGCCACGACACGCGGTAGGATGAGCCACCCCTCAGGTCCCAGGACACGCAAAGGATTCAGGGGCGACTGCCTTCGCGGTGGCCTACCAAAGAGTCTTAACAGGAGGAGGAGGAGCAGGAGGAGGAGGAAGAGGAGGGAAGGCGCCAAGAGGCCCCAGGCAGCACCAGGACGCTCCAGGAGTGGCTCTAGTCCTAAGTGCTTTGCGTATGTTCCTACAAATTGGGCCTCTCTTGGGGCGCGAATCCTTTGTTATTCACGCGTGTTCCTGTAGAGTGCCTCTCCCCTGTGGTTCCAAGCCTAAGTGTTTTCCGTATGTTCCTATAGATTGGGCCTCTCCAGGGGCACGACTATGTTGTGGTTTACTTGTGTTCCTACAGATTGCACTTCTCCTGTGGCTCCAATCCGAAGTGTTTTACGTATGTTCCCACGCGTGTCCCTATATATTGCCCCGCTCCTGTGGCTCCAATCCTAAGTGTTCCCCATATGCTCCTATAGACTGCGCCTCTCCTCTCAGTGGCGTGGCTGGCTGTAGCAGGGGCTAGCCACTGCGTGAGACCTTCTGGGCCAGCCAGCGAAGCGCAAGGGTTCCGCACGGCGTTCGCATGATCAACTCTGTTCCTTGCTTCGTCATGGAAAGGGGGGGCCGCGTAGCCATTTCGATTCAGACACGCTCAGCCATGCCCAAGCCACTGACGCGCAGATACACTCATCCTAGGCTTGGACATACTATACTCAGACTCGTGCGCATAGACTCATTCGAACTAGTGAGACTCATTCGCACTCCGTGTCATTCACAATTTGACTACCTCCCAACCCATCAGTACGAACGCCCGTTTACATGCGAAGTCTCTTGCGCCTAGACACTCACGGCGGAACAGGTCCATGCACATATATATATATATTTATATACACATATGGGGACCTCCACGCAATGAATAATTACTTCTCCGACCGCGCCAACTCCTCACCCACTCCTCCTCCTGACCCAGAGTAACACTCAGGGTGCCTACGTAGGCTATGCCAAGATGATGATGTGACCAGGATGTTGTTGTTTATGATGCGTACAACAATGATGGCGGCACCAATGGTGATGCTGGCAATGGTAATGATTATAATGCTGATGCTGATGATGGTGGTGATGATGATAATGATGATGATGCTGATGATGATGACGATGATGACGATTCTGATGACGATGATGAGGAGGAAGAGGAAGAGGAGCATAATGATGGCGGAGCTGATTTTCTCGAACGAGGCGCTGGTTTCAGCACACCCAAGGGGGGGGCGCCAGGGGGTATCTCACTCGTCCGTTCCCGCCTACATTGCAGAGATGTCTCGAAGGGTTTGCCTGCTTCGCATCTTCAACATCCTCCCCTTTCGGAACAGAGTTTGACGATGTATCCGACGAGGTGCTGGCTTCCGCACCCCAGGGGTGCCAAATTGCGAGGATATCTCGAGCGGTTTGCCTGTTTTGATGGCCAGATTCGCCTGCGTTAAAAGCAGTTCCCGAGGATGTCTCGGGCGAGGCGCTGGTTTCAACACTCACAAAGGGGAGCCGCCAGGAGGTATATCACTCCTCGGACCTCCGTTCGCGCCCAGATTGCGGGGATGTCTCCACCGGTGTGCTTGCTCTGCGCTTCAACATCCTCCGCTGTCGGAGCAGTTGAGGATGTCTCGGACGAAGCGCTGGTGTTCGCGGGCCCAAGTTGTGAGGATGTCTCGGGCGGTTTGTTTGTTGTGGTGGCCAGAACCGTATGCGTTCAAAGCAGATCCTGAGGATGTCTCGGGCGAGGCGCTGGCTTCGAAATCCCAACGGGCCCAGATTGAGAGGATGTCTCAGACTCACTTATACTCAAACCCACTCGTGCTCAGACTCACTCGTACTCACACTCGTACTCATCATACTGATTGTCTGACTCACTCACATTCAGGTCTACGCACACTCAGACTCGTTCCCACTTAGACCCACCCACCCTCAGACACACTTGTGATCAGACCCACTCGTGTTCAGACCCACTCAGACTCATACTCAGACTCATCACAATCATACTCATACTCACTCGCGTTCAGACTCGCACACACTCAGGATCACTCACAGTCAGACCCGCCCACTAGCAGATTCACTCGTAATCAAAATCACACGTACCCGAAACCATTCAGACTCAGAATCGTACTCATTCATATGCATACGCAGACACACTCGCACCCGTACTCACCCACCCTCGGACCACTCTCAGTCAGACTCGGTCATACTCGGACCTCTCGGTCTTAGACTAACTGAGACCCGAGCTCAACCATTCGAAAAATCCGCTTATACCTCAAGCCCGTTTGTATCCAGAAGACCCTTGCGTCTAGACACTCACGGCGGATGGGCCCATGCAAATATATGCACATTTGGGGAGCTCCACGAATCGAGTAATTACTCCGACCGCGCCGACGCATTCCACCTCCACCTCCTCCTCTTCCTCGCCCAGGGTCACACTCAGGGTCCCTGCTTGGGTTATGGTATGCTATGATATGTTCTGGTGGTGATACGCTGATGATAACCCGCCGGCCCCCTTGCGGGGCCATCCGGCTGCGAGGCTTAGGGTTGCTGCTCCCTGTACCAGCTCCAGTTTCCAGTTTCCAGTGTTCCAGTGTTCCAGTACTGCTTTCTGCTTCCTACTGTAAATTGTTACTGTCCGCGCGAGGGGGGGGGGGCCGAAAAGAACCCTGGTTAGCACCCCCCAGGAGGGTTCTCAGAATTTCTGGGGGGGCGTGGGACACGTGAAAATACATATTAGTTTCGTGCACCCCAAGCCATGATCCCTTGCAAATTACGCTGTATTCACGCCCAGAGGCCAAGATCCCTCGTAAATTACGCCGCACTCGCGTCTCCGAGACCACGATCCCTGTAATTTACGCCGCATTTGCGTCTCCAAGGCCACGATCCCTTGTAATTTCGAAGCCACGATCCCTCGCAATTTACGCAACATTCGCGCCCCCGAAGCCACGATCCCATGTAATCTATATAATTGTCGCGCCCCCGAGGCCACGATCCCTTGTAAATTACGACGCAGTCGCGCCCCTGACGCCACGAACCCTCGTAAATTACGCAGCGGGCGCGCCCCCGAGGCCACGAATCCGCCTTGCAGAGGCTTCCGAAAAAGTGCTCCCCCTCTCCAAAACAGAAAAACGGCAATTTTCTATATTGGGATATGCGCTCCGCTGGTATGCTTTTGCCCCCCCCGTTTCTGAAAATTCGGCGGTGGGTTCCACATTCACCCCCCCCAGGCCACGATCCCTCGTAAGTTCCGCCACACTTGCGCCCCCGAGGCCACGATCCCGCGTGAATTACCCCACACTCGCGCCCCCGAAGCAACGGTCCGTCGTAAATTACGCCGCTGTCGCGCCCCCCAGGCCACGATCCCTTGTAAATTACGCCACGCTCGCGTCCCCGAGGCCACGATCCCTTGCAAATTACACCAAATTCGCGCGCACCCCCCACGCTACGAATCCACCTCGCGGAAGCTGCCCACAGGCGCCACTCCTTCTCCAGAGCAGAAAAAATGACCTTCCCAGAGATTGCCTGAAGCAATCCCCAGCCGTTCCCAGAGCGCTTCCAGTGAACAGCTGCAGGAAAATGACAAGAAGGCAACTAAGCGTTCAACAACAACTTCAACATCTCAATCTGTGTAGCTCATCGCCAGCCGCCTTAGCATGACGTTCCCGAACGTCATCAAGACGGCGCCCGAACATCCCAATATAGCTTTGATGTATCCCTTTTATGATAGAGCGGGGGCCGGCGGCAGGGGGCGAAGCCCTTACGGATATAATGGCGATGACGACGCTGCTGACGACGATGATGCTGACAATGATGATGGCGATGGTGGTGGTGATACGGTTGACGATGATGATGGTGCTGGACAGAGTGGCGATGTTGTTGTTAACGATGACAACAATAATGATGATGATGCTGCTGATGATGATGATGATGCTGACAATGATGATGGCGATGGTGGTGGTGATACTGTTGACGATGATGATGGTGCTGGACAGAGTGGCGATGTTGTTGTTAACGATGACAACAATAATGATGATGCTGATGATGATGATGATGATGATGATGATGATGATGATGATGATGGTAATGGTACGGACTCCTCCCCGCGGGCAGTCCTGCGTCTTCAGGTGGAGTTGGGCAGTTGAACTAGGGCGCGCGTCCGAGTCAGGGGCCTGACTCGAGCATGCACCAGCGAGGAGGCGACCTCCCTCGAAACAAGATTTCGGGCGCGCAGTGAGTCAAAGCAGTATTGATCACACCAGTAGCAATGCACGGCGAGAGCGCGGGTGGTGCGGCAAGGCCCAGAGGCAGAGGTGAACGAGACGGATTCCCACCATTTCGGGGGCATGGGATGCCGCGGGCGAACACAAGCTAAAATGAGTGGGCAGCGAAGGCAATGCTTCGTAGCATCGCCCTCAGGGGTACCGCGACCAAATCTACAACAAACAATGGGGTCTCCATAGCGAGCGCCAGTACCCCAGCTATTCGTCCACGTTTTTTAAGTGGAGACCAAGATGCAGGGGGCCAACTCTTTCGCAGCCCACCCGGAACGAACCAAAGCAGGGCCAATTGCTTGCAGCGACAGCTCTAAGCTCCAGTGTTTTAAGCGCGGGCCCAGGGACTCGCGAACGTGTCTGGAGCCCTGCTTAAACGAGAGTTTGCGCGCAGATCTCTGCAAGTGAGAGGCTTTTCAATTGTTTACAAGGAGCCCGGGGGTACTAGACAGATAGCCATGCTGTGTTCGTGAAGACCAAAGAAAACCGAACCACTCACTCACTCACTCACTCACTCACTCACTCACACCGAATGTCCGAAGCACCTAATGATTCAAGATCCCGAAGAAAAAACCTATGGGGCCTGGACGGTGCTCGCCCGAAACAAGTGCAATTAAGGCGCCGCTCGCGTGGTGCGAACGGCTCAGCGTGGAAACGGGGGGCCCGCACCCGGCTCTACCTCGAAGCGCGACCCTTTCCACGACCTCGTCCGCGACTCCGACCTCTCCCCCGCGCTGTAAGCAGGGAAGGTCGATCGCTTCGAGACGGAGGAGGAGGAAGAGGAGGAGGAGGAGTAGACGGCATGGAGGCAGCAGCAGAGCTCGGGGGCGGGGGGCAGCAGGAGGTTGGTGAAGGGTGGCTACTCTTCCTCTCGAGCCGGCCTCGAGCAGGAGCGCAGGGCTCCTCGCCCCTGTCGCGAGCTAGCCCCGGGAAAAGAAGCTCGGCGGGGCTCGGGTAGGCGTTAGTTTCCTCATGCAGCCTCGGCCTCTCTGCAGTGCTGCTCAGTGTCGTCGGTGCTGGGGTCTGCGCTGGCGTCGGAGTGGGCGTAAGCGAAAGTGTGGGCATGGGCGTAGGCGATGGCGCAGGTGGAGTGGTAGGTAGAGTGCAGATCCCCGTCTCGGTGTCTGTCGCTTTGATAGGCGGCAAACGAACCTACCTCGCTTTTGACCACCCTCGCTTCCAAACGATACCAAACGATACCAGGCTACGGCCTGCACCAGTCAGGTCACTTGACCAGGAGGCGCGTGGTATGACTTGGTTTTGTCTGGAAGCGAAAGCGGGGTAGGTAATCCACGCTCAGATTTGAAGCGCCTGATGGACTTGCTAGTGATGGTGGCGTCGTCAGCAGTCCTTTCCCCGTCAGGCTGTCTCTAGGGCAGTTATGTCTGCTTCCCCCCGCCAGCAATTGCGCGGTCCCCTACGGGCCAACGTGCAGGAAGCATCGCGGGTGGAGGCAGCTGTCTAGTGGGCAGGTATGTTTGCCTCGGTCCGCTAGCAAACTCACGGCCCCCTGCGGGCCAGCGCGAGGGGGGCGTCGCGGCAGGGGGCGACGCCTCCCCACTAGCGCCATCTTGGCCTCCCATAGGCAAGCAAGAGGGCATCGCGAGGGGGCGCGCTGTCGTCCCGTCTAGATCCCCTCCATCAGCGCATCTATCCAGAGGGCCAGCTCGCCCTCCACGAACCCCGCTGACGCTGGGCCCACGCGCGCGGCCTTGCCTTGTCGGCGTTGTGGAGCGCTGTCGCGATGCACTGCCTGACCTCGTAGTCCCTGCAGTTGAAGAGGATGCTCGCCTGGCCGCTGTTGTAAGCCTTCTCGAGCTTGCAGATCGGAAAATTTCCTGCGCCTGGCGCTGGTCCATGGCGCTGATGCGCTCGATCGCGGTGTTGAGGTCGCCCATGCTCTTCGTGCCGGTGTCCTGCTGCGCCAGCGTCTCCATCATGCCCATCGCGGCGCCTGGTTCTGGTGGGCCTCTTCCGCGTGCTTCTCCTTCGCGGCGAATGGCCCGAACGTAGTTGCGGTTCTCCTGCTCGATCGCTTCCACCAGCGGGCCCGTGTCGCTGACCTTCACGGTCGTGATGATGCAACCCTTGAGCTCCCTGATCGGCTTCGTGTTCTGGTAGGTCGCCCGCAGGAGGATGAGGATCAGGTCGCGCATGTCGATCGGGATCTTGGGGACTACCTTCCGCCTGCACGTGGCGCCTCACCTGCGGCGCACACTGGCGATGGGGGCCTCCTTGGGGTCGATCTTCTGGTCGTCGAGCTCCACGTCCTGGTCCTCGGCCTTCTTGCGGGAGCCCTGTCCGCGTCCTTGGTCGCCTGGCTTGGATGCGGCCTCGTTGACGCCGCCGCCGCCAGACGCGGGGGGGGAGCCCCGCAGGGCACTCCAGCTCGGTCTCTGAGGCGCGCACCTCAGGGCACCGGCGCACCGGCGCAGTCGCTGCCGGCGGGAGCCCCGAGCCCGTGGACATCGCGAGCTGCAGTAGCTGCAGGGCGTGGCGGTCGTGAGAGCGCGCGAGTGCCCAAGGTGTCCCGAGGTAAATGACTACGGAGGTGGCCTCTGGGTTCGGTGTGCTCTTCATAGGACTCCTGACAGATCGGGCAGGTGAGGCCCTTCGGGGCTACGAGGGGATACGGGGCCCAGGTCTGGTCTATCTTGCGCGCGCGTGATCTCCGCGCTGCTGTGACACGGCGTTGCGCGCCCACTCGTGTCGGGAAGGTCGTGCTACATATGATGCGCTCGCTTGTGAGCGTGAGCTGAGACAGCATGCAATACATTCCGTGTTCGCCTCCTAGTGCCATTCCTCTTTGACGTGCGTAAAGTGCTCGTGCGGTCTTCCAGGCACTCATGCATGGGGCCCCTGCGGATGCGTTCAGCTCGCATACGAGAAGTTCGGCCTCGTCGGATAGGGCGAGCTCCGACGGGAGCTCGGCGGAGGCACTAGGCGGCGCGACAGCGCGCCGAAGATAGGCAGCCCTCATGGTGCTCACGTCGATCCCGCAGAAGGCTTCGGCGATCTCGGGGTCCGTGAACAGCGTGATAATGTTGCCCTTCCAGTCCAGCAAGTCCAAGGATTCGGCAGTGTCGTAGGTGAGGAGGTCCTGGATGTCGGTGGCCAGCTGCCTGCCGATCGGATGCGCGTCGGGGCTGATATAGCCGTCGTCGGTCAGAAAGAACGGCATGGCGGGGAGGTCGATGTCTCGCAGAATGCGCTCGATGCGGAGCTCGCCGAACAGAGCGGAGACAAGATGTTGGGATTCTTCAGGATGTGCAGCAGCGACTTGAACTAGTTTCAGCCGTCGGATTTTAATGGATGGAGCTCGCCACGTCGTCCCATCGGCGCCATGCCTCTTCGGCGAAGATCGCCTCGTGGTGCGTGTCGCGGTGGCGTTGGCAGCCCTTGCCCTGCAACATGGCCCGCAGCTTCTTGCCCGGGCAGATGTCGAGCATATTAAAGTCCGTGGCGTAGAGGTAGTGGGTCTCTGCGTCGCTGATGGCGGCTTCGCAGACAACGGCTTGGAATACGAGTCGCTTGCGTCGGCGTGGGGCTCGGCTAAACCAGAAGCGATGGCACTGGCACCATCCTGCGCTCGCTGCTCGTAGTCGTGCTTCACGTTCTCCGTTGAAGGATGCTTTGGCGTCGAACATGCCCCCCCCCCCCCCCCCACGTGCTTCATCGAGGTCAGTCTCTTGCAGTTGACGCGGGGGTCGGTGAAGAAGGCGCGGCGAAGGGACTTCGATGGGATGCTATGTGCAATCTCCTCCTTGGTCTCGTTCAGGCTGAAGCCTCCCCGGCGAAGTGACTGGCGTAGCACCTCGAGGTCGCGCTCGATGGTGGCAGTCAGGGCGTGGATCTCGTCGATGCTGGCGTCGTGCAGTTGACCTCTGGAGTCGATGGCGTGTTTGCGTGGTCCAATGTGGGACTTCAGGATGCCATCCACGAAGGACCTGGCGGCTGAGGTCCTGCGCTGGCCCGTCGGGGTCCCGGGTAGGAGCGCGCGACTGGAGCATGATGCTGGCGTGGGTCGCTGCAGTCGGTTCGCCATGGCTCGAGCTGGTGGTTGTAGACCTTCATGAAGCCGGCGGCCTCGTTCGAACATCCCCTGAGGCCACCTTCGCGGTTGCGCATGATGAGCGCGCCGTTGCTAGCATCGACGATGGTCTGGGACTCCGTGCGTCGTTGTAATACAAGTTGGCGGTTCCCGTCGCGAAAAGTCGGGATGACGTGCTCGTCGATGGCGCCGTGGCGGGTGCACCCGAAGGCGTTGCGGCCGTCGCGGGAGCGAACTGCGAAGGCGATCTTCGCCCGTCGTAGCTTGCTGGCGACTGCTTGAGTGACGATCATGCCGAACTCGCGTCGTCGATGTTGGATGCCGCCGTAGGCGTAGTCGGGCGGCGGCGTCGGAAATCCTCGCTCGCGTAGGTGGCGGTAGAAGCAGCGCCAGAAGACGTCGAAGCAGCGGATGAGGCGTAGACCCACGGGTCCCGAGATCATCTTGCCCTTGTCCAGCTGGAAGCTCTGCGAGGGGTTGGCCTGCATGGGGACACGGCTGCGCTGTCGTGCATGCGCGAGGCAAGCGAGAAGTCGTGATGCGCCTGGTCGGTATTATCGTGGGAGTTGTGGCTTCCTCTTAGAGGGGTCCTCGGAGCCGTCTGGACCGCTCGGCGCGCCTAGGCCTCCTTGCGGTCGGCCAGGGCGTCGCAGTAGTTCAGGTTGCAGTGCCATCAGCAGGATCTCGGCAGGGGCCGAGCACGCGGAGGCGCACTTCCCGCGCTTGGCCTTGCCGAGAAGCTCGGCGACAGCAGCAAGCTCGTCGGCAGCTTCGACGACGTAGTTGAGCTGGAGTGGGGAAGTGCATGGTGGCGCGGGCATAGTGGTGGCGTTTGATGGCGTCGTTGAGATTGGCACCGGTGGGAGATGAGCAGTCGGAAGCGCGTCGTCGTCGGCGTAGTCCTCGTGCTCCTGCTCCAGCGTGGTGTCGAAGTCGAGCTCAGCGCAATTCAAGAGTGGAGCGCGGGTGGTGCTTGTCGTGGCTGTCGTGGTGCTGGTCGTGGGCGTTGGCGTCGGGGCGGTCCTGGGTGTCGATGTCTGCGTGCGTGGAGGCGGTGGTGGAAGTCGCGGCGGTACCAGTTCTTCACGCGTCGGAAGAGCGACGGGGGCCGGGGCTGCGAGTAGACAGGGACGCACATGGACATACTAATACGATATGTCCTCCTGGGAGGCGCGCGTCCGACCCGAAAATGTAGTATTCCCATCTTGTAGCATATCGTTTCCCGAGCGGTGTGGCCAGAAAGCGCACGCCACGACGCATCTACTATAATATTTCTCGGTGCGTGCGTCGCCCCTGGGGGGGCGACGCACATATAGCATAAGTATGTTGGGGTGTTGCCGATAGACCTCCTTCGGCGCCTGGCCGTTGTAGAACTTGTTGCCATTGGCCCATGCTTGGTCGCGAACTCGGGAGGGTGCCGTAGAAGCGCTTGCGAGCCCGCAACTTGTAGCGCAACATGGTCTTGGTGGCACGGTGGCATTCGGCGAGACGTCGAGTGTGTCATGCTTGCCAGAGCTCGTCGCACTGCATTTCCTGGTACTTGTGGTTGGAGTCCTTCAGATGGCGTCGGAGTTTCTTGCAAGTCGTAGATGGCGTCGTCGAGCTGGCGCAGGTGGTCCTCATTGGCGTCGGGGCGGTCCTCGTGGGCGTGCGAACGTTGCCGAAGCCGGGCTCGTTCTTTGAGGAATTGGAGGTTGTGCTCTCGAGCTTCGCGGCACCAGTCAGGTCGGCGATAAACGACGGCGAAGTGCTCCAAGGCGGCGTCGCGGAAGCACTGCATCGCGAAGCCCCCGTGGTAAGTGCCGTCCTCGTGCGTGAGGTACTCGTCCAACAGGTCAGCGTGGGCGCTGAGGCTGTGCTCCGAGCTCTCCAGGAATTCTATCCGCTCGTGGCCCTCCTTGAGTCCCAGAGCGATGGAGTCGCGGCCCATGGTCTGGACGGCCATGGAGACTGAGTGGCAGGCAGGCGGGGCCTCGAGCTTGATGGTCAGCGGCTTGTGGTCTTTGAACTTCCCCGAGATTTGGAGCGCGTGGGCGGCGTGGTTCCACGCTCGGCACTGCGCGACGCGGGAGGCCAAGCCCGCGGGGATGTAGATGTAGTCCGTGGCCGAGGGGCGGCGTCCGTCATAGGTGGGGCCCGTCTCGTAGCGCGCGCTCACAAACGCCATGTGCGAGTTGGCGAGCGCGCGGTGTTAGAGCTTGCCAGCTTCGCCCTCCTTGCCCGTCGGGAACTGGCCAACTGTCTCGTCGCCGTCGGGCCCGCGGCAAAGCGGTCGTTGAGGTCCATCATGACTATCGGGGTGAAGCGAGATGGCGTGTTCAAAATCTCCTGCTTGACCCATTGAGCTACCTTCGTCGTGGTGACTCGCCACTGGGGGAGCTTCTTGCGATCCCATGGCGCTGGAGGTGAGTTGGCCGTAATGATCTTCAGCTTCGCGACGCCCTGCTCGACGGCGATGGCGCCTCCTCTGCCGTGGAGCTCCGGCGGCGGCGCGGTGGCGCGCGCTGGGACCTGCGCGCCACGACGTAACCCCATCTTTCCATGGCTCGTCAGAAGAGGTCAGCCAGGCGGTCGTAGGCGGTGGCCTTCAGAGCACAGCGATACAGATACGCTCTGGTTTCGCATTCTAAATCACGGAGCCCTGGCCGCAACTGCAGATCATCGAGGCTTATGCAGGGTGAGGCGCGCGATAGATAATCCCGGACTGCGGGTGAGTAGTTGACCTGATTCGCGATAAGCATCGCGAACTTCGCGACAGGCGGGAAGGGATTGACCTACATAAAGCGACGCCAATGTTCCGACCAAATAAATTCTGGCGGTCGGCCTCAGCCGGCAAAGCCCAGCAGCCTTGATTCCCGGCGCGCGCGCGACGGCCTTGCTGATCGGAGCGCGCCGCGGGCGGTCTGCAGCAGAACGACCAATCATTGCGCCAAGATGTGCATCATGATCTTGAATCCTAAAGTCTGCAGCGCGCCCTTCCCCAAAAACTTCTGAAGGGCGGCTTCTGTGTCATATCCAATAATGACAACGTCAGCCTTGGCGCAATTGATCGAGAGACCAGACGCGCGGCTAAGACGGCTGAAATCCCCCATGGCACCTGGTAGCTGGCGAGAGACATCGCCGCGGGCCTTCTAGACGGAGGGGGGGGGGGGGGGGCGGCCCCTCCTTCTCCTCCTTCTCCTCGCCCCCCCCCTCTTCCCCCCCGCCCCCCTCCCCGTCCTCCTCTTTTTCTGTTTTATTGCTCCCACTTCGGCCTCGGGCCAGGGATGAGGGCCCAGGATGGGCGAGGCGCCCGTCGGCGGCGCTCGCCTTCCTGCGGCGGCGACGCCCTGCAGAAGCAAGCGGGGGCTCGGAAATCCAAGCGGGGCGAGGGGGGCGCGAAGGGGGGGGGGGGGGGAAGAGGAGGGGGGGGGGGGGGGGGGGGAGGAGGAGCCATGATCAGACATGAGGCAGAGACGAGGGCAGGCGCAAAAGAGCAAGAGACGAGAAGAGGGCAAAAGTGCCACTCCGTCCTTGACGGGATCGCGATTAATTCACGGGCGGCGGCAGAGCGGGTGGCCTGGGCTCGTAATCGAGCGTGAAAGGCCAGACGGGCAGCTCCAGGCCTTGTCGACCCGCTGGCACGCTGCGCGTTGAAGGCAGCGCGCAACCCATCGGTGGCAAGAGCTATCGATAACAAAATGGGAGCGCCATTCACCAGGCACGCGAGAGACAGAATGAAAAAGCCGAAGGGGTCTGAGCCCCAGTCGGCAAGAAGAGATGGCAAGGAGGCGCGCGCGGTAGGAAGCAGGCATGGGCACATAATATATTGGGGAATTTCATCACCGCCAACAGCGTAGCAGCCGAATTTACACCGTTGACGACCGTTTCTGAAACGCCTAGAAGTGGCCTAAGCGTTGGCCATGGTTTTAAACGCCGAGGACGCAATGCAGGAGCCCAGTTTCGAGCCCACCAAAACACGCCTGAGCCTGGCCAGGTCAGCCTGGGAACGACCAGGCGGAATCCAATAGTTCAGACGGGCGCAGAATGCAGAGGCAGGAGAGAGAGGAGGAGAAAGACGAATAAATTCGCGAGCGATCTTCCTTTGTAGGCCAGGGCATAAAGAAGACGGGGTGGACGGAACAGCCAGGAGGGAGTCGAAACTTTTCAGCATGTCAACGAAATCAGATAAATGGCAAGCAAGAGAGCGGGCATATTATAAAGCACAATCATCATTAATTCGCCGGCCCAACGGGCCAGAGGCGTGCTAAGATCTCCGGAAACTTGTTAACAATATTTCTAGTTCGCGCGCGCGGAGCGGCCCCCGGGGGCCCCCGGACGAAAAGCACCCCGGCAAGGTCCCGAGAGAAGCCCGGGAGAAGCCACCAGACCACTCCAGGGGAGGGTATTTTTCGACACCCCTCACGAGGATCGTGGCCTCCGAGGGGGGGGCCGCCGTCGACTCCCCCAAGAGCCCCCCAAGAGGCCCTGGGGGCCTCCAAAACGCCGCCAAGGAGCCCCAAGAGACTCCCAAGAGGTTCCCAAGAGGCCCCCAAGAGGCCCTAAAGAGGGCTCCAGGGCCGGCGGCATGAGCGAAGCGATTAAATAAAACACAATCATCATCGTGCATGAACTCTTGGTAGGAATTGCGTAGCTTGGTGAACTCGTCGGATTTCAGAGCAGCACGATATTGCGCGGCGCGCGCATGATGCGACGGGCTGCGTGCAGAACAAATGATGCCGAAGGAGCTGGCGCCCCGTAGCATGGCACTGGTAAAAGAGTGGCGAGGAGCACATGGAAGCTGCTGTAGTGCTTTCCTCTCCACAGCAATACTCCAGGGCGGCGTCGAAAAGAACCGCGCAACGCGCTGCGCCGCGGGCTGGCAATGCACGTCGCGCATGCGTGTGTTTTCTGCAAGTCCTAAACAAAGTGATTCGATGCACCTGGGGCGTTTCATAGACTGCAGAGGGGCGCCCCCAGGAGAGCGGGCCAACCCCAATCTCGAAAAACAAAAAAAAACAAAAGTAAAGCCCGGCACGGCCGATCTAAGCCTGAGCGACCTCTAACCCCGCCAACCCTCTGGGCTGAGGTGGTATAACGCGTTGTTTTCTCCCCCCACACCCCACGCCCCACCGAAGCCCCATCCCCCCGCCCCCCCCCCTGCCTGGGCGGGGCGCGCCGCATGGCGTTGGGGCGTCCAGGACGACCCGAGATTGCTCCAAGAAGCGGTCGAAGTCGCAAGATGGCTTCCAAGATGGCCCACAATACTTCAAGATGGGTCAAGATCGCCTCCGACATACCCCCAAGAGGCCCCAAGACAGCCCCAAGACGGATCCAAGTGCCCTTCGAGCCCCCCACGGCGCTCTCCAAGATGCCATAATCCTTCAAGCCCCTACGGAAAATCAATGCTGTCGGCGTTCTCACCCTTTCGCTTCCGGTGGGCTTTGGAAGCCTCAAGGCGGCGCCATGATGGCCCAAAAAGGCCCCAAGAGGGGCGCGAGAAGGCCGAGGGCGGCCCCAAGATCGCCCAAGAGGCGCCCAAGAGCGCTCCAAGACTGCCCCAAGACGCCGCTCGAGAGCCTCCGAGGGTGGGGGGTGGGGGGGGCCAACTGAGGGACCTTCTCGGTCTGCGACGCGGGGCCCAAGATGGCCCCGAGAGCCCCCCCCCCCCCCCTCAGCCCATCCCAAAGACCCATCCACCCCGCCCTTGTTGGCCCAAGATGGCTCCAAGAGAGCCCTAGATAACCCAGGATGGCCTTCAAAATGGCCTAAGATAGCCAAGCATGGCTCAAGATAGCGTCCGACAGACCTCCAAGAGGCCTCAAGGCAGCCTCACGATGGCCCAAGATAGCCGAGCATGGCTCAAGATAGCCTCCGACAGCCTCTAGCCGAGCATGGCTCGAGATAGCCTCCAAAGAGGCCTCGAGAAAACTGGCAATCAATTATGGCTGGGCTGGCGGGGATACGCGAAGCGTCAAGCATTTAGCTCCCCGGCAGTCCTTGCGGAAGAGATTATCCGCAGTATCTGTAGCTAACACATGCTGGCATGTCTTGGAGCGCGGAAAAAAAAGTCCAGCCGCGCGTGCAAACTGAACGAGGCGCCCTGACATCACAGCATGCGCCTTGGCCAAGTTGAACGCTGCAAGTCCGATGTCGTCAGCGCAAGCACATGGGCGAGCACGGACTTGAATAATATCGCGAAAAACCCACCGGAAACAGGGGTCCAAAGCGAGCCCGAAGAGGAGGCCAGGGAGGGGGCGCCCTTGTTTAATGCCGCGGGATAGCTGGAATGTTCCAAATACCGTGCCTTTGAATCGCACATGCAGGGAAATGTCATCATGCATGTTGATCGCGATAGTGCGATGCCAAGCTGGCGTGCACGCATGCTCGAGCACATGAAACATCCAATGGCGTGCAATAGTAGGACATGCTGGGCGCATGTCGTAGAGCGCCATGCCTGCGCAAGGAGCAGCTTCCCATGCAACGTACTGCGTGAACCTGCCACCCAAAGCGAGCACGTCATCCACGGGGGAGCGGCCACCAACGAATCCCCGCTGGCATGGGTCTATTGTCTCCCGAGCAAGTTGGCCTGGAGGTTGCGCAAGAGCGCTGCTGATGGGATTGCAATCGCAATTGCCAGGAGCAAGCGGACGAGCATCAGCAGCAGCCTTACGCGGGTCGGCCTCCAGCGCGCCCTTGGGAAGAAAGTCGAGGAAGGCGTCGTTATATTCTGGCGGGATCTCATCAGTCATGATGAGGTGAAGATAATGTTGATATAACACTAATCTAGCCGATGCTCCTCCAAAGTTCCAGCCAGGATATGGGGTGCCATCTAGTCCAGGACTTGAATCGCGAGCGCGGTTCAGTGGCTCGTTGAATATTTCGGGGCCCAGAGCCCAGGTGGGGGGGGGGGCCTGAGCCAAGTTCTGCGTGGGGGGACTCAGGTGGGGGTGGGCTCAGGACGCGCCCCATGTCCTGATGGGAGGGGCGAAAAGGAAGGGCCACCTTAGCCCAATGTTCCCGTGGGGGGGCCGCGTGCACACAGGGGCCCGCATGGGGGGCGCCGCGGGGTCAGCAATGCCCCGGGGCACCACTTGCTTATGACAGGGGGGCCCAAGCTCGAGAGAGTTAGCAAGCCCAGAGGTCCTCGCTTGAGGAGAAACAGCGCTGTCACGAACGAGCGCCACTCATTCTTCTTCTAATTCGAGACGGCTGACGGAAGCCAGGAACAGGTAAAAGCGGTCGGCGTCGACCAGGTTGGCACCATCATCTTCATCTCCTGCGCGCCCTGCCTGCGACGAGCGCGACCGCAGCGCATGCACCGCGCAATGTTGTGTCCCATGCGTCGAGAGCTGGACGCGCGCGCGCGCACTCGCGCGTAACTCATGTGCAACAACATGCACGATGGACTTCACTTCCTGCACCGCTGTAGCAAGATCTTCAGACAAACCGCGTTCTTCCATAACTGCTTCAAGTTCACACTGAAGCCGGGCCATCGACAGAGCCTGCGAGGAAGCGCCGGCACCGCATTGAGCTCAAGAGTGGAGAGGCAAGCATAGACGGGCACGCGATCACTAATCTCTCTCAATTCTGCCGGTTGCCATTCCACTCCTGCAGCCGGTGCAAAATCAAGGATGACTGACGGTGGCAGACTGCAATGAACGCGATCCAGGCGAGACGTACTGGGTAGATTTCCTGCGCGCTGCGCGGCACGTGCGCGGCGTTCCTGCGCGAGCTCGGTATATCGATGCAATAATCTGCCAAACTCTGTTGCCGGCGAGCCGCTCGGGGCGCGATCAAGACTCGGGCTATGCGTTGCTGAGCCTCGCCGAGAGCGCAGAAGTTCCAATCTCCGCCAACAATAACAGTCGAGTGCACTGGGTCAAGCCCACGAGATGCAGCAGCAAACAAATCTTTCTTACCTGCGATACTATCGTTCGGGTCGAGGTGAGAGGAACGGAGGGTTAGAGAGCCGTGGCGACCTTTCGTTTCATATGCGATGGGGCGACCTTGCATTTTTCTATTGCGTTGAAAGCATCGAAGTGCATGTGCAAGCGATCGTGGACACAGACATGAACACCACCACTGATGCCACCTGGACAGAGGGAACCAACGCAACGATGGTGAGGGAGGAGACGAGAGAGAGTGCTGAGATCCCAACAGCGCCCGTGCGCTTCTTGGATTAAAACAGAATCGAATTTCTCGGCAAGACGCAAAAAGTGTGGAGCCCCACTCACCGCGTCAAAGAGGGCGGCGGCATTCCACGCGCAGACAGACAGACGACTGAGAGGCAAACAGGAAGGGGAGGCACAGGCGAGGCAGGCGAGGCAGGAAGCGGTGGGCTCAGTTCGTTGTGCCACCCATCTCGTTCGGTCTGCTGTCAGACCACGTTCAGCATCTGCAGTGCGCGATTGACCCGCTCAGACGTGAGGCCCCAGTATTCGCAGTCTTCCTTGACCATTGCAGCGTTGCCCGGCTCGTCAATCTTGATCAGGTCGAAAACGTCACCCCTCGCCGTGAGAAATCAGAGCATCACAGCTTGCATTCGGCAGTCCATGTGTCACCCAGTTTTAGCACTTGCAGCGTTGGGTTCCAGGCCATTCCCAGGTGGCGCTGGCGCATGCGAACTTCACGAGGTAGATCCCCGCGACACAATGGTTGTGTGACTGTTTGAGGATGATTGGGAGGCTTTCTTTGATATTCCCATGTAGCGCCAGCCATGCCCAGCCACGTTGCGAAGTCCTTCGCCAGCTGTTCGCTTGACCATGCCACTGAGAACGTTTGAGAAGAGCGACGAAAGTGTGGTGTGGCATCGCCACAGGAAGATGAGCAGGGAAGCGAGCAACCATACTTGCCCATGTCGCACGTCGGGTGATGTCTAAGATTTCTCGGGCATGTGCCAATCCAGCGTCGGCGCGGGTCTGAGCTGACATGTTCAGGCTGATGGGAGCTGCTTGACCTTGTCCACGAGCCAGAACCCGACAGCGATGAAGGTGCTTCACGACGCCTCTTCACACCAGTACTGCCAGTCGTGCTGGAACCGCCCTGTGAACTCATGTCATCCTTCAGGGCATTGACTGCCTTCGTGCATTCGGAATATTTGGATTCCAGCTTCTGTTCAATATCTGTCATCTGCTTGCTCACCTGCCTCATATGCGGCTTCAGCTGGATGAGGCGGCCTACTGTATTGCCGGTCGCCTTGATGCTATCGCTGATTATCGCCATGTCTTGTGCCTGTTGCGCTTGCATCGCCTGCAGCACCACCATGATCTCCTTGCCATCTGCACCCATGGCTGAGCCTGGCTAGTGAGAACGCGAAAACTGCTCACCCGCGGGCACGGGAGGCAGGCGGTCGGCGGGGCGGACCACCGAACGCAAAAGGGATGTCGAACGCAAACACTCTGGCGCAGCGGCGGACTCGCGGTATCCGTGAGTGCCAATGCGGGCTCAGCCCGCCAACACATAGGTCTTGAGCCAAAGTGGCTACGGAGAGGAGGAGGAGGAGGAGGAGGAGGAGGAGGAGGAGGAGGAGGAGGAGGAGGGGCGGCGAGCGAGGAGAGAGGGAAGGGCGGCACCGAGGAGGGTGGAAACGACGCAAATCAGAAGGACCGAGAATGAGGCGGAGGAGGAAAAGGGAAAGGATGGCGGAGGCGAACGCGGGCGCGAGGGCGGAGGACCGAACAAGAGGGCCCAGAGAGGGAGCGAAAACGGAAGGAACGAGGGCGGGAGCGAGGGCCAGAACGAATCCAGGAACAAGGGGCAAGGGTAGGAACGATCGCGAGAAAGAAGGCGAAGGCGAGGGCAGGAACTGGGGCGGAAACGATGGCGGGGGCGGTAGGCGAGAACGAGGGCGAGAATGAGGGCAAAAACCAAGGCAGGAATTATGATTTCCGCGGGCGGCCCTTGGGTTCCCCGGGAGACCTCTGGGCGGCCCCGGAACGAGGGCGAAAACGAAGGCGAGAATGAGGGCGGGAGCGAGAACGAGGGCGAAAACAACGGCGGGAACGAAGGCGGGAACGAAGGCGGGAACGAGGACGGGGTCGAGGGCGAGAACGAGGGCGAGAACGAGGGCGGGAACGAGGGCGGGAACGAGAGCGAGGGCGAGGGCGGGAACAAGGGCGAGAACAAGGGTCGAAGCGACGGCGGGAAAAAGGGCGGGAGCGACACCGGGCGCGAAGGCGAAAACGAGGGCGAGAGGCGAGAACGAGGGCGGGAACGAAGGCAGGAACGAGGGCGAGAACGAAGGCGGGAACGAAGGCGGGAACGAAGGCGGGAACGAGGGCGAAAACGACGGCGCGAACGAGGGCGAGAATGAGGGCGGGAACGAGGGCGGGAGCGAAGGCGGTAACGAGGGGGGAACGAGGGCGGGAATGAGGGCGGGGGCCAGGGCGCCTCCGGGATTTTTCCGGGCGCCTCGGGAATTCCCCAGGCGCCTCCGGGGAACCTCCGGGGAACCTCCGGAAAATCTCCGGAGAATCTCCGGGGAACCTCCAGGGAACCTCCGGGAGGTCTGTTTGAGGTCTGTTTGAGGTCTGTTTGACGTCTGTTTGAAGTCTGTTTCTGTTTGGGGTCTGTTTAAGGTCTGTTTGAGGTCTGTTTGAAGTCTGTTTGAGGTCTGTTTGAAGTCTGTTTGGGGTCTGTTTATGGTCTGTTTGAGGTCTGTTTGAGGTCTGTTTGAAGTGTGTTTTGGGTCAGATTCTGATGAAGGTCTGTTTGAGGTGTGATGAAGGTCTGTTTGAGGTCTGGTCGAAACTCTGAGGTCTGTTTGACGTCTGGCCGAAACTATGTTTCAAATCTGATTTCCGCGGGCGGCCCTTCGGTTCCCCGGAGGGCCTCCGGGCGGCCCCAGAAGGAGGGCGAAAACGAAGGCGAAAATAGGGGCGGGAACGAGAACGAGGGCGAAAACAAGGGCGGGAACGAAGGCGGGAACGAAGGCGGGAACGAGGGCGAGAACGAGGGCGGGAGCGACGGCGGGAACGAGAGCGGGAACGACGGCGGGAGCGAAGGCGAAAACGAGGGCGGGAACGAAGGTTGGGGCGAGGGCGGGAACGACGATGGGAGCTCTGGACGCCCGAAATGGGTACGGAAAGAATGGGTACAATGCCCAACAACAAATGTTGTCCCAAACCAACCGCGGCCGCTGTTGGGCAGGCGGCCGTGTGTCTCAAATTGACACAGGCCGCGGCGGCGCGGACAGCGAGCCCCGTTCAAAATGAACAGGACCTGCTGTAAGGCATTGCGCCAATTTTTCCGTGCCCGTTTCGTTCGTGCTGAAGAGCGAGGGCGGGGTCGAAAGCGGGGGCGAGGGCCAGGGCGATAAGGGAAGATGGAAGGACAAGGGAGGGGATAAGGGGAGGAGGGAGAGGAGGAAATGGAGGGGGGGAAGGTGGAGGATAAGGGGGGGCCAGGAAGAGGAGGCGGAGGGAAGGTGGAGGATATGGGAGGGGATGAGGGGCGGAGGAAGGAGACAAACTGTGGGCGACGGGGGGGGGGGGAGAGGGGCGCGAACGGGGGAGGAGGGAAAGGGGCGGAGAAGGAAGCGGAGGAAGGGGGGAAGGGATGGCCGAGGTAGCACAGAAAGGGAGGATGGGCAAGGAGGGAGGAATCGGTAGACGATAGGGGGGGGGGCTTTCCCTCCAGGACAGGCTGCCCCAGGCCTGCGACGACATGCCCTCGCAACAGAATTGTGGCCCAGAAAAGAGAAGGTGTTCTTAGAACATCTAAAACAAACGCACTAAACGAACGCGGTACAAGCCAGACCTGCGGGCGAGCCAGGGCGCCCGGCCACTTCGCGAGGAAATGGACGAGGCCCGCAGCGCGAAGCCGAAACGAAAACGGCCCACGGCGTCGCCAAGACGCCGCTCAGGCCGGGCCCGGCCCGGGGCCCCGCGCACGAATGCGCGGCTGCTGGTCTGCGCGGGCGGCCTGCGCAGACCCCGCAGCGCGGCGCGCCGCGCGGAAATAAGTGGGCGCGCGCGCGCCACCACTGCGGCGAGGGCATTGGGCAAG
This sequence comes from Prorocentrum cordatum, assembly GCA_963575745.1. Taxonomy (NCBI): domain Eukaryota; class Dinophyceae; order Prorocentrales; family Prorocentraceae; genus Prorocentrum; species Prorocentrum cordatum. The sequence continues at coordinate 258,961 of CAUYUJ010008857.1, read as the reverse complement.
GAACCCCTGGATAAGGACTCCAAGTGGGCGCCGCCAGCGCGGCGCGCTACATCGGATATGAGGTCGCTCGCGGCTTGCGCGCCAACGTCGGCAACGACGATCCCGTTGTCTCCCCTCGCTCAAAGGTCGGGGGCCGAGAAACAAAGCACGGCATGCGCATGAAGCTTTTGGAACCGCAGGCAGGAGGGCCCAGCGCCGATCCAAGAAATCCGCGCGGAACTCCGAACGTTGATGCCCATCGGTGCACTATCTCTCGATGGAGGCCTGTGGGGCTCCAGTCGCCGGGTGGCCATGGACGCCGCCGCCGCCATCATCAGATCAGGAACCCTCCAGGGGCTGGGGCCTCCTGGGCACGTTCCTCAACCAATGCCCCCACAGTTCCCCACATATTCAACGCTCCAGAAGGGCAATCTCGCAACAGGCCCTGCGGGGTCAAGGAGCGCGCGAGGATTGCGCCGAAGCGCGCCCGGCGTGGGGGGGATGAAGAGGAGAGGAGGAATAATGAAGAGGAAAGAGAAGCGCGATGGTAGATTTTGTTGGGGGGAGGGGGCATGGGGGGCAACTTCTGGCTCCTCCCCTTCCTACTCCCGCTCCTCCTCCTCCCCCTCTTCCTCCTCCTCCTCCTCCTCCTCCTCCTCTTCCTCCTCACCCCTCCTCCTCCTCCTCCTCCTCCTCCTCCTCCTATCCTCCTCCTCCTCCTCCTCCTTTTCCTCCTTTTCCTCCTCCTCCTCCTCCTCCTCCTCCTAGGCCCTGGCCCAGGCCCAGGGGGAGAGCGGCCCTCTGTTCCTGTTTCCCCGCAGGACACCACCCCCGCCTGCAGATCGCTCCCACCCGCCCATGTGGGCTTCACTCCTTCAGACAATACTATGCAATCCACTCTCTCTTTCGAATGCCTGGCGCGTCCATGATGTTTCTTCTCGGCTGGCTTTCGCGGACATTGTGCTGCGCCCTGGGACTCAAGCCCGTCGGCGTGCGGGTGACCCCGTGACCGTGTCGAAGACGGCCAAACACATCCATCTATCGTTCGGCTGGCAAAAAGGATCGATGACTAACAAGAGCGCGGGCTGCAATATCTTGCTCAGGTCACGCGCCTTCAGAAGGTGCCACATCCAAGAAATCCTCGAGCCCCCACGGGACCTCAGAGGCCGAGGAGGTACCGTTCGCCTTCGCAGCTCGTATTTTGACATCCTTGCGATCACGGCGTACTACCCGCCACCCCAGCGTCACCAAGTGGACTCCTGGAAGGCGACCGTGGCCAAGCTCACGCAGTGGATCCACCAGACGGTCCAGGCCGCCCCGAGGCGCGCACTGGTGCTCATAGGAGCCGACACGAACTCGGGCTTCGGCAAGACGGCGGCCCTCCAGGGGATGCCCTGCTTCACGGCTGACGACCTGCACACGGGCAGGCATCATATGGCCTTCGAGAACTATACGACGTCCGAGCTCTGGCGCGTCATGCGCATGGAGGGCCTCTCGGCGACCGACAGATTCTTTGCGGCAGGGCCGACTTACTTCGGCCAGGAGGACCACCACCGCTCGAACCCAAATCATTTCTTCGCGCCGTGCGCCACGGTGCCGCAGACTGTCTCGTGCTGCACGCTGCGTTCGGCCATGAGAGACCTGCAGAAGATCCCTCATGCGGCCCCTCGCGATCATTGCCCGTTTCTCTGGCGCCTGCACTACAGGCTGCACTTTGAGCCGCCGCAGGAAGCGGAGCCTCGCTGGGACTACGACCAGGTCGCCGCACTCCTCCAGCATGAGGGGGGGCCTTACTTTCGTGGCGGGGATAGAGCGCCTGTCCGAGCGCCATGCGGGCGTTTGGAAGCAGCAGGCTCGCACAGATGACCCGTCGGAGGCCTGGCAGTCGCTGGTGGAGGACGTTCGAGCGGCAGCGCACGAAGCCTGTGAGTTACCCGATGCTGCTGGTCCTTCTCACACTTACAGAGAGCTTCGTGACACCGTGAAGCTGTTCGTGCATCCGAGAGGGGTCGCACCCACGTGAAGCTGTTCGTGCATCCGAGAGGGGTCACACCAACGCCGTGCGGCGGCTCGCCTATCAGATTGGTGCCAGGTACCACGGTGCACGCCGTCGTCGCTTCAACACCTTGCCGCACTACCAGCCTACGATTGATGGGTGGACAGACGCGATGCAGGCTCCTGCAGCCGCTGGTGGTTTCTCTGCAGTGCAGGTCCCTGAGCCCGAGTTCCCCGCGGAGGTGGCGTTGGCCCTTCGTGCCCAGGATGACCCTGACGGCGAGTGGAAGGCTGTTCGAAGCAACCCTGGTGATGCAGCTTATGAGGACTGGACCTACACCCTCCAGGCGCTGAAGCGAGCAGCGCGGCGCCGCTTCGCGCCGACCCAATCAGCCCCCGCTGGGGTCTGGCTCGCTTTGTTGCAGGCAGCGACCCGAGAGCACCGTGGCGAAGGTCAGGTCCCTGATGATGAGGGTCGTCCTGGTCCTCATCGCGGTCAGCCTCGCCACGTTCCTTGTCCGCGAGTTTGTGAGAGGCTGCCTGGCCTTTTTTCGACATATTCGCCTGTCTTGCCGCGCGCCCGCCTGGTGGCGCTGGTCCAGGACGTTCCAGTTGGACAAAGGGAATGATAAGAGGAGTACGAAGGCGATGAGGCTGATTCATTGTTTCTGCCGTTTTGGCAAGGCCTGGCACCGCGGGCTTTTCACGAGATTTCGAGAGCCCCCCCTGCCGCACCACGCGCACGGGCACGCCAAGAACAGGTCCAGACAAGGGGCCCAACTGGTTTCTCGGGTGCACTCCTGGCGCCTCAAGAAGCTCCAAATTAGCCACCTCCAGCTCAAAAAGGACATGAGTAACGCTTTCCCGAGCACGAATCACGAGACCCTCGAGCAAGTTGTTGGAGAAATCATCCCCGACATTCAGGCCCAGGGCTACTTTCTTCGGAGGCACAAGGAGGCGGTCATGGAAATCCGATCTGGCACCGAAATGGCTTTCTATGTACCCAGGCACGGCGCTGGCATGGGGGACGGCAATGCATGTGAGTTGGTTGTGCGTTCCTTCGTCCGCCCGCTCGAGTCTTGGAACAGCGAACTGCGAGACAAGGCCGACACCTCGCTCGAGACGGCGCGAGGCGAAGTGCCGTTGCTAGAGGCTACGACGCTGATCTCTTGCCCCGTGTCCTCGTCCCTTGTCGACCTCTCCCTCCGTGACTACGCCGACGACGTGTCGCAGACGCTCCCCTTGCCCGATTGCAATCCTTTTCGCGCTGCGAGCTTCGCCAAGGCATCTTCAGATCTACTCGCTCGCAAGCTTCTCGGGCAAGGGGGGTGCACCCAGAACGCTGACAAGGAATATGTCCTCCCCGTGTTTGTTGGCCCCGGTGCTGCACCGCCACTAGGGCGGCTCTCTCGGGCCAGGTGCAGTTCCCAGGAATCCCGCAACCTCAATCTGTGTATCTGGGAGGGGCGGAGCAGTTGACAGGAGGGGCTGGAGCAGAAGTACGAGCAAGAGTGGATGCCACACGTTCTGCCCGGTGCAAGCTCGGTAGGTTTTGGAATCAGCACCTGTCGGTGCGACTGAAACGCATGGCCTTCCTCGGGGTGGTCCACAGCGCGGCCTGCGCGGGCCTGGAGACGCACATCCTGTCGAAGCGAGATTCCGCCAAGCTCGACTCGGTCATCCTGGGGTTCGCCAAGGTCGCTCTCCGAGGGGTCGCTCGCTTCTCGACGATCGATGGCCAGGAGAAAGTTCGGCCCCCCCCTGCGTGGAAGCTGCACAAAATGCTACGCATGGCGGACGCGCGCGCGGAGTTGCTGGCGCGCAGGATCCGCCACTGGCAGCAGTTGGCGAAGAGCCCGAGCGACTCTGTACAGGCCGTCGCCGCTCTCTTCGGCAATTTCTCGTCGCTGGAGGACGCTCCAGTGTTCGACGACGCAGGCTGGGTCAGAGAAAAGTCCAACCCGTGGGCGGTGCAGCTCCAAAACGATGCGCTCACATTGAGACTCGCACCAAAAGGAAAATATTTCTGGGATCGAGGGCACAACATCAAAGACATCTTCTCGGACTGCCGCATCGGACTGGCGTTTGCAAACTTGGACCCCCAGGGCCTTCGCAAGGAGTATTGGAATCAGCAGTCGCGTTCACCTCTACGGCCTCCTCGAGCCCCCGTGGGCCCTGACATACCTGAGCCTCCAGAGCCTCCACTTCATGAATACGTTTGTGAACTTCCAGTGGGTGATGGGGAACCTTGCAACCGCGTCTTTACCACTCGTGCGGCCCTGACAGCACACCAATGTCACCATCCCGAGCATCGTTGTCGCGTTCCCCTCTATCAGCTAGTCGTGACAAACCAGTGCTTTCACTGCTCCTCGCTCTTCTCCTCCGTGGTCCTTGCGAAGAGACGCGCAATGCAGTCCCGCTTAAGCTCAAGGGGCGCCTCGCAGACTAAAGCCCCTTCGCTCCTGCCGTTCTGAACCCAGGGGCCCTCTTCTGCCCCGTGTGTGTGCGTGGGCCTCGAGAGTGCCCATCCGCTCCATCGTGAGAGACTGGTCCGTACTGGAGTTGGCCACGCTCAAGGCGAGTTTCTCGAGCTGTTCGCCCCGCAGGAGCACATCCGCATTGCGCGCGCCCCCCCAGCGCCCGACATTTGGGTTGATGTCCACGCTCGCGGAGAGAGCGCTGAGCATTGGGACAGAGCAGCGGCATCAAGAGCTGCGAGGAGGGGGCGCCCGCGGAGGAGATCGAACCCGCCGCAACGAGCGCGGCGCTCCTCGCAGCGGTCGCCGAGGCCAAGGTGCGCCTGCCCCAGCGCGCCAGCAAGGCGCACCGCCACCAGCAGGCGGCGTACGGCATCAGAGCACAGTGTGGGAGGCCACCGACACCCACTTCGGGCTCGTCCAGCGCGACGTCGACCAGCTGACGAGGATGCCCCATCGATTGGGTGCAGGCGCTGGTGCCAGCGCTGGCTCGCGTTGCCTTGCGCCACGAGGCAGCCATCAATCACCTGGAGGCGGCGGCTTACGGGCACGTGCAGATGCCCGCAAAGCGCGACGTGATCCAGGCGATGCAGGCGACGGCCAAGTTCTACGGCAACGAGGCGGCCCGACCTCGCAAGGATCGCAGAGAGGCGATCCAGGCAGGGCAAGAGGTCCCAGAGCTGGCGCAGCTCGGCGTCCCACACCCTCACGTATGGGTCGCACTGATCGGGGCGCCAGTGGGACAAGGAGGGATAATCGGGCAGGCCAACCTACAGAAGATCACAGAGTACCGCGACCAGCTTCACCACGAGCGCCGCAGCAACGAGACGCTCGCTCAGGAGGTGGAGCACTGCACGCTACAGACGACGGTTGCTGGGGACAAGGTGAAATTATGTCCCGCGGTGTCGAACACGGACTTGGAACAGACGGTCGTGAAAGCCCTCGTCCAACTGGGCGGGATCCACAAGCACGGGACCCCGCCGCGGCCCCACAACGCCAGGCTGATGCAGCTCCACTTGGACGGCCTGGACGACTGAACACCAACGCTGTGGCCAGGGACGAGGACGGTGGAAACTTTACTGGTGCGACTCCGATTGCCACCAACTCGAGCTTGATTGGGACCTCCTCGTCGTTGATTGGGTCACACAGTTGTCAGAGGTTACCTCCACACAGCTCGATGCGACCGCTGGGAACTTCGAGACAAGCGAGATCGATGTTTTCGACGACAGAGAGGATCCAGAGGCTATCGCCCAGAGCTGATAACTACCCCCTGAAGCCACAGTGAGCCACTTAGCACCTGTCGCGGCGAGCAACCGTGCCTTCTCCTCCTCCTCGTCTGATGCCCCCCTCCCCCTCCGCAGCATCCTAGATATCCTGGGACTGAGACCTCGGAACCAATAGCTGTTTTCGTTTTGGTTTTGCTTTCGTTTTGGGACGGGTTGTCTCGGACCTTCGCTGGGGATGCGTCTCTAGCCTCGCGAGTGCCTGGGGGGAATCTCTTCCTGGGCCCTTGCGGTCCCAGCGTCCCTAGTGACTCCAGAGGCCCTCCCTGCGACTTTGAACAGGGGGTGCTTTACCTCAGGCGGCTCCTCCCTGCGTGCTTGCGTGCTGCTGTGCCCTCCCTCTGCTTCTTTGCTTCGCTGGCTCCTCGCTTGCCCTCCTGTGCGTGCTGGCTTGGCTTGCTGGCTGGCTTGCTTTCTTCCCTGTCCCCTCTCCGCCGCCTGGGGTTCTGGTGGTTTGAACTTTGAATGTTGTGTCCCCCGCCCCCTCGCGCCCTACACCCTACGGCCCAACCCTGCCTTTAAAGCGAGGGAACCAGCCGAGGTAGGGGGGCGGGTGGGAGCCCCGTGCCACAAGGCCACGCGTGGTCCTTTTCCTTTCAGGTTTAGAGCCACGGCGCCCGCTAGAAGGGACGTCGACGACGCAATGGTCGGCCTGCCCCTGGGCTTTCTGCCCGCGGTCGAGTTCGAGGATGCCGTCGACACCCCTCTGATGCGCCTGCCGCCGCCGCCTCCTCCTCCTTGTCATCCTTTTCCTCCTTTTCCTCCTCCTCCTCCTCCTCCTCCTCCTCCTCCTCGTCCTCCGTTTCCTCCTCCTCCTCGTCCTCCTCGTCCTCGTCCTCGTCCTCTTCCTCCTCCTCCTCCTGCTCCTCCTCCTCCCCTTCTCACCCTCCTCCTCCTCCTCCTCCTCCTCCTCCTCCTCCTCCTCCTCCTCCTCCTCCTCCTCCTCCTCACCTCCTCACCCTCCACCCTCCCTCCTCCCTCCCCTTCCTCCTCCTCCTCCTCCTGCTCCTCCTCCTGCTCCTCCCCCTCCCCCTCCTGTTCATCATCCTCCTCCCGCGCCTCTTCATTTCCTTGTCTTTATTATGGTGATTATTGTCATTATTCTTATTCTTCATATTGTGATTAATCTTACTATTATTACTAATATTATTATTATTAGTATTATTATTAGTATTATTAATATTAGTATTATTATTATTTAATATTATTATTATCCTTATTATTCTTATTCTTATTATTCTTATTATTCTTATAATAATAATAATAATTATTATTATTATTATTATTATTATTATTAGTATTATTAGTATTATTATTCTCGTTCCTCCTCCTCCTCCTCCTCCCGTTCCTCCTCCTCTTCCTCCTCCTCCTCCTCCTCTTCCTCCTCCTTTTTCTCCTCCTCCTCCTCCTCCCTCCTCCTCCTCGTCCTCCTCCTCTTCCTCCTCCTCCTCCTCCACATTTACTCAAAATGAATACTACTCTCCCTCTTCCCCTGATGGCGTGCCGGGAATATTCGACCCCCCCCCGCGTACTGTTTTTTTACACACAGGATTCCCGGGAATTGGGTTTTCGCCTGCGTTTTTCCCAACCATCCTGTGGTGTTGGGTCCTCGTTTTGAAGAGACGGTGCCCCGCGTCTCCTCTCCTCTCCTCCTCTCCTCCTCCTCCTCCTCTTCCCTGCGCTTCACCCACCCAGTACAGCGTCTCGTAGCCCCATAGGAGCTCCACCGAAGGCCCCAGTACCCGCGCCCGCATGCGTCACCCACACCCAATTCGGCACACCCCTCACACGTTTCGTGGCTCCATAGGGAGCTCCACCGGAGGCCCCAGTGCCCGCGCCCGCATGCGTCACCCACACCCATTTCGGCACACCCCTCACACGTTTCGTGGCTCCATAGGGAGCTCCACCGAAGGCCCCAGTGCCCGCGCCCGCATGCGTCACCCACACCCATTTCGGCACACCCCTCACACGTTTCGTGGCTCCATAGGGAGCTCCACCGAAGGCCCCAGTGCCCGCGCCCGCATGCGTCACCCACACCCATTTCGGCACACCCCTCACACGTTTCGTGGCTCCATAGGAGCTCCACCGAAGGCCCCAGTGCCCGCGCCCGCATGCGTCACCCACACCCATTTCGGCACACCCCTCACACGTTTCGTGGCTCCATAGGGAGCTCCACCGAAGGCCCCAGTGCCCGCGGCCGCATGCGTCACCCACACCCATTTCGGCACACCCCTCACACGTTTCGTGGCTCCATAGGGAGCTCCACCGAAAGGCCCCAGTGCCCGCGGCCGCATGCGTCACCCACACCCATTTCGGCACACCCCTCACACGTTTCGTGGCTCCATAGGGAGCTCCACCGAAGGCCCCAGTGCCCGCGCCCGCATGCGTCACCCACACCCATTTCGGCACAACCCCTCACACTTTTCGTGGCTCCATAGGGAGCTCCACCGAAGGCCCCAGTGCCCGCGCCCGCATGCGTCACCCACACCCATTTCGGCACACCCCTCACACGCTTCGTGGCTCCATAGGGAGCTCCACCGAAGGCCCCAGTGCCCGCGCCCGCATGCGTCACCCACACCCATTTCGGCACACCCCTCACACGTTTCGTGGCTCCATAGGGAGCTCCACCGAAGGCCCCAGTGCCCGCGCCCGCATGCGTCAGCCACACCCATCGGCACACCCCTCACACGTTTCGTGGCTCCATAGGGAGCTCCACCGAAGGCCCCAGTGCCCGCGCCCGCATGCGTCAGCCACACCCATTTCGGCACACCCCTCACACGCTTCGTGGCTCCATAGGGAGCTCCACCGAAGGCCCCAATGCCCGCGCCCGCATGCGTCAGCCACATCCATTTCGGCACACCCCTCACACGTTTCGTGGCCCCATAGGGAGCTCCGCCGAAGGCCCCAGTGCCCGCGCCCGCATGCGTCAGCCACACCCATTTCGGCACGCCCCTCACGCGCTCCGTGGCCCCATAGGGAGCTCCGCCGAAGGTCCCAGTGGGTGTGCCCGCATGCGTCCCACACACCCATTTCGGCACACCCCTCACACGTTTCTTGGCCCCATAGAGAGCTCCACCGAAGGCCCCAGTGGGTGTGCCCGCATGCGTCCCGCACACCCATGTCGGCACACCCCTCGTACGTTTCGTGGCCCGGTAGGGGGCTCCACCGAGAAAATATTCACAATTGCAGTAGTCACAATTGCATATGGTTGGGTCTTTCGCCAAGATTTTTTTTTCGAAATGCTGCTCTCGCTGAGGCGCCGGCCTCATTTCTGCTCCCGAATCGTTCCGAATCGTGCTCCCGCTGCAGCGTGGGCCTCATTTTTCGGATCGGTGTTTTGCCTCCGTCGTTCAGGATGGCGTTCTCGCCCCAGCGCGGGCCTCTTTCTCGCGCGCCCATCCGCCCGCCACCACCGCGCCGCACCACGCCCCACCCCGCCGCACGCACACCCACCGCCACTTCCACCCACCAACGCACTCACGCACGCACGCGCACCACCACCGCGCACCGCCACCACCACCGCACTACCCCACCCACCACCACGCTACACCGCGTCACACCACATCACACGCGCGCACACACAGACACACACGCACGCACGCACGCACGCACGCACGCACGCACGCACGCACGCACACACACACACAAACACACGCACACACACACACAACCACCACCACCACCACCGCCATCACCACCACCGCCATCACGCACGCACGCACCCGGCCCACCACCAAACCACCAAGACGCCACACCACGTCACACCACAGCACACGCGCACACACGCACACACACACACACATACACACCACCACCACAACAACCACAACCACGCACACACGCACGCACGCACGCGCACCACCACCCACTACGCCCACGCGCGCGGAGCCACAGGTCCGCTACGACACGCGTCCGCGGATAGAGAAAATCAGCGCCATGGCAAGGGGCGGGGGGGGTAGGATGTAGATGTTGACGCGAGCGCACCTAACTAGCCTCACCCCCTCCCCCGCCTCCTCCTCCCCCTCCCCCCCCTCCTCCGTCCTCCCCTCCTCCCCTCCGTCCTCTCTTCTTTCGTCTTTCTTCGCTCTTCCCTCCTCCTCTTTTCTTCTTATTATTCGTCTTCTTAGTCTTCTTCTCTTCTTCTTGTCTTTTTTCCTCCTACCTCCTCCTCCTCCGCCTCGTCCTCCTCCTCCTCCTCCTCCTCACTCTCCTCACACTCCTCCTCCTCCCTCCTCCTCCTCCCCTCCTCCTCCTCCTCCTTTTCTCCTGCAGCACCGTCCTCCTCCCTCCTCCTCCTTCTCCTCCTCCCCTCCTCCTCCTCCTCTCCTCCTCCCCCTCGTCCTCACTTCTCCTCCTCCTCCTCCTCCTTGTCCTTTTCCTCCTCCTCCTCCTCCCCCTCCTCTTCGTCCTCTTCCCCCTCCTCTTCCTCCTCGTTTTCCTTCTCGCCCACCTCCTCCTCCCTCCCCCTCCTCCTGAGGCGAGCTTGCTTTCTTATTGTCACTATCTGTGGGCCCTCGCCGGGCCCTGGGACTGTTCCCAAACGACGCTGGACAGAAAACCAGTCGCGGGGCAAGGGTCCAGACCTCCGGGGTCCGACGCACAGGCAATCGACGACATGCTCCCAGAACAGATTAGTGACCCCAAAACAAAAATATGTTCTTACAACTGTTTGGGTTCTTTTTTATATTTATGAAGATGCGCTACACGAAAACAGTACAAGCCAAACCTGTGGGCAAGCCAGCGCGCCTGGCCACTGCGCGAGGGAAAAAAATTAGCCTGGCGAAGAAAACAACCATATGCAGTTGTCAATACCGCAGCTGCGGGTTTCATCTTCAGTGGAACTCCCCATAGGACTACGGAACGTGTGAGGGGTGTGCCGAGATGGGTGCCACTGGGGCATTCGGCGAAGCTCCCTATGGGGACATGAAACACGCGCGGGGCGTGCCGACATGGGTGGCGGAAACGCATGTGAGGGCCGCCAACTGGGGCCTCCAGTGGAGCTCCCTATGGGTCCCCGAAACATGATGCTGCTGCGGGGGGGGGGCCGGGATGGGTGGCGGAGACGCATGTAAGCGCCGCTACTGGGGCCGTCGGTGAAGCTCTCTATGGGGCCACGAAACGCGTGAGAGGTGTACTGGGATGTGTGGCGGGGGCGCATGTGAGCGCCGCCACTTGGGCCTTCGGTGCAGCTCCCTATGGGGCCACGAAACGTGTGAGGGGTGTGCCGAATTGGGTGCGGGTGGTGACGCATGCGGGCGGCAGCACTGGGGCCTTCGGTGAGCTCCCTATGGGGCCACGAAGCCTGTTGTTGTGAGGGGCGTGCCGGGATGGGTGGCGGGGACGCATGTGAGCGCGGCCGCTGGGGCCTTCGGTGGAGCTCCCTATGGGGCCACGAAACTTGTGAGGGGTGTGCCGAATTGGGTGGGTGTGGGTGACGCATGTGAGCGCCGCCACTGGGGCCTCCGGTGGATGATGGGGCCACGAAACCTGTCAGGGATGTGCCGATATGGGTGTGCGGGACGCATGCGCATGTGAGCGCCGCCACTGGGGCCTTCGGTGGAGCTCCCTATGGGGCCACGAAACGTGTGAGGGGTGTGCCGAATTGGGTGTGCGGGACGCATGCGGGCGGCAGCACTGGGGCCTTCGGTGGGGCTCCCTATGGGGCCACGAAACGTGTGAGGGGTGTGCCGAGTTGGGTGTGCGGGACGCATGCGGGCGGCAGCACTGGGGCCTTCGGTGGAGCTTCCTATGGGGCCACGAAACGTGTGAGGGGTGTGCCGAATTGGGTGTTCAGGACCATAGCGGGCGGCAGCACCCACTGGGGGCCATTCGGTGGGCTCCCTATGGGCACGAAACGTGTGAGGGGTGTGCCCAAATGGGTGTGCGGGACGCATGCGCATGTGAGCGCCGCCACTGGGGCCTTCGGTGGAGCTCCCTATGGGGCCACGAAACGTGTGAGGGGTGCGCCGAATTGGGTGTGCGGGACGCATGCGGGCGGCAGCACTGGGGCCTTCGGTGGGGCTCCCTATGGGGCCACGAAACGTGTGAGGGGTGTGCCGAATTGGGCGTGCGGGACGCATGCGGGCGGCAGCACTGGGGCCTTCGGTGGGGCTCCCTATGGGGCCACGAAACGTGTGAGGGGTGTGCCGAATTGGGTGTGCGGGACGCATGCGGGCGGCAGCACTGGGGCCTTCGGTGGCGCTCCGTATGGGGCCACGAAGCGTGTGAGGGGTGTGCCGAATTGGGCGTGCGGGACGCATGCGGGCGGCAGCACTGGGGCCTTCGGTGGGGTTCCCTATGGGGCCACGAAGCGTGTGAGGGCTGTGCCGAATTGAGTGTGCGGGACGCATGCGGGCGGCAGCACTGGGGCCTTCGGTGGGGCTCCCTATGGGGCCACGAAGCGTGTGAGGGCTGTGCCGAAATGGAGGATGATGACGATGATGATGGTGGGAGGAAGGAGGAGGGAGGAGGGGGAGGAGGAGCGGGAGCGGGCGCTGTCTCTTCAAAACGAAGATCCAACACCACAGGATGGTCGGGAATGAAGCCCGCAGCACGAGGACGAAACGAAGAGGATGACAACGTCGCACGAAACGACGACAGTCATGACATTGTCTCCCACAAGAGCCCCAGAAGAGGCCGCCACAAAACGATTCGCAAACCGCACTCCGGCGTAACCGCACCGATAGCAATCGCCGAGTATCATACATTCCCAAAGGAATACGATGGATTGCCTAAGGAATCCAATGGAAGTCCGGAGGATCCTATGGATTTCCGGGGTGGGGCATTCTTCTCGCGCCCCTTCCATTTGCAGGAAGACAAGCGCGCTTGCGCAGCGCGCCCCGCGCCCTCCGCCTTGGACTGCCAAAACTCTGATAGTACTCTGATGCAGCTCTGTTTGGGCTCCGGCCTGGAACTCAGATTCCGATCCGGTTTAGCAGAAACTCTGTTTTGGCTGTGGCCTGAAATTCGGATTCATCTCTCTGATTTAGCTGAAGATATGATTTAGCTCTGGCCTGGAACTCTGGTTTAATCATGATTTAGCTTCGGTTGGGGACAGCACTGAATCAGAGATCAAAGTTCAGGCCAAAGTGACATCAGAGTATCTCAGAAATCAAAGACGTAACAGGGTTCCGGGCCAAAGTTGAATCAGAGCTGGATCCGGATATTAGAACTTTTTGTGTTTAGTGTTTGAGGCTAGTTTGCCTCCAAAACACGCTCATACCCAAGGCCGGCGCAACGCTCTGCTCGAGTTTTCAGAGGAGGACCGCGCGAGGGTCTTCGAGGCCATCGACGCGCGGGGGCAGCCCAGAGCCTGGACGGACGAGCTGGTCGCTTCCTGGACCATCGAGTTCATCCAGCTGGAGCGCGGCCAGAGCCTCGTGTTCGCAGACTGCCTCTCGAGCCAGTGGACCGAGGCAGTGGCGCTCCGAGCGTGGCTCCAGAATGTAACCCGCGCGCCCATGGCCCCCGACGTCGCGAGTTTCTGGCGGGCCGGGCGCCCACGAGCACAGTCAGCTCAAGGCCGCGATCCGAGAGGTCAAAGCCGAGGTGCACTGGTCCATGGAGCAGGGCTGGATCCGAAGGCCAACCAAGAACGAGCCCCAGAAGCAGTGCAAGTCCCCGACCCAATGGGGGCCATACGAGTGCCTCTACTGCGTCTCCGGGGCCTGCACCCGCTTCCGCGAGAAGAACGTGAACGCGGTGCCGCTCCAAGGGCTGCAAGCGAACCCAACGCTCGCGGTCTGGCCGACAGGCCCGTGCCCGAGTGGAGCGCCCTCGACGGGAACTGCTCCCCCAACGACGACTTGCCCAGGGGCTGCGAGCAGGACGAGAAACCCTGCCTCCTGGAGCTCCGAAAACTGGACCTCGAGCTCACCGGCGAGCAAAAAGACGTGCTCAGGGCGCCAGAAGAGCGGATCAAGGGGATCCAGTTCCCGCGCGTCCTCGAGAACGGGATCGAGCTGAACGGGCAAATCATCGCAGAAACAAGTGGTCGCCCAAGATCGCGGTCCAGTTCCCGGGCGAGCACGCTCGCAGGTGGCAGCGCGAGAAGGCCAAGACTGGCGGCGAGGCCTCGCTCGAGCACCTGAGCCGAGGCGCGGCCAAGGCGAAGCTTACAGGCAGGCCGCCGAAGGCGCGCGCGAGCTTCTCCAAGATGTTCAACCAGAAGCAGACAGCGCAGAAGAACGCCCAGGAGAAGGACAAGGCCAAGAAGAAAACATGCCTCGAGGCTTGCGAGGAGCCCCCGCGGCACGGCAAGGTGGCGCGCGTCACCGAGGAGAGTGCCCGCAAGGGTAGGCGCGGCAGAGTGCAGAACGTCTGGCGAATCCTGGGCACCGAGGGCGCGCGCCGCCTGCGCGCCCTCGAGGCGGAGATCGCGGCGATTTTCCGTGTCGAAAGCAGCGAGGCCGGGGTGCTCGCAGGCACTCGCTAGCTGCCGCCCGCTGCCGACTGGAGCGGCGAAAGCAAGCGGAAGCTAGCGGAAACGGCGGAAGCGACGGCGGAAGCGGCGGAAATTTACGGTAAGCTGGCGGAAACAAGCGGAAACGACACGAAGCGGAAGCAGGCGGAAGCTAACGAGTGCCTGTGAATCCCGAGCACCACAGGTCATGATCGAGCAGGACTACAAGTTCCCCAAGCCGCACAAGCTCGACTGGCGCCAGACCAGAGGGGGTCGCCGCACCGAGCTCGCCAAGGAGTGCGCGATCGTGAACTGCGAGCAGATCGCGAAGGGCGACACCCTCGAGCCGGGCACGCAGTGCACGCGCTGCTGGGCGAGATCGAGGAGCGCGCGGGCGTCCCCGAAAACGTTCTGGCGGTCGAGCCCACGGCGGCCGTCGTCTGGGCTCGAGGGGGCCAGGGCGAGGACGATACCGCCGCCCAGCAGCCCGAGGAACAGAAACGCTGGGCCGAGAAGGTCGAGAAGGCCCAGCACGTCCTGGTCTGTGTGCGCACCGAGGCGCCTGCGCACTCCACGTGCCTCATGGTCGGCGATTGCTACACTTGCTCCTACCCCGAGGTGCCTCCAGTTTGTCGTTCCGTTTTGGAGCGAATCCCGGCGGGGCCCTGGGCAGGGGGGCACTTGTAGCAACCCCCGCGAAAAACTCGAAGATCGGCGGGGGCGTCGCGGTGGAGTACCGCGACGCCCTCAAGCAGCCGTCCGAAAACGCCAACCAGGGCCAAAAGGGCCACATGCGAACTCACACCTACGCCCCGCGATTTCTGATGGGGGAGGTAGGGTTCACTTTGCTCGGGAGCCGCCGAAAGAAGTGAACCCAGCCCTCCTCTTCAGAAATCGCGGGTCGGGTTGGCACGTGCCCTCCCAAGGCCGCCGCGAGGATCCTCCGCAAGCTCGGCGCCATTGGCCCTGGCGAGAGCTGCCCTGCACCGGACAACGATACGTCGCAAGTCGACTGTTGGAGCTGCGGCCTGCGGGCGAATCGTTGGATTGAGCGCGCCCCGCGCGAGATCCGAGGCGAGGGCCGCCAAACGCCCGTGGACATCAACACGATGTGCGCCCGAGGCAACGAGCGGATCAACAAACTCCAGGAGGCCAGCGACAACGACTTGGCCAATGCCAAAGCCAAAACCAAGGCCAAACACAAGTCCAAAACCTGCAAGGACCCCATGGCGGCCGAGCCGAATTACGCCACCTTCGAGGAGGCAAGGGCTGCCGCCAAAGCGTGCACCAAGTGTCTCCCATGCATGGATG
Organism: Prorocentrum cordatum; assembly: GCA_963575745.1. NCBI lineage: Eukaryota > Dinophyceae > Prorocentrales > Prorocentraceae > Prorocentrum > Prorocentrum cordatum. The sequence continues at coordinate 243,515 of CAUYUJ010008857.1, read as the reverse complement.
GCTCCACAGGGAGCCGTGCTTGCATGGGGGAATGGCTCGAAGTCCGGCGCAAGAGAGGTTTCTTGGCCAAAACGGCCAAGGACCTCTCTTGCGCTGGCAAGTTGTATAGCCACGAGCCTCGAGGCCTCTCGAATCCGTATTGTGCCGAGCGCCATCTGGCAAGGTGTATAGCCACGAGCATCGAGATCTCTCGAGTCAGTCTTGTGCCGAGCGCCTGCTGGCAAGTTGTATAGCCACGAGCCTCGAGATCTCTCGAGTCAGTCTTGTGCCGAGCGCCTGCTGGCAGGTTGTATAGCCACGAGCCTCGAGATCTCTCGAGTCAGTCTTGTGCCGAGCGCTCAAGATCACCATCAGCATGATCATCGTCATCATCAGCATAACTTACCTTCCCCGGGAAAATTAACTATGTTCACCGCCAAACCCCCGAAATTTATTATCCCCAGGTGATTAGTATCGCCCGCGCAGGGTTACAGCGGCTGTGCGGCCATTATCCCCCCCCCCCCCCCCTATCACACAATACACTAAATGTGTTACTGTGAGTATGATGATGATGATTATGATGATGATGCTGTTGATGATGATGACGATGATGATGACGATGATGCTGGTGGCGGAACAGAATCTGAGAATGTCTCGGGCGATGCGCTTTTTCACCACACCCAAGACGGGCCGCCAGGTGGTATCTCACTCGTCCGTTCGCGCCCAGATTGCGAGGATGTCTCGAACGGCGTGCTTGTTTCGCATCCTCAACATCCCCCGCTTTCGGAACAGAGTTTGATGATGTCTCGGGCCAAACGCTGGCTTTCGCACCCCAGGGGGGGCGGATTGTGAGGATGTCTCGAGCGGCTTGCCTGTTTGAGTGACCAGATTCGCGCGCGTTCACAGCAGGTTCTGAGGACGTCTCGGGCAAGGCGCTGATTTCAGCACGCCCAAAAGGGAGCCGCCATGGGGCATCCCACTCCTCTGCTCGGGCCCAGATTGTGTAGATGTCTCGAGCGGCTAGCCTGTCTGCTACCGCAGCATCCTCCGCATTCGGAACAGATTTGGAGGATGGCTTGGGCGAGGCTTGCGTTTTCGTTACCCAGCAGACCCAAATTGGAGGATGTCTCAAGCGGTTTGCTCGTTTGCCGGCCACACGCAGGCTCCAGGAGGCCCCTGGAGGCCCCAGGAGGGCCCAAGAGGCCACAGGAAACCCCTGGAGTGCACAGGAAGCCCAAAGAGGCCACAGGAGGCACCAAGAGGTTCCAGGAGGCCCCAGGAAACCCCAGGAGGCCACAGGAGACTCAAGGATGTTCCAGGATGCTACAGGAAGCATCATGAGGCCCCAAGAGGCCACAGGAGGCTCCAGAACGCCCCAAGAGGCCTCAGGAGTCCAGGACCAGGAGGCCACAGGAGGCCACAGGAGGTAACAGGAAACGCCAGGAGGCTGGAAGGCCCGAGGATGGCCCTAAAGGCCACAGGAGCAGGAGGCGTCAAAGGCCACAGGAGTGGCTTCAATCCCAAGTGTCTGACATCTGTTCCTGCAGATTGGGCCTCTCCTTGTGTATGGGGTTGAAATACAAAGGCACAGAACCCCTGATCCGTTGGTAGAGGAAAGGAATGGAAGATGGATATCATTCCTCCTGCACGATCAAAGGTATGATCGATCTAGTCCAATACCTGAGCCCAAACGGCCAGGCGCAGGAGAGTGAAGATAAAGAGTATGTATGAGGGTAGTATACGGGTTCTATTCGCACCCCCCGCCCCGAATCCCGCCCGCAAGGGCAGGACTCGGGAGAAAGAGAGAAGAACCTGTCACCCTTTGACTCCTCAAATCCTCAGCACTGCAAGGCAGCTGAGCGTAAAATCTGCATCGCATCAGCTGCGTCCCCATCAGGACAGCAGCGTGCAAAAGTGAAGCGCAGCACAACAGCTGTCATGATCAGGCAAGTAAGGGAGAGAAAGAACACCCAGGGCCCCTGTTCCTTCGCCAAGCACACTTTGGTGCCCCCTCGGCGCGCCTCCCAAAAACGCTTCGGCACTCGAGGGCGAAGAAGAATGAGGCACGCGTGGGCGGAGCAAGAGGATCTGGGCAAATTAAAGCAACATCAGAAGCTGCCGCGTCTGTGCGCGGCAGGTGGTTGCCATCAGCTTTCAAACTAACGCTGGGCATCATATCATTCTCAACGCAGAGTTATATCAATATATACTGTATGTAATAAGCAAACAAATGCAATATGGTTTCGTGCTGATAAACACGATCGTGTAAAGAAACACGTCTAAGTAGCAAAGCAAATGTCTGGCCAGACGAAAAGTCGTGTTGATAAACACGAAAAAACTGCATTAACAAATTCTGATACCCCCCTTCGGCGATGCCCCTTCGGAGTCTGCCTTGGGTTTCACATGTTACGCATGAGTGGCCACTTTTCTTGTATAGTGAAGAGGCCGGAGATAATATTAGCATTCGCGCCTCGAGGCAAACTTTTGGAAAGATGAAGTTCAAGCCAATCGAGCAGTGGGCCTTGCGGCCAACAAAACTACGAAGTGCCTCTCATGTAGAACCTGTGGTCCCACACACTGTGGCCATCGGTCTCGGCGTAGCTCGTCGCGAATGTCTCCCAAGGCGTCCTTGGGGTCCAGTTGCGGAACCGATCATTTTGTAGCAGGTCGCGGATGTACACGAACTCGCCGTTGTTCTCCGCAATGTATACCCAGCGCTTGATGTAGTAGCTCCAGTACCTTGGGCCCCATGGGCGGTCCTCGAGGTTGTGGCGCCACCACGTTGCGTAGTCCTCTGTCGTACGCGCGCCCGCTTGGCACGCGGGGGCGTCGTCGGCCTGCGGCTGCTGTCGCTGCTCTGCCGTGGCGCAGCGGCCGCGCCGCTCGGCCCAGCGGGCGTCCCCGCCTGCGCGCCAGATGCGCGGCTGCCAGCGGCGTCGCCATGGGCAGCGCGGGGCGGCGGCGGATGCCGCGGCTGCTGCGGCGCCATGGCGCCATGTGCGTGGGAGGAGTGTGCGTGGGGGGGGGGGGGGGGGGGGGTCATTCGGATCGGTTCTAACCCCTGAACTCGCCCCACCTGAATTGGCAGATCCCATGGCAGGTTCGACAGAGGCCAGTTTGGCAAGCTTACGCTGCGTCACCCTTTCACAAGTGCCGTCCCCGCGGGGCAGAGCAATTGTGATGAGGCCACGCTCTTGCCTAGTGCCTCTGTCCATCCTCCCTTCGTTCAACCACCAGTTCCTGCGACCATCGAGGCCAAGCCTAACGCTGCGGTCATGGATGTCGCAAGCGTCGCGCATGTCCTCGATGGCCCAGGCGCCCTTGCCAGTCTCCACACGAGCGGCAGTCATCTGGTGGCGGAAACGTGGGTCGTTGAGGAAGCGTTGGGCGACATTGCGGTAAGGGTGGTACAGAGGACGCTGGTCGTCAGGTTCACCCATCATCCTGCACTCGTTTGCAGGAAGGGGACCTGCATCGAGCCACCTCTGGTACCTCTCCCCCGCCTTCTTCGCCAGTTTCCTCAAGATATCCTTTTTCCTGTCCGTACTTGGACCGTTTGCCTGTCATGTAGACACGCGCTCCATCTGACATGTAGCGCCTGACGTCGTCCTCGGAGAGGTTGGTCCTGATCCAGTAGTTGAGCTGCTGGAGGTACGCCAGGTCGCTCTCCTCGGCGCCGCCTTTGCCTGTGGCACCTACAGAGACACTGCGCTGCCAACGGACGTCGCAAAAAGTCCCATCATTGGTGACGATCCCCAAGGAAAGGAGGCGATCGCAATTCCGACATCGCGGTATATCATGCTGGATCGCTTCGGGAGCCCCGGAAGTGGCGAGGTCCCTGAAAGAGCCCCAGCGAGTGGTGCCACCAGCTGTCGACGCGAGGGAATGACCAATCTGGTTCATAGCCTGACGATTGAGCTCAGCGGTGGCACGGGAAGCGATCGATCGTCCGATCCCCTCGATCTCGGTCATCGACAGCCTTTCCCCCGGTAGTCCTGCGTACCCGGAGGTGTCGATGTCCGCGGAGTCCGTCTGACCATGGGGTGCGTCCTTGTCCGCACGAATGCGGGTGGCCTCTGCCTGCAGGGTGGCCTCGTTGTCGCCCACCTCGCGGTCGATGTTCTGCATCTCGGCTAGGACCTGTACCATGGTCTCTTGATCTGGAGCCGCCGAGGCAATGCTACCTGGGTCCTGGGCAATCTCCTGCTTGGCGCCTGGGTCGTCCTGGTCATGCAGGTGTCTCCACCGGCTCCTCCCATACGGGGGAACCTGGGTTTCCATGTGTCTTTATGCACTCTGTGAAGAAAGCGCGCAACGTAGTGAGGGCAGGATGATTCTGATTGATGGCAGCGTTGGTGAACTGATGCAGCTCCTTGATGCTGTCCAACAGTATAGTTTGGTACACGTTGGAAATCCATTGAAAGATGCCTGTAGTTGGTTCCGCAATGACCTCTGGGTCAAGGAAATGCACCATCTTTTCGAAGAAATGATCCGCGCTGCATTTTGGCAAATCACGCGCCCATGTATGTGTGCGGTTCTAACCCATCTGGTATGCATTTGTGTTGGCCCCGAAGTGTAACTCAAATCGCAAGCATGACTCTATCTTGTCCACCACAAGGTTTGTCCTGCCAGCGTGTAGCTCGATAATTTGTCTCACCTTTATCATTGGTGAGTCCACCAGTGGTTCCGATGTCCAGCAATATACTCGGTGGTCGTAAGAAGAACGGATCCATTTAGTATGATCCTCTGGGTCGTAGTCGGGATGGTTGAGGAAATCGTCTGGCGGATCGATGATGTTGTCGAGGATGGAAGATCTGACATCCTCATCGGCGTAAATATCCGCCGGTATCTCCGCCCTCATGGTATCATTGGCTGCCCTCTCATCGTCTGTGAGTGGTATGGTCGATGCGTCAATGATGACAATGACTAGAGCGTCGGTGGATTGGCCCGCGTCACGTTGCGATCCCTCGTCGTCCGCCATAGGGTCGTCAGCGGGTGTCGCCACCAGCTCGTCGGGATCAGGTGTCCGAGGAGCGGGGCGTCTGGTCGGCGCACGTGGGATACGTGGTTTGTGTATGGTCGGCAGTCCAAGATATGGTAGAGCCCCTGTATGTTCGAAGACGGGCCCTGGATCGCAATATTCAAATGGACGGGGTCGATGTCAGCGCGTACTGGCAAAGCGAAGATAATGCCCTTGAGGGGCAGATTTGTGTCGCAATACCATATGTTTACCCATCGTAGACCGTAGCTGGGGATAGGTATTTGCACTGAAAAGAACTTCTCAAAAACTCCGAAGTGTATGACTGGTCCGTAGATGTGGCCCTTTGCTCATACGAGCTATCGTGTTGTAGTTGACCTTGGGGTAATGATTGTCGTAGTGGTAGCAATTGATGGTTCCCTAATTCTTGACGATAATGAAGTCCCCCATGCGGACGTCATTGAAGATAGGCCGTCGGTCCCACTCTTTCTGTGTAATATTTGCTGTAATGGGTCGAAGGGCCTCTCTGCAATGTGGCATAGCGATCAACCACTCTTTATCATGTGTGTTGTGCTCGCAGCTGCTGACCATGTCACGGACAATGGCATCATCTAAGGCGTCAGCGTCAGCAGTATGGCCAGCAGGGGTCGTCCCCAGCGGAGGGGCGATAGGTTGCTGAGCCGATGATGCTGAGGCAGACTGTGTCCGCGGCTGCGGAGCCGTGGCGTAGGCCTTCGCAGTTGGGGCGATCCCAGGAGGATAGGCGATCGTGTGCGTCCCAGGAGGAATAGCGCAAATCTCGCATTTGCTCAATGGTGGTCTCGGAGCCAGCGGCGGATAGCCGCAGCTGGGGCCCATCTCTGGCCACAACTGCTTGCCTGCTTCGCGGTAGGGTGTGAAACGGCGAATGGCGAGGATTGCGGCGGCTGGAACCACGTCCTCAGTCATGATAGCGCCCTGTGCGCCGAGCCAAAATCTGCATCCAGATTTCATGGCAATCTCGATGTCAATGACGAGCTCCACCTCATTCTTGTAGCGCTTGAACTTGTATGGTTGGATGGAGGTGTGAGGATTCTGTTTGGAGATATGCACGTAGGTGCTTGAACTGTAGAATGCCTCCGGACGTTGTGATCCTGTTCTGCCGCCTGTCTCTCTGGGCCTGATCGACGCAGCCAGGAATAATCCCTGTCTTGAGGATGCTTCTCCAGGCACGAAGTGTCGTGCCATGGTGGAGGTATTTGACGTCCGTCGATCGTAAGCTCCCCCAGCCCATATTCCATGGCCTGGAGCGTGCATTGACTGAACTGTGTCCCCCAACACATCGGATAGCAATGACGCTGCTCCAATCCAAGCAGCTGGGGTCACCCTCGGCACGAACTGATTTGGCATACACCTCGACCTTGTTCTTTTCCGGGTCTATGTGATACTGGAACGCGCGGAGGATGAAGATCGGGTAGTAATCATTCCAGCTCTCGTATCCTGCTGACTCGCCGTCTTTGTGAAAGTGTGCCACGGCCGCTTCAGTGGCTGGTCCGTTGGAATGGCCACGACGCTCTGCGAATTTCCATTGAACCATTTCCTGGAAAGGTTTCCAACGGCTGGGAATCGTCCAGGACTGCTGTGCTTTCATCGACCATTTGTTGACCCGTCGGCCAGTAAATTGGTCAATATGGAAAGTTTTGCCGTGGTTTGCATGGCGGAGCATGGTCGTGATATCCTGGCTCATATATGTAGGACAACCAAGCCACTCTTGCGTAATCAGCTCGAGTCCGTAACGAGTCTGGTCGTATGGCGGGAGTGACATCCATTTCCACTCTGGGAAACAGCCGGATTGGGCAATGTCTGGCGCGTGGGTAATCACGCAGTCGTCGTAAGCCAATTGACATGCCCAGTCGTCGCTCGTCAAGCAATCCATGCCATTTGGTCCGTGCGTGCCCCTCAACGGAGGCGGCACGTATGGATGATCATCCGCGCGACCAGCCTGAAGCTTGCACTCGCGAGGAGTGCACGCATTGTCGAATGTAGGTATTTGGCTTGTGTCCCCATAGTATGATCGCTCGCAGCAGTCTTGCCGCGATAGGATATACACAGTATCCAAGTGCTGACCAGGCGTAGGCGCATTGTCAGCAGGGATTGCTTCCAGCTCCGCGGCCATGTCAGCGTCCTTGTCCGAGGCGATATGCGAACCCATCTCTGGGGGCGCAGCTGACACGGCGGTCGGGAGCGGGCCTGGTGGCAACGGCTCAGCTGGCGTGGCAATCGGGAGCGGACCTGGTGGCAATGGCTCAGGTGGCGCGGCGATCGGGAGCGGACCTGGCGGCAGTGGCTCAGGTGGCTTATCGATCGTGAGCGGACCTGGCGGCAGGGGCTGCCTGTCCTCACTGTGCTGGTGAATCGCAGCTGTCGCAGAGCCTGAATCGGTCGGCGCTGCGGCAGTCTCATCAACGATGACAGTGACTGGAGCGTCGGCCGGGAGCCCCATGGCGACGCGGTCCAAGCCATTCTGTGTGTACAAACCTTTGCATGCCATAATGGTATCTGCGTTGTCAATACGAGGACCGACACGATGAGAGTTCAGTACATTGCGCTCTGCAATGAGACGTGACTTCGTCGCATCGCCCTCCCCAGCGATCTCGTTGATCTGGAGCAAGAACTGCTCGTAGACAACCCATGCGAGAGCATGCGCATCTTTGGTGTCCTTCACTATTGTGGGGTGAAGGAGCTCCTTTTTCTCGTCTGACCCGTAGGATGCCCACGCGCCCGGGTTATCGTTGATCAGGATAAGAAGCTGGTCGAACAGCTCCTCGTATGCCCCACAATATGGATCATCAATGTTACTGGGTTGCGCTGGATCCTGTGCTGGTGGCTCGTTTGCGAGTCCAGGGATAGGCATATATGGGTCGCTTGTTGCCAGCGGCATAGTTTTCGGTAACGTGCCACTGGCACAGGAAGCCATCCATGCACAATGAGCCATCTCCCCTGCGGTCTGAGTCATCAGCGTCGTGAGGCTGAGATGCCTTTTCCACTCGGTAGTCATCTTCTCGCGAAAGTGAAGAGCACCCATAATCTCTTTAGCCTGTGTGTGGGCTTGCGACTCCGTGACGGCTGTCAAGAGTGGACGTCGGAATGGATACGGCTGATGGTAATGACTGGATCAACGCACAGAAATTGCGATAACATACCGCAGCACAAAACTGAGTCGTCAGCATTGCCAGATTGTGTTTGTTCTGCTTTGCATGCCAGGCCGTGGGCGTGGCTCTGTCGTACGACTCGACCCAGTGGTCGGAAGGAAGTACCGCAATACCACGACATTGCATAGCTCTAGTCAGGTCGCTCGTGTGATGGTCAAAGTTAGGGTGTACGCCCCATTGCGCTGCTATGCCTGGCCCCATGACGGTGGGGCAACGGAAGTATTGCATCACGTCGATGAAGCGTGATAAGTCCACCTTCACGTGTACCGACAGAAGCTTCGGGACGCAGTCCTGGCACTCCATCTTGATGAGCTCACGCACGTTCGTGTGAGCGCGATCCTGGTGGCGTCGGGTATCCAACCATTGCTGACCATGGCCAGCGCAAGCAATGTCGCTTGCGCTCCAGACCACAACGGCGTTGATGCCCCTGTTGTAGTGTCGCTGTTTCACATATGCAGGGAAGTCGCTAACCCAATAAGTCCATATGATCTCGTTCAATTTACGCCATTCTATCATCGATTGATTGTCGCTCATCAGTAATAGGGCTCTGGCCTTGCGGATCACGAGGATCATGTTGCGCTGTTCAAGCGTGGTCTCGAATTCCGATTGTAGGATGGCTGCGATACGGTTGTCATGTGCCCTGGCGGGCTGCTCGCGGAGCTTAGCCATACCGCAGCGAGTGTCGCCACCAGCCTCTGGCAATGGAATACAATCCTGACCAATCGGAGCGTCGTTCAGTTTGAAAAATTCTTTGTAATTCCCATACGAGAGCGCCCACATCACGAAATCGCCGCGGATAAATATTGACAGATGCTCGAGGGTGGCGCCGCCCATGTACTCTGCTCTATTGAGGCATGTCATGAAGAGCGGCACAAGACCAACATTGGATGCCTTGGCGAGTGCGTCTCGCTGCTGTGGACTGTTGAGCTCGTGGACGCCGTGCCCTGGAAACTTCTTGTGTGGGGCGGCTTTGGAACCTTTCTTGTGCATGGTCCACGTTGAGTCCGTGTACAATTTTGTCCATTTGTATGCGTGCCCCAACGGACCGAACGCATGGTGGAGAAGCAAACCCAAGTCCCCCTGTATGATGCCATGCCATCCGCTTTCTGACAAAAGAGCGGAAACCAATCGACCACCACAAAACGCACTGTACTTTGCCTGTGCTTACTCGGGCGGATCTATGGCTGATCCTGGAGTAATACCAGGGTCTTCCACGGTAGGCTCTTCTCCTGGGAGCACAGATCCCTCCTCATATGGCTGCCAGTACTGACCGCCATATTCTGAAGGGTGATCCAGCCGTCAGAGTGGTCAGATGGCGTTGCCACCGTCTTGGGGCTCGAGCCGATTCCTCCAAACCCTCCGCGTGTAGTCTGCCACGTGCTGAGCTTGCGGCGGAAGCGGTCGGTCTGGTGGAGGCCGGAGAATGCCCTCATTTCGGTGGCGAGATGGCCCTCGATGACGTGGCCGAGGTGTCCCGCCGTGTCGGATGTCCTTGCCAGACCAGGTGGGCGCACGGGAAATTTGTTCGCAGCACGATCAAGACTCGGAGCATAGCTTGGGGCGGGCAAACCGTTGCTGTAAATAGCTGGAGGCGCACAAAGGCCCTCCTTGTACAGCTGGCGTGTATCCTGGACCGTGCCCAGGGAATAGTGTCCAAGCAATGCACTGCCCACCTTCGACCAGCCATTGTGTATCATCATCCATTCTGCTGTCAACGCGTTCGTTGCAAGTTCCATTGGTGGGCACTTGCGGTGGGACCCAGGAATCGCAGCATTCCAGTGATCGTGTAAACCACGAATGTTGTCCTGGACCGATGTGTTGCGCGTGAAGAGGCTGGGGATCATGCACATGGCCTTCATGAGTGACATCCACGGCGCGGGCGTGGTCGCACTGTAGTCGTAGTGGGCGTTGCCGCCGACTCCGCCCGTACCTTTGCCGACGCAACCCGTCACGTCGATGGGCGCGGAACGGGTGACCTCGACAAGGGCGGATTCGTCGGGCGCACGTAGATCGTACTCTGCGCTATGGCCGAAGCGCAGGTGATGCACGTAGATGAAGCCATCCTCGGCGCCACGAGGACGGCCCGTCTGAGCGTGGAACGCGAAGCCCACGCGGTCGTCGCCCTTGGCGTTCGGGTCGTGGCTGGCGTCGAAGCCGATGGCCCAGCCGTTGAGGTGGAGGGGCGAAGCCTGGTCCATCTCGGGGGCGGGGGAATCGGGGTTAGAACCGATCTCTCGTGAGCGGGTCTCGCGCACAGCGAGCAAGATGCTGGTGAGCTTCGTCGCTCGAGTGGTAAAGCAGCTGCGGCGGGGTCGCATCATAAGTGTCCTAGACCTCTCTGTACTGTGCAATGGAGATGGGGGATGACGAGAGTGTCTACCATGTGGTGAGCGAGCCCTCGCTCGGGGTGTTCGCGAATCGGTCGCCGCCGCAGGAACACCGATATGGCATCCGCATGCATGCAACCCCTCGTGGCTATTTTGTCCGCAACAAAGTGTTCCGCATGCTGCCCCTGTCTCTCCCCATTTTCTTTGCCAGTAAGTAATATCTCGCACGGGTGCTGACGTCCATGCAGTTTCGGAGGCTCTGCGATATGAGGTAAACCATCGGGCCTCCTGGGCCCTCGCAACGGCCTCCAAGGATTCTTCGGAGCACACTGCATATGGGGTAGCGGGGAAGATGAGCGAGAGTTCCAATACATCCCTCCAGAGATCTGCTTTCTTTGGCTCAAAATGTTTGGTCATCATACCTGCGATTTGCTCTTTTGTACCTACATAATTGAGCTCAATGCGTTCGAATTGGCATGTCTCACATATCCAATCCAAGTTAATACGATGAGTACGATGAAGATGACGAAGTGCTGGTGTACGTCCCTTTTGGACAATCTTGATCACGGCCCGGTTGTCCTCTAGGACGATGAGATGCACTTTGGGAGAGCTGCTCTCCTGAGCAGGCTCTGAGTCCACGTGTAGCACAGTACCCTCGTGGGATACCGCGCGCCTCTTTGGAGGCTAGGTAGCTCCGTCTTCAGCGGTAGCTGCCTACGGCTAGGAGAAGATCCCCGTGCAGGGGATGCCTTGCGAAGCGATGGATTGCGCCTCTTCTTTTTTGGCGGCCAGAGTCGGACATATCGCCGTGGCGGCGCGTCCCAGGCAGCCCAGGCATGTCGTCTTCTCTTTGCACAGGTTGGTAACCTCCACCACGGCCTCCCAAAATAAGAGTAGTGGTAGTCCCTCCAGTCGCAGCGCCGAAAAAGAGCAACGATCTCGGACTCTGTGGATGAGTGCGAGACGACCGTCTGTTTCTTGCACGCGGCATTGACGGGGAAGAACGCATCGGGTCCAACCAACGCCGCGAAGACGCAAGTGGTAGACTTGGAGGGGTTAATGCAATCGGCAAACGAGGCATCAGTGAAGATCATGATGGATAACTTATCCGAAGCATCGCCAAACCATCCACGTAAACAATGGGTACGCGTCGTTTTATGTCGCATATCAGCCGATGAAGGCGTGTGTCACACGTGGTGATCCATTTGGTAATCTCTCTGGCTAGCATGCATACTGGATGCAAAAGATCGAAACGACAACAGCGTGCCAGGTAGAGAATCTTAATCAGTACGCTCGCCGCGTCCCCGCCGAGGATACCCTCGTCGGAGTAATCGGACTCGGTGAAAGATGTGTCCTCGATGCCAGGAGTCTCTGCGTCGGGAAGGTCATCGTATGTGACTGTCATTGACTGTGTCGCAGTAGAAGGTCTGTCGACCGACCCAGCTGGGCTGGATGATCGCGACCGTGCGTTGAGCGCGCTAGTGGGTCTCACGGCCGACCCGGAGGAGCCAGGCGATATGGATCGCGAAGCCCTCGGGGAGTCAGACCGTTTACGGCGTGACCCTGGCCCTTGGGCATGCTTGGGGGCGCACTCCAGGTAGCGCTCAATACATTGGTCAGTAAATCCAAGCATGTCATGTCGTATTCCACGAACTTGTTCAGCTGTATGATAATCTTTGTCATTGTGGGAAGGCAACATTGGTCGAATGGTAGACATTCTTTTGTCGAAGACGTTCTGGGGAACGTCGTATGCCTGTTGTCCACAGCCAAGGTATTGAGGGTGCGGAGTAGGCGGATCCAAATTAATGCCGCTTTTGCGGATCAGATCCCAGCCGGCGTGTAAATTGGTGGCCGGCCCTGCAAGTTTGAAGTCATCCACGTATACTGAAAGTATCAATTCCAGTTTGCTGCGTCTCCACACTCATTCCCAGCCTGGGATAAGCTCAAATCCAGCACTTTCCAGACACGTGCGACACTTTCGCTCCCAAAACACACCTGCGAGAGGGTGTCCGTATAGTGCCAGTCGTAGTCGGCACACGGGGTTCCTGTATTTAGACCAGGATGCAGGCTGACGCCACTTAGGTAGAGTAATCCAAGTATCGACTGGGTCGATTCGTCCGTCTCCGTATAGTAAGGCTTGCGTGTATGCTCCAGGCGCATCGCTCTGCTCGCCTCCATAATTTGGCAATAACGCGGTGGCGTCACAGAGCTTGGAAGCCTCAATATGCGACGCACTGGATGCTGCGTCGGCGAAGATGGCGGCCAAGCCACTTTCGTCTTTGCCAGTGTTGCCCTGAACCACCACGCGCCCCTTGAACTTACGTAGTTCAGGAGGAAGTTCTTCATGTTTTACTGAAGAGAGCTCCATAATGTTGAAGAAGTGAACCTTCTTTCCTGTACGAATCGCCTGTGACTCGATATCATCTTTCTCAGCAACAGTCTCTATCATCCATGTTTGCTTCTTTTCAAGGCGCTCGCATTCTTTGCGTAGGGCTTCCTGTGCACGTGGCTCTGTGGCAACTTCTCGCTCGTGTAAATTTCTGGTAACAAGGGCTGGGCGTGCCAATGGTGAGTCAGGAATATTCTCCCTGTGTGCCGGCGTGTAGGTGGGTCCACGTGGCATAGTGGGCACTGCTACCGACGGGGTGAACTTGCGTGTGAGCGGGTTCACGGTCCCGAACTCGTTCCCCTCACTGTCAACAAGTAGCAGAGTACGTGCGACTCCAGCAGGCTGTGGTGAGGGTTGGCGGTAGTGCAATACGGTAGTAATGTCACGTGGTCCACCAGGTAGTTTGGCATACAGAATCTCTTTGTTGGTCACGCCCTTGACGTCCTCGTCACGAATGACAGCTCCGCTGTCCATATCGTAAGTAATACGGCGGTCCACGGTTGTCCACGTGGGTCCACCAGCCGTAGTAGTGCGGAAATGTTTGGCTTGTTTGTCCTGTCGGGTCCACGCTCGAAGTGCAGCTCGTTCACGGGTCTCGCGAGCTCGCTTGATGTCTTCTGCGTGCTCAATATCCTTCTTTTGTTGTCCTCGAGACAAAGTCTTCCAATGTTCGGGAAGGATGCGGTCTGGGCGCGTAGTAGTCCGTGCGCGTGTCTCACGGCCGCGGACCACCATTTTGCCGTCCGGCAACATCTTGGGGAGCTCGTAGAACCGAACTAAGCCAGTCCAAGGCTCGCTAAGTTCTCGGTGGTCTGCTGCGCTGACACCAAACGTCACGGAAGACACTTTCGCCCTCGAAGGTAGAAGTCGTCTCAAAGTCTCGCGTCACATCGAGCTGATCGACTGGTACAGGTATGTTCATAACGTCGTCTGTTGGTATGAATAACTTTGTACGCGGAGTGCGGATGTGTCGGATGATGCAGTATCCACGCTGATCCTAGTAGTCAGGCTCCGGTGCTGTTGCAGCAACCTCTGAGGCCGATGGGTGAGTATCAGCGGTATTGTCGCCCATCGTCATTATAAATGGATCATCCCACTCCTTCGGGTAGGCAAGCAGAAGGTCCGGCATAAACTTGTCGCCCAAAGGACGAGAAGTAGCTGCCTTGACCTCGTCGTGCGCCTCCGGGTTGCGATGTCGTAGGGTACCGTCTGTCACGGGGACGGTGAACTTGACGTCGGGAATAATAATATCTTTGACTGTGTGTACGTGACACAGGTCACCGTCTGGGTTCTTGGCGCATGTAGCTGTATCCAAGACGAGATAATCACCAGACCACCGTCCACCTGAGTGTAAATGGTAACCCATGAATAACCCTTCCCGAGCATTCTATTTGAACTTTGCTGTCCCATTGTTAATCTCGGGATTGAGGCACCTCCAGAAGATTCGAGCACCAAATGGTATGCAGTGCCCGGGAGAACTTTCACCAAAACGTATTTCATGAGCTGTCTTGTCAGTATGCTCATCGCTAAGAGCGGCAACGCCCGTGGATGGATGCACAAAGTTGTGTCCGCAGCAAAAGGCTTGCATGGCCTCTGTCCACCACTCGTGCCCCAGACCAGACATATGCAACACAGCTCTCGCACCGAGGATGACGATCTTGACAATGCGCTCGATCAGTCCATTTGTTTGTGGACGATGAGGGGTGCTAGTGTCATGTCCCCATCCCAGTTGGCGGCGTGCCTTCTGCAGCGCTCCAGCATTATCCGTATATATGTGCTTCGCCTCATCGTTTGCGGCGATGAACTGCTGGAAGGATGCCTTCGTAGTAGCTGCGTCTTTATGCAATGCTGGGTGCGCCATGAAGATGCCGGTGTATCTATCCAGTACGACAAGTGCAAACTTGTCACCGCGCTTGTCAGCGGCATCGTCTTTGGCCAGAACGACATGGTCGGCAGTTAGGGCCTCCCCGAATTTCTTCGGGGCGAAAGCCTCGTAGGCTGTGTCCTCATCAGCGGGGGCTGCCGGTGGATGTGGTTTGTGCTGTCGTCTGCACGGGGCGTTCGCCGCCATGGTGCGAGAGCAAATCTCGCAGTCTGGATGTTCTGGACTGTGGGTCATGCAATGCATCGGGTCGATTGGCTTCTTCTGTCGGTTTGGAAGAACACGATCACCATCACAGTGCACTTTGGGAAGCGTCTCCACCTGCAGATCCTCGAGGGAGGTCGACGCGATGTCGGTATCTGCTTGAGCTGTACCTGGGGTGCCCCCACAGGTCTTGGCAGGCCCCCCGCATGTGGGAGGATAACACTGTGTCTGAGACGTAGGCGAGTCGCTGCGTGCATCCACGCTGGACTCGGCATTATCTGTGTCGGGGGGTTATTCGACCGTAGCGGTCCGTGATCCTCCTCCCTCACCGACACGTTGTCTCTTGGGACAGGTCCCTAGGCGGGGCCGCTGCTCATCTGTAGGCGGTGGCTGCTCTGGAGTCTTGCAACGCCATCATACGTCGTTGCAGCGTGCAGAAGAACGCTTGCGCTGACGACGTCTGGGTGCCGATGAAGTGCACAATCGTGGTGGTGGTATCACCACCAAATCGTCGAGGCGCAGCACTGGAACTCTGTTGTTGACGGGAACCTTATACCATTGGCCCCCCGGACCCTGCAGCACGCAGCCCAGCTCTGGGCCCCAAAACTGCCGAAAGCCATCAACTTCAATCGATTGTCCAACTGATAATAACGATGGACAGTCTGGCAAGGCGAGGGCTGAACTCCTCGAACCCACTTCAGGTAGTTGGATGTAGTCGTGCTCGTTGACAGTACGATCACCATTGGCAGTTTCCAGAATATGCCCCTCGCGAATAGATATGCGATCAGACTCGGTCTGCGTCAGCTCGTTCTTATCCTGAATATGGTGCGCAGATCCACTGTCGAGAACCCAGGGGCGTGTCAGTGCAGCTGTCAATCGTGGCGGGTCGACTTGCGGAGTCGCTGTCCTCTCCTGGTGTGTCTCGGAGGACTCTGCGGTAGAATCGTCGGAATCTGGAATCGCAATTGGTGTCTCTACCGACGCCTTGTCGTGTCGGTAGCCATGTAGGTCCTGATGTCATAACTTGGCCTCCCGTTGACAACGTTGTAGGGCGTCTGCACTCTGTTTCCACCGCCATTGTGGCAGCGGATCTGGTACTTTGACGATATCGCCCTCGTTTGGCTTCTCCATCCACTTATCCAGAGTGGACTTGCCAGAAACTATGCACGGGTAGTATTCCACGGTATGTGTGTCAAAACGTATCCGGCGCCGTGGTTTGGTAGATGCTGTCTTGGCCTTGTGGGCGGCCATGAGAGTCTTGTCGCGCATGACGTAACTGCGGTCGGACTGTCGCGGGCGGCGATAGGTAGCGGGAGAGCGTGCCCTGAACTTGGGGGAGCCACGGGAAGAACCGCGGCTCGTGGAACGTCGGTCACGTCCTCTGTCGCTGCCATATGATCTGTCGCGGCCACGTGGACTGCCGCGTCCTCCGCCACGCCCGTCTCGCCCTCGGGAGGATGCTCGTGATTATCTACCATATCGGCCTCTCGACTGACTGCGAGGGTCTGTAAATTTTCGAAGGTGATCGAGATCGGTCGCACTGGCGTCGGTTGCGACGTCTGTTGCATGAGCCCCCCGCATTCCGAACCCCCCCGCGTTGTGGAGAGCTTCGGCTCCCCGATGCGCGGGATGGCGGTCGTCCGCGACTGTCCTGGCTGGAAGTCCGTGGGCGGCTGGGGCTTCTCTCAAGTGTCTTCGCGCCAGGTGCCAGGTGAGCGTATTTACATTTGTCGCCCTTGTGGCACTGATTCTGCGCGAAGTAACTGCGCTGCGCAAAATGTGGGAAGCTGCACTTGTCGCCGCGCGCGCAGGTGCTGCGCTTGGCGAACTCGAAGCAAAATGGATTCGATCCTGGCTTCTTGGAATTCGCAGGGGCTGAGACGCTGCGGCGAGTGTTGCGGCCAGCGTTCGATGCTCGGGAAGATCTGCTGTCCTTCCCATCCCTGGAAAAGGCATGTAACGCCCTGCAACGCTCACCATTGCGACAAGTGCCTTTCTTCCAGGCTGCGCAGGTGTGCGCCTGAGAACGGTCCTCATGCTCGTACCGTAACTTATTTTGATTCTTCTCGAGTTGTTTGAGCTCCAATACGTCTAGAACGCGCTGTCGGAGCCAGTCATATGTACGATTCGGGTCGCTGATCTTCATGCGCTGGTACTCGTACATATCCTGTTTCATCCAGGCATGTCGGCGAATATGTGTGCGAAACAGAGATTCCAAGATCTCTGGGTCGGGCGCCTCTCCGCAATCCAACAATAAAGCGTCCCAGTCGGTAATAAATCGTTGCGAACCCTCATCTCTCATCCTCAGTTCTTTGAGGCGCTCCAAATCATGTAGGTCGTCTTCGACCTCTGTCACTTTGTAGGGCTGCAGGATGTGCCAGTAGATCTGGCGTCTTTTGAGCATGCGTCCTGCCTTGTGCTCTCTGGTCTCGATGAGCCTGATTTGGTAACGCAAATCGGAGGATCATATGCCGCTGAGAGCGGTCGCGAGTTTGCAATCGATGCCCTCGAAGTCTCCGCTGTCTTGTAAGTCCTCAAAGGTACACTCGGGCTGTTCAGCCACGCGCAGGAAAGCATATGCTGTGGATGGTCGCCCTGAAGCGGCTCCAAAATCCATCCGTACCTGTTGCTGCCACTCTACCAGCTGTGTGATCTTAGGCAAGACGGGGGCTCGGACGGTGTCTGACTCCTTGATGGGAGTAGTAATGTTGACCGAAACCGCAGACAATGGTTGCGAGGGTATCGGTACACCGTCGGTGGCTGGTTCTGTGCGCACGGGAGACACGTGGCGCGTCTGTACCGAAACCGCCGCGGAGGCGGCTCCTGGTGACGTACGTTGTTGTTGTCCTGCAGAAGCGCGCGGTGCTTCAGCGGACGCTGCCGTCGGCCTGGAAAGGCCGGTTGTAGGCTGAAGGTGAAGTGTGGTGTCGCTGGCGTGGTAAATCAACTGGTTTGTCCAGCTCGTCATATCCTCGGGTATCTGGTCCACTTGATGGCGTGCATAATCGTCAGTGTCCCGCGAGCGTTGTGAATGCCGATCAAGTCGTTGCTCGTGGGCTCGGAGACGGACGTTGCGTGCGTCCATTTCACTTTCCAGACGTGTGAGACACTCCTCGACGCGTACCTTTTTCAGCATCTCTCTCACGAATAACCTTGGAAAGCGCAGTCTGCGCGTGGTCCGCCGCCGTCTCAACCCCCTGCAACCTGTCAGTGAGGCGGGCGAAATCGCAAACCGTAGGAGGAGATTCCAGCTGGCCAGTCTGGGCTGATCCGACACGCAACTCTGCCAGGGCGCCCTGTGCACCAGGGAAACGCTGCTCGATTTCAGAGATCCGGTTAGTGAGTGGCTGCACGACAGCGTTGGCCGCATCGAGCCTTTGAGCGAAAAACTCTCTCAGCGTTGCGCATCGTGCCGATCAGGTTCGACGAGTTGTTGTTTGCTTCGGTGCGAAGCGTCGCTGTCGCGTGGCCCATGTGGGATCGAAGATCGTTGATCTGAGACTGGACGTCGCCAAGGTCGGTTGCCTCGGCTGGAGGCGGTCGGTTGCGGAGCTGGTCGTGAATCTCGTCATGTAAGATCCTGACCGCTGAAACGCCTGTGTCGCGGACGATCACAAGCTGTTGCTCCATCTGCGCAAAGTAGTTGCGCAGGTGCTCGACCGTCGCTGACCGTTCACCTGAACGTGACACCTAAGATGCGGCGATCTTCAGCGATCCTGGAATCTATTATCGCTAAGGCGCCGTCGAAGTCTTGACGTGGGGCAGCAGCGTTGGCAGCGTTCGTCTGAACGCTCTGCATCAGTCCAGAGTACTGCCTGGGCAGGGAGGTTTCAAGCTGGTCTCTAAGCTCAGCGATCACACCTGCAGCGGACGTTACCGCCGGCAGGTCGTCTGAGAGGGAAAGGTGGGGAGCGTCAGCTCCCCGCTGCATCCTCTCGCGAGGACTGCGTGGCCTCTGAGAGGCGGCACGCGGGCTCGACCATTTCTCGTCGTATGGGCCTGTGGCCTCACGACGGTTACGCAAGGGCGAGCTGCGGCTAGGGCCGCGTGCGCGCGGTGTCTGATGAGATGATGCCTGGGGATACTGCGTCTGCGGCTGCGCCGCCACTGGTCTACTGAGTTCCTCAAAGGTAGCAACGTGCTCCGCTACAGGAACGGTCGCAGGGCTGGTCATGCCAGTACCTGTGTTCCATCGGCGGGTAGCGCGGGAGCGCCCTGGAGTATCAGGACCAGCGGGGCTGGCGCCCGACGCAGTTGGGATTGCTCCCGACGGAAGAGGAGATGGAGGATCGAAGGTAGGCGCGTGAAACTCTCGACTGCCTGCTCCTACTCCTTCTCCTGTCCCCCCGCGGGCGGCGTGGCGGTGAAGTTCAGCTGTTAGCCGCGCTTCGGGTCCGTCTGAGCTGGGGGGGGGTATCTGGGACACCCACACGGTCCACATGAAGGCTCTCTAACTCATCACCGAGCCGTGGCGCCGTCGGAGAGCTCGGACGCGAGGCCCCGACGGACCCCTTACGGCGTATGCGCCGCTTGGGTTCCATCGAGGCCGCGTGCGAGATCGCGACGCGGGGTTCGATGAACTGTGAGCTTTAAGGGCTGATAGCCTTTGTATGGGGTTTAGGTACAAAAGGTACAGAAACCCTGATCCGCTGGTAGAGGAAAGGAGGGAAAGATGGATATCTTTTCCTCCTGCACGATCAAAGGTATGATCGATCTAGTCCAATACCTGAGCCCAAACGGCCAGGCGCAGGAGAGTGAGAAAAATGAGTATGTATGAAGGTATTGTACGGGTTCTATTCGCACTCCTGGGGCACGAATCCTGCTGTTTCGTATGTGTCTACCTATTGTCCTCCTCTTGTGTCTCCAATCCTAACTGTTTTTACGTATGTTCCTACAAATTGGGTTTGCCCTCGGGCTCGAGTCCTTACTGTTTTACGCGTGTTCCTATAGTTGCCGCTCTCTCAAGAGGAGGCTCCAGGAGGTCCCAGGAGGCCACGCGAGGCCCCATGAGGCCCCAGGACGCTCCAGGAGGCACTAGGAGGCCACAGGACACCCCATGAGGCCCCACGATACCCCAAACGGCTCCAGGAGGCCCCAGGGAACCCCAGGAGGCTCCAGGAGGCCCCGGGCTCATGCGCGTACTACTGAGACTCATTCACACTCCAACTTATTCACAACTAGGCTCACTCCAGTCTATCAATACCCAAGCCCGTTATAATTCGAAGTCTCTTGCACCTAGCCACTCACGGCAGACAGGTCTGTGCAAAAAAATGCACAGATGGGGAATTCCAAACAGTGAATAATTTGTTTGCGAAACTGGCGACAGCTTCGCAGTGCGCAGCCCCCCAGCGATGGCGAGGTCTAATGTGAATCTTCGCCCGGTACCCACTACATATGCTGGCCCCCATAGCAGCCCTCAAAAGTGGCGACAGCTCCGCTGTTCGCAGCCCATGGAGAAATCAAATCAGAATCTGCCACCGGTACCCGCTATGCTGCCCCCCCCCTGGCAGCCCTCGAAGTGGGTGGCGACAGGCTCGCAGTTTGGAGCCCCCCCAAGGATGGTGAGTGTAGATTCTGTGTGTTGAACTGTTTGACACGCGTGCGTGCAGCGCCGGCGCTTGGGCTCGAGCAAAAGTGTGTGCCTCCCTCCCACGGCAGTTGCATCGGGGCGGGGGCGGCGATAGTGGCGATCGGCACTATCGATCGAGTTCGAGTGAGTGACGAACCCCAGGGTCCCACGGAGACGGCTGGGGATAAGTTCTGACGAGAACGAGGTTGGCAGCGGAGCGAGTGGTTGGCCCCACTGACTCCAGCAGAGACGACGAGCGGGACTAGCCATCCCATCGAGAGAAGTTTGTGGCCATGGCAAGTGACTACAACAACGCGGTGGATCCCAAGGTACCGGTGCTGAAGGGTGAGACGCTGAAGGATTTCACCCGGTACAAGCGCGCGGTGCAGGCCGCGGAGCTGAGCTGCGAGAGCGCAGAGCAGAAGAGAGCGCTCGGACCGAAGCTGTACCGCAACCTGCTGGGCGCGGATAACTCGATCAGCGTGCTGATCGAGCAGTCGGATCCTGTAGACTACGCGACCGAGGACGGCGCTCGAGTGCTACTGAAGTTCCTAGAAGACCAGCGCTTCGCCAAGAGCAGCTTCAGAGAGCTGCCGAAGGCATTCGACCAGTTCTTCGACCAGACGCACTTCGAGCGCAAGGGTGAAGAGCCGATGGCAGCGTTCTGCACGGCGATGGAGGTAGCCAAGCGGAACCTCGAGGAGGTCGACCCGGACACGAAGATCAGTGCCAACGAGCTGGGCTACCACACGCTGAAGCGAAGCGGCTTGGACAGGGACGAGCGCAACTTAGTGATCGCCCGGGCGGAGGAGACGTTCGATTTCCAGAAGATCAGCATGACCCTGAAGAATCTCTTCCCCCGAGGCGGAGGCAAGCACCGAGAACGACAGGCTCGCGCCGGATGGCGCTGGGCGAACTACGCGGACGGCGATCCCACCGCGGACGAAGACGACACGGTCGACGAGTACTGGGTCCAGGACGACGACGGGTACTGGTACGAGTGGGACGAGGAGCGCGGCATCTACGCGGCCCTCGAGGACGACGACGACGAGTGGGACAACAGCGACCTGTTCTACATCGAGGACGGCGCGGACGCGTACCTCGCGAATGAGGACGACGACTACCACCAGGCCCTCGTCACGCTGCGCGAGAGCCGCTTCAAGATGAACAAGATCAGGGCGGCGCGCGGATTCTTCAAAGGCAAGATCGACGGAGTCGTGGACGAGAGTGCTGCGGCCGGCGGCAAGGCGGCCGGGAAGGGAAGCAAAGGCGGCGGCAAAGGCAAGGACAAAGGGAAGTCAAAGGATAAGAAGTGCGGCAACTGTGGCAGGATGGATCACGCTACGCAGGACTGCACGACGCCAAGAGCTTCCGGCCGACCGGCGAGCAAGGGCTTCAAGGGCCGCGGCAAGACGAGCAAGGCAGGACGTCCACGACGGCTGGGTTTCTGGGCCATGACGACGCTGGTGTGCGTCATGCCGGACCTGTTCAGCAACGGGGGTGTCGAGAGCCAGGAGGTCGCGATGGTGAAGGTCGAGGAGTCCACTGAGCACGACATCATGATGACCGACACCGAGAGCGACTACCACCTGCCCGACGTTCCCGAGGTCGACGTGATGATCTCGAGCGAGATCGTCTCGGCCTCCTTGCTGGACAGCGGGGCCACTGTGGCGGTGGCCGGGCGCGGCTGGCTGGACAAGCAGAAGACGGAGCTGGCGAAGTACGGCCTCGAGCCGATCATCGTGGACGCCGTCCAGAAGTTCAAGGGACTCGGCGGCGCACGACGCGAGGCCAAGAAGAAGTGGATCATGCCGATCGGGATCGGCAAGGTGCACGTGATCCAGGAGTACTTCGAGATCCCTGGCGACATGATCGGCCTGACGAGCAAGAAGAACCTGGCGGACTGGAAGACGAACCTCTACTTACGCGAGGACGGCCAGTGGGCCGACTTCGAGGAGCTGGGCCTGTACGACATGGAGCTGATGAAGCTGCCCGGAGGTCACGCGGGGATCGACATCCTCGACTTCGACCTGGAGTCGTACGAGGCGGACCCCCTGTTCGAGCAGTTCCGCATCAGGACCGAGAGCGTCCAGCACAGCGAGCCGGAGGTGTTCCTGGTGGCGGAGACGCTGCAGTCGGGGCCCGACTTCAAGCACCAGGACGACGCCGACCGGTGGGTCCAGGAGGCCATCAAGAACGGCAACAAGGGCATATTCAAGAAGAATACGCTCAAGAGGATCGACAGACTCATGAAGGAGTATGCGGTCATATTCGATGTGCTGCGCGACAATAACGAGACGTTTCTCTGGGAGCTGTTTGCGAAGGAGGCGCGTTTTACTCGTGTAGCTTCGAAGGGAGGTCACGCGAATGCGACCCCCTCGGATTTAACGACAGGTGTGAACTTCAACGACCCGAAGGTGCGATCGGATTTTCTGGTTTTGATCAGGATCTTTAAGCCCTGGATGGTTTCGGTCGCATTCCCGTGCACCGCCCACTCGAATATGCAAGAGTTTCAACGTGCTCAGGGCATGGGCGACCGGGTGGACGACCTGATCCAGGAGTTTGAGCCGCTGATCAGCTTCTCAGCGGAGGTGCTCCAGATACAAGCTGAAGGTGGACGCATCGGCATCGGCGAGAATCCTCTCACCAGCCGGGCGTGGCGGGAAGCACCGATCGCGAACCTGCTCAGCTGGCACGGTGACAAGCCACCGCTCTACGAGACGGTTACGCTGCACCAGTGCATGTACGGGCTCACGGACAGCTACGGCGACCCGATCCGCAAGCCGACGCGCATGATGGTGCCCAACGGCTCGTGCTTTTCCGACTGGCTCGAGCGCAAGTGCGACGGGAGCCACAAGCACGCCGACATGGTTGGGCGCAGCGCGGAGCTGGCACAGGCTAGCGCCTGGCCGGACGACCTGGGCAAGACCTTGGTGGCTGCGGGCACTCACGAGCTGGCGCGACGGACCAGCCCGAAGGAGATGCGCATCGGGAGCAATACGACGAAGTCCCCGAGCAAGCAGGTGGTGAACGCTGTGGCTAAGGCGTTCAGGCTGAGGAAGGAGCTGATCGACGTGCGCGTACTGATGGGCACCGAGGAGATTACACCACCTCGTGGAGCTATACGGAGGATCTACGCGATGTACTCCGACGAGGGAGTGCTGGCGGACTACAGCGACGCCTACGCGGGCGACCAGGACTTCGCGACGGTCAAGACGGCTAAGCGGTTCCCGACGGACACGGTGATCGCGATCTACGTGAACGAGCCGAAGGTGCAGACGTCATACCCTGCGACGGTGCACATCTATGGGAGCAAGCCGAAGGCTTTCACTCCAGACGACCGCGAAGCTGACGAGGCACACCGAGACCTACAGCGAGAGGGCGAAGGCTTCGGAGACAAGCCTTCGGACATCACCACGGCCCAGTGGGGCGCGCTCAAGAAGCTCCACCTGAACCTGAGCCACCCTTCGGCTCACGCACTAAAGCGACGCCTGAAGTCCTACGGGGTGTCGCAGAAGGTTCTGGACGCGGTGGACAAGCTGGACTGCGCCGTGTGCAAGGAGCTCGGCAGACCGACGACGACACGGAGCTCCAACCTGAAGCTCTCGACGGAGTTCATCCAGAACGTGTTCTTGGACGAGGCCGAGGTGATCCTCTCGGACGGGACCAGGCTGATGGTCATGGTGATCCTGGACGATGCCTCGGGTTTCAGGGTCATCATCCCCGCAAAAGCGGTGAGGTCCATCACCGGAGAGGAGAGCTTGCGATGCTTTTCGCAAGGTTGGTTGTCGTGGGCTGGTGCGCCTAAGGTGCTCTACTACGACGCGGCCAAGGGCCACATCACGAAGCGGTTCGTGGAGGTCGGCGACAAGTACAACATCCTGATGAGGCCGGTCCCAGCAGAGGCGCCACAGCTGAAAGGTCGAGTGGAGCGAGCGATCGACTTCTTCAAGGACCACTTCCAGCGCCTCAACCGCGACGTGCAGCTCACTAAGGACGACGACCCGCACGTGTGGACAGCGGTGATCGCTAGCACGTGCAACGATCATATTCGGCGGAACGGCTTCACACCAAACCAGTACGTGCTGGGCAAGTCGCCCGGGGTTCCGGCCTCGCTGATCGAGGCGATGGAGGGCGACCAGCGGCAACTGGCAGCACAGAGCGCAGCGCTCTTCGAGGACGGACCGAGAAGGGCAGAACAGATACGCGCTGCGGCGAACCGGGCGTTCTTCGAGCTGGATAGCGACGACGCCGTCAGGAGGGCCATGGTCGGCCGCGTTCGCCCGCCGCGCGGGCCGTTCGTACCGGGCCAGCTGGTATACTACTGGCGCGAGGTGAAGCACGTGAAGTCGAAGAGGCTCCAGGGCGAGCACGGCTGGCGTGGACCCGCGATCGTGTTGGCCACCGAGGGCCACACGAGGCTGCATCTCAGCTATCGCGGCGTGCCAGTGCTCGTGACGCCGGAGCAGGTACGACACGCCTCGCGGAACGAGGCGGAGATGGTGGAGAACGAGGACCTGGTCAGGCAGCTATCCCACTGGCGTGGAGGACCGACTCTACAGAAGGGGTTCATCGATGAGCGTGGACCTGGGCCTGACGGGAGCGACAAGACGGGCGTGCGCCGCGAGAGGGACGAGAAGGACTCGGACCACGAGGACGACGCGGGCGACCCGCCTGCGGCTAAGGCGCCGCGCGCCGAGCCAGCACCACCACCACCGAAGCCGGTGATCGAGGCGACGCCGAAGAAGCAGCCCAAGGAGGAGGACGCACCTACACCTGGAGACCTACCCGAAGTACCACCACTACCGGGAGGAGGACCTGCTCCTCCGGATCAACCTGCCGACCCACCTGCTGAGGCAGCTGGGCCGGGGCAATCTATGGACCTGGACGCTACTACTGCGCCAGGCACTCCGCATCAACATCAACAGCAACAACAACCAGATCGAGCTGAGCAGCCAGAGCCTGCGCCACGACTTAGCTTCAAGCGGACGCTTCCAGACGATCAGGATGCAGATCGCGAACGCATGCGACTACGACGCGAAGCTCTAAAGAACAGCTCCATGCGGCTGCCGAAGATCAAGGACGACCCGACGGACCAGGACGCCCTGCTCATCAAGGTCAAGAACCGCACGAGGGACGCGTTCCTAGCTCGGAGGACCGACACGCAGAAGAAGCAGGTCACGCCCAAGAAGGGCCGGGAGCTACGCAGCATCCCACCTGAGTGGAAGGCGGCCTTCGACGCGAGCGACCTGGAAGAGTGGCGCAAGTGGGTCGAGTACGACGCCGTGGAGTGGCCCACTGACGAGGAGCTCGCGGGAGTCGACCAGTCGGCGATCCTGCCCATGAGGCGCGTCCGCACGGACAAGAACGAGGCGACGAGAGGCAACTTGTCGTACGAGCAGCATCCGCTCAAGGCGAAGTCCAGGAACATCGTCCCGGGCTATAAGGACAAGCAGCTGCTCGCGGGGGAGTTGAAGACCAACGCTCCAACGCTGACGGACGTGGCCACGGCGGCGATCGTGCAGGAGGCGGCCAGCCAGGAGGGCTGGAGGCTGGAGCAAGGCGACGTCGACTCGGCGTTCTTGAACGGGAAGTACCTCGACGACTCTCGGCGCGTGTACTTTCGTGCGCCGAAAGGCGGACTGCCGGCGGTGCCCGAGTTGGGCTGGCCAGCGGTTCCCGAGGGGACGGTGCTGAAAGCGAAGAAGGGCATCTACGGGCTGAACGACGCACCACTGCTGTGGTACGAGGAGCATCGAGATACCATACTGTCCCTGCCCGGTGCATCAAAGTCGAAGCTGCGCCCGGCTCTCTTCATCTTCCACGATGAGCACGGGAAGCTGATCGGCCTGATCGGGACGCATGTGGACGACGATTTGGTAGCGGGCTCGCCCGAGTTCTTCGCTAACCAGGTGGCCAAGCTGAGGAAGATTCACTGTTGCGGCAAGTGGCAGACGGCGAAGGCCGGCTTCCATCATTGCGGGCGCTTCCTCAAGCAGAACGACGATGGCACCATCACTTGCAGCCAGAAGGAGTACACCGAGAGCATCGAGAAGATACCGATCTCGAGCGAGCGTCGCAAGGACAAGGAGGCGAAGGCTACTGCTGAGGAGAGGGCGATGCTCCACAGTGGCAATGGCCAGATCCAGTGGCTGGTGCGGTCGACCCGCATGGACTTGGCGTTCCGGCTGGTGGAAAGCCAGGCCAGGGCTCACGACAGCGACCTGAAGGTTCAGGACCTGCTGGATTTCAACAAGCTGGTGAGTGACGCCAAGACGGACCACGTGGACATCACCTTTCAGAAGATCAACATAGACGACGCGATCGTGGTTGCAGTTGGAGATTCTAGCCATGGCAACGTGGGCAAGACGAAGACCGCTAGCCAGGCGGGCTTGGTCATCCTGCTCGCGGACAACAAGGACGACAAGTTCCTGCAGGGGAGACCGGCCAAGGTCACACCCATGCTGTGGCGATCACACCGCATCAAGCGAGTGGTCCGCAGCACCCTCTCTGCCGAGACGATGGCGGCGCTGGAGGCGGTCGAGAGCGGGGACATGCTGAGGCAGCACCTGGTGGAGCTGCACTACGGGCTCGGCTACCGGACTCACATGGAGGACGTGAAGGCCATCAAGATGGTGGAGGTCACGGACTGCAAGTCGCTCTACGACCTACTCCAGAAGCGAGGGACGGTACCCTCCGAGAGGCGGCTGCTGATCGACATCGAGGCGCTCAGGAATGACTTGGAGTTCAACAACGTGGTGAGCAAGTGGGTGAACACAAAGCAGATGCTCGCCGACTGCCTCACCAAGAACGACGTGCGCGCTGGCGACTACATGAGGTACGTGCTCCAGACCGGCGAGTACCGGCTCACCGAGGACCTCATGGCCGACCAGATCATAGCCAAGCAGAGGATGGAGCTCAAGGGACGCAGGGGCGAGTACTACCGCGCGAAGTACCCCAAGAGACTGCGACCTGCCGAACAACACTACGTTCACGAAGGCTACACTTACTTCGAGGAGTGCATCGCGGACGTTCGGTACAACGCGCGTGTGTTACAGCCTGCTCCGAAGCCATACCTCCGATGGCGTATGACACTCGGCCAGCGCGAGGACGACGTCTACTACGAGAAGCTTGAGGAGATGGTCGACTGGTCTGGCCTGGACCAGGTGTCGAAGCGCAGGAGGATCCCCACGCAGATTCGGAAGCTGCTGACGATCTATGCGCCGACCAAGGCCGCCCTCGAGCGCTACGAGAAGGACTTCACGGAGAAGCACGTTATCAAGAAGCCGAAGGTGACCGACGAGGGCGACATGCAGGACAAGCTGGACGTTACCGAGGATCTTGGTGCGATCGTGGAGTCGGCCGAGACGGTGAAGGTGGACGGCACCAACGAGGTCGCGGAGATCTACATGATGGACGCTGCGGGTGCCGAGACCGAGGAGGTCAAGTCAGGCGCCGCCGCGGCCGCGACGGTGGTTGTGTGCGCAGTGTGTCGCATGGTGGTGGACCAGTGCGAGTGTGGACCGCGAACCCGCAAGAAGGCCAACCAGCGATCATCGTGCTCAACACATCCAGGAGAGCTACCGCCAGTACCAGGTGACGACGATGAAGGCGGCGATGACGCCGGTGACTGGGAAAAGCTACCACACCGACTCTACCAGGAGCGGCAGAAGTCTACGACACCGACGAAGAAGGCCATGATGAAGGCACGCGCGTTGCACGAGAAGACCAAGCACGCATCCTACATGCAGATCGAGGAGGACTTCGGCGAAGTGCTGGAGGAAGGTGTCCTGGAGGCGTACGAGGTGGTCGTCAATAACTGCGCCGTGTGCCGGAAGGACAAGAAGATCTACGACACAGTGCAACGCGGAATCAATAACAAGGAGTTCTGGATGGACGGGTCCGGCAGCAGCCACAAAGGGAAGAGCCAGGGCAAGACCGACCCCAGCTCAGACCACTGCGAGCACCCGAAGGAGAAGCTCACGACCCGAGGGAG
>CAUYUJ010008857.1:102500-210000 GCA_963575745.1 Prorocentrum cordatum | reverse complement strand
GCCTTTTTGGCGGAGAGCATCGGGACGATGTTAACGAGCACGAGGATGTGGACCACGCAGTGGGCAAAAAAGCCTGGCCGGACGGACGTCGACAAGAGGGAGAGATAGGAAGAGAGAACGAGAGAGAAAGGAGGGGAGGGAGAGAGAGAGAGGACAAACCCAAAAGAGAGAAAGGAAGAGAGAGAGAGAGACCAACACATTGAGAGATAGAGAGAAAGAGAGAGAGAGAGAAACATACAAACAACTTATGAAACAAATTATGTTGCTTCGAGCGATCCCCACCGAAACCTTCAGCGTTTGTTCCCGACGGCGCGCGGTCGCCTAATTGGTTGAACACTGCCGTTTCTGGATTCAAAAACGGTTCAACCGAGTTCCATGTATTCACGTTCTTTCATGTATGCTCTATTCCCCACCCGACAGGTTGGGGTTGTTAGATTTCAAGAACAGGCCCCCTGGCCAACCCCACCCTGCATACCGCGGCCGCCAGACCCCAAATTGTCCCGATGATTCCCAGGAATCCCGGGTGTCCCGCATCGCGCCGTCGACGAACACGACAGAACACAACATGACAGAATACAACATGACAGAACGGAACAGAGCATGACATAACATAACATACCTATACGACCGCCTTGCGGGCGAAAAGGAGGTTGGGGGGGGGATTGAGATCGAATGCCCACCCTGACTGACCTCCAGCCTTTCACCTTGACATCATCTCTCTCTCTCTCTGCCTATCTCCCTCTCGCTCTGGATTGGGCAAGAAAACCGGCCGCAGGCGCCGACAGAAATGAGAATTGGGTTGGGTGGATTGGATTGGATGGGGTAAGATGGATTGGATCAGGTAGGATGGGTTGGATTGAAGAAGTGGAATGGATAGGATAAGATGGATTGGATTGGCCCGCCGCAGGCGCAGAAACGAATGAATTGATGGATTGGGTTGGGTGGATTGGATTGGGTTGGATAAGATAAGATAGGACAACATGGGTTGGATAAGATAAGATGGGTTGGATTGGACAAAATGGATCGGATCAAATAAGCTGGGTTGGATAAGAAAGCCCGCCGCAAGCGCCGAAAACAAATGAATCATGAAATTAACGATAACGACATGCGTTAGCGCCGGGACGCCCGGGACACCCGCGACACCGCCCGGCCCAATTGGGACACCTCCCGGCCACCGGCGGACGGGAAACGGACTTTCGCTCCGGCCTACTTCGGCCTAGCTACAAGAGGATCACGCGCAGCTTCGCCTCGCCCGCACGCACGACACGAACACGAAACCGAAACCAATTTCCCGGCGGGGGTGTCCGCTTCACAGCAATCTCACCCCCCCAACCTCCGATATATCCTATACGACCGCCCCGCGGGCGATAAGAAGGTTGGGGGCATTGAAATCAAATGCCCACCCTGACTGACCTCCAGCCTGTCACCTTGATGTCATATCTCTCTCTCTGTCTTTCTCTCTCTCTCTCTGTCTCTCTCTCTCTCTCGCCCTCTCTCTCTCTCTCTCTCTCCCGCTCTATCAGAAGTCTCCCTCCACCACAATGATGATCGCGATGACGATGATACCCCACCATCTACTTATCCGTCGACCGACCTTTCGGTGAATCTCACTGTCGATATCACGATCGCCTTCAAAAGCAAAATGACAAAGCCCGCCGCAGGCGCCGCGGGAGACGCCATGGCAAGCGGACGGATCGCGATCGCGCCCAGGCGCCGACAAAAATGAATTGATGGATTGGGTTGGGTGGATTGAATTGGGTGGGATAAGATGGATTGGATAAGATAAAATGGGTTGGATTGGAAGAGATGGATTGGATAATATAAAATGGATTGGATTGGCCCGCCGCAGGCGCAGAAACCGAAACCGAAACCGATTTCCCAGCGGGGGGTCTCTGCTTCACTGCACCCGCCAACCTCCGATCAATACCATGACAAAGGTAGATCATACATAATCTAAGATCACGTCACCTACCAGAGCAAAACATCAAATGACGTAAGACGCCATAACACAACATAACATGTGATAACCGATCATAACATAACACAAACTGACAAAACATATGATACCATGACACGGTATCACAGAGCATGCCTATACGCCCACCGTGCAAGCGATAAGGAAGTTGGGGGATTGAGATCAAATGCCCACCCTGACTGACCTCCAGCCTGTCACCTTGATCTCATATCTCTCTTTCTCTGTGTCTCTCGTTCTCTCTCTCTCTCTCGCTCACTCTCTGTATGTCTCTCTCTCTCTCTCGCCCTGTCTCTCTCTCTCTCTCTTTCTTTCCCTCTCTCTATCAAAATATCCCTCCACCACAATGACGACCGCCATGACGACGAGATCCCAGGATCTACCTATCCGTCGACCGACCTATCGGTGAATCTCACTGTCGATACCACTATCGACCTCAAAAGCAAAATGACAAAGCCCGCCGCAGGCGCCGCGGGACACGCCATGGCAGGCGAACGCGTCGCGATCGCGCCCAGGCGCCGACACAATTGAATGTATGAATTGGGCTGGGTGAGTTGGATTGGATGGGGATAATATAAAATGGGTTGGATTGGAAGACGTGGATTGGGCAAGATAAAATGGGTTGGATTGGCCCGCCGCAGGCGCAGAAACGAATCAATTGATGGATTGGGTTGGATGGACTGGATTGGGTGGGATAAGATAAGGTGGGACAATATGGGTTGGACAAGATAAGATGGATTGAATTGGACAAGATGGATTGGATACGATAAGCTGGATTGGATAAGAAAGCCTGCCGCAGGCGCCGACGAAAATGACTTGATGGATTGGGTTGGGTGGATTGGATTGGATGGGGTAAGATGGATTTGGTAAGATAAAATGGGTTGGATGGGAAAAAAATGGATTGGATCAGATAATATGGATTGGATTGGCCCGCCGCAGGCGCAGAAACACATTGATTGATGGATTGGGTTGGGTGGATTGGATTAGGTGGGATAGTATAGGATGGGAGACGGGCTGGATAAGATAAGATGGATTGGATTGGACAAGATGGATTGGATAAGATAAACTGGATTGGATAAGAAAGCCCGCCGCAGGCGCTGGAACAAATGAATTATGGAATTGGCGACATGCGTTAGCGCCGGGACGCCCGGGACACGCGGGACACCCAGGACACCGCCCGGCCCATCTGGGACACCTCCCGGCCACCGGCGGATGGGAAACGGACTTTCGCTCCTACTGACACCCGGGACACCCGGGACACCGTCCGGCCCAACTGGGACACCTCCCGGCCACCGGCGGACGGGAAACGGACTTTCGCTCCTACTTCGGCCTAGCTACAGGAGGATCACGCGCAGCTTCGCCTCGCCCGCACGCGCGACACGAACACGAAACCGAAACCGATTTCCCGGCGGGGTCCCCGTTGCACTGCGATCTCACCCCCCAACCTCCGATCATTACACGACAGCAGAGTATAGCGACGAAAAACAAGGCATGACACAGTCTGACAGTCTGACACAACATTACATGACATAGTAGAACACGAACATAACAGAACAGGACATAATATGACATAGCAATGTCATGCCAAAAAAAGGAATACTACCTATACGACCGCCCTGCGGGCGATGAGGAGGTTGGGGGGGGGATTGAGATAAGGTGGGTTGGATAGGAAGAGATGGCTTGAAAAAGATAAAATGGATTGGATTGGCCCACCGCAGGCGCAGAAACAAATGAATTGAAGGATTGGGTTGGGTGGATTGGATTGGGTGGGAAAGGATACGATGGGAAAAATGGGCTGGATAAGATAAGATTGATTGGATTGGACAAGATGGATTGGATAAAATAAACTGGATTGCGTAAGAAAGCCCGCCGCAGGCGCCGGAAAAAATGAATTATGGAATTGGCGACATGCGTTAGCGCCGGGACGCCCGGGACACCCGGGACACCGCCCGGCCCATCTGGGACACCTCCCGGCCACCGGCGGATGGGAAACGGACTTTCGCTCCTACTGACACCCGGGACACCCAAGACACCGCCCGGCCCAACTGGGACCCCTCCCGGCCACCGGCGGACGGGAAACGGACTTTCGCTCCTACTTCGGCCTAGCTACAGGAGGATCACGCGCAGCTTCGCCTCGCCCGCACGCGCGACACGAACACGAAACCGAAACCGATTTCCCGGTGGGGGGTCTCCGTTTCACTGGGATCTCACCCCCCAACCTCCGATAGCATCACAAAAACATACCAGATCAGAACATAACAGAACAGGAGACGACATAACACATCATAGCAGCACATAACCCAGCACAACATAACACACATTCACAGAACACGTATTACCATGACACGGCATCACATAACATGTACATAAAACGGCAACTTGGCATATACTAGCGACGACGAGAACGACAGAACATAACATGACAGAACAGAACACGAGCATGACAGAACATGATATACCGTAGCCATTTTGGCTTAAGGTTTTGTGCTTCCTAGGGAAACAAGTGTATACCGCTAGTCCGCGGCTCGACCCCAAGAGTTCTCATCGCACCGCTGTGTGAGCCTCCAGGCGGCACAGCATCGAGTTTTGTCAATTCCATACTCATGGGCTAGGCTGCGACTGGCTATGTCAAGTGCACGCAGTGTGCATACAAATGGACGTGGAGCGGCAAGGACACATGTTTCTCGTGCAATGCCCCGCTCGAGATCCCAGCATACCCCTGGCGTGAAGCTGGTGGGGTTTGGTCCGACTCTGGCTGGAGGTCTCGCACCCGCAGTCACGGTTACGGCAAGAAGAAGGGGCGTGGCCAGTCTACACCCGACGACGACCCCAAGGCCTCCCTCGACTCACTCCCGCGTGAAATCGAATCTCGTGTGGGTGCCGACAGCCAGGCGGCCCTCGACACGCTCGAGAAGGTCGTTCTGCCGCCGGCCAAGGAGGCCGCCGAGACCCTGCTTGCCAAGTATCAGAGGCTCATGGGGGCGGAACGCAGGGCCAACCAAGCGCTGGACAAGGCCGCGCTCTCGGAGCACAAGGCTGAGGCGTGGCTCGCGGAGTGTCGGGGGCGCGCCGCTGAAGCCTCAGAGGCCTTGGCCAAAGCCAAGAAGGACGTCAGTGACACGCTCGAGCAGATCAACCGCGAGCGGGGCACGACCCTGCGCAAGGACGGCCCGTCGCAAGCCCTCAACCTCACCACCCTTCTGCCCCAGAACCACGAGGACCTCAACTTCGAGGAGGGCGAAGCCTTCTCGACCGAGGGCCTGGAGCTCGATGACTCCGAGAAGTAGCAATGGGGGACCCACAAGGCAGCCTTCGCCAAGGAGCTCAATACCGCTGTCCAGCAGGCGTTCGGCGCCACGGCCGAGGAGCTGCAGAGGCGACGACGCGAGCTGGAGGAACTGCGGCAGCGGCTCCACTCTAAGCGGAGGCGCGCGCACGAATCAGACCCAGCGGAAGAGGCGACCCAGACCGCAGCAGCGACTGAGGGAGCAGGCGCCAGCACTGCGCCGAAGGCTGCTGAGCCTGTTGCAGGCCCTGCTACTGCTGACGCTGCTGAACTGGCCCGTGCAGCTCGCCAGAGGGCAGCCAACGGTGCGCAGCCTACCACCGCGCCAGGGGGACAGGCCGCCCCCGCAGCGTCGGGGCTTCAGCTCCACCAAGCGGCGCACTCGCGGCCCTGCGAGGAGCCGCGGCGGGCTAAAGCCCCACCAGAGGCCTGGACTGCAGCTGGTCGGGCTCAACGCCAACGCCTGGTCGACTGCGATTGACTACGTCGACGGGGCCACCGACATCGCCCCACACCATCTTTTTCCTGCAAGAGCTTGGACTCCCACCTGACTGGCGTGACGAAGTGGCCGCGCCCTGTTTCGGGCGCTATATCATGGCCGCCTTCACCTCCTCAGCAGTTGGGGAAGGTGGAGGAAGGAGCGCAGGGGTTGGATTCCTTGCACCACGAAATATCGGCCTCACAGTCTTGGATGGAAAAAGTGGCCACGACATGTCACCGCCAGGATCTGAAGGGTAGAGTGGCAGCAGCATGGACACCAGCAGGGCAGGCTGGACGCGCTGGGATGGGAAGTGGCCGAACGATCGATTACTTCATTGTTGATTCCACAATCGCTGGGGCCTTTGGGCAGGCCACGGTCCTGGACAGCGCCGCCTTCCCGCGCTCGCCAGTCCGGATTACGTTGGATAGCAGCATTCGAGCCAGGCATGGTTGGAAACTCTCTCGTCCGAAGCCGTTTCCACTGCATCGGGTGCCGGGGCGCGTGCCCGAGCCACCTGCGCGGCCAGAGTTTGAGCAACATGTGAATTGGACGGGCGAGGACATGTACTCCAAGTGGCTGTTATTCTCGAGGCTGGCGGAGCGCGAGCTGGTGGATATATGTCAGGTGGGCGATCCCACGGCTTACTTTGGCCGGGGAGACTACCCTAGATGGATGCGGCCTCCCCTGGCAGGGCCACAACCCCACGCGCGGCCTCGAGGGGCACCTCAGTCGCGTTGCTGGCGATGGATTGCAGCCCGTGCCAGCGATATCGTCTTCATCTCACAAGCGGTGCTGTCGGCGCGATCCTGGGCCCCATTCAGGGCTAGGTGGACTAACCTGCAGCGACGTGTACTAATGGGATCGGATCGACGGTTCTCACCACTGGGTGGGAGGTCACTAGAGCTACTCAGACGCTTGGCGGTCATGCTACAAGCTGACTATAACATAGACACCTTGGCCCGCGACATCGTTCCCGTCATGGAGCTGCAGCGAGAGGCCCAGCGAGAAGCCCAGGTCATAGAGAGGGCCCAAGCTGCAGAACGGTCCAAGAGCTGGAGATCCAGACTCAAGGATGCATCTCGAGGAGGCGCAGGATACATACACAGACTTACCTAGCGGGCGTCACCACCGATTGCAGCACAGAAGAATGGATTCACCACCTTTCAATTGGAAGACCCGCAGATGGCTGCTGACGTCGAGGCGGAGGCCTGGTTCAAGGCATGGCAAAGCCATGGACCCATCAGCGCAGGCACTCCGCATCGGCAGTCGGAACATATCGAGTACGACCACAGTATGCTAGAAGGTATCGCCAGCATATCGCCAGAACGTTTGCGTTCAATGTCGGGCATTCAAGCCGCGCGCTGGCATCGGTATCGACTGCTGGCGCCCTCGCTGGTGAAGTTGGCTCCCTGATGGCGCGGTGCGGTTTCTCATTGACTTCATGCGCTACGTCTCGCGCAGAGCCCACTGGCCGCCTCAGATCCAATATCTCACGTATTTCCTGCTGCAGAAGCCTAAAGGAGGTAATCCAGAAGCCGCATTAAAGTGATCATTTGTTGTTTGGCCCCCCCTCTGTCACAGAGGGGGTCAAGCATGCCCCCCCTCTGTCACAGAGGGGGTCTAAGATGCCCCCCCTCTGTCACGGAGGGCCTCGTTCTGGGTGCTCTTCTGCCACGGGAGCCCCCGATACGATTGGAGACGATAGAATGTGATAGCGGGATGGGGGATTGGAGGGGGAGGGAGAAGAAAACGATGAAGGAGAGGAGGCAACGACAGCACCGATGAAAGCACCGTTTCTTTTTCGTTCTCCGCTCGGGCAGCGGTCGCCGGGCACGACGGCGCGCGCGAGTCGCCGCCGCTCACGATGCATTGGCAAGGCCTCCGCTGCTGCGGAGGGTCGACGTTCGGCCGATGAGGTTTCCCTCCGCTGCTGCGGAGGGGCGGCTCCTGTGCGATGGTTCAGCTAAGTTTTTCCCAAGGATTGGTTTCGGGGGGGTGTTCGACCCACCTCCAAGTCGCGACCTCCCAGTGCCCCTGGCCGCTACTCCACCCACTGCGGCTGCTCCACCAGTCACTGGGGCGTTGGTCGCTGCCGAATGCAACTTGCATGTCGCGCCAGGTGGAGTCGACCATGCGGTCCTGCAGCGAGGAAGCCTCGCCGCTCGGCTGTTGCCACTCGCGCTCCTCGCCCTCCTTGGTGCGCCACCACTCATCCCTGCGCCACTCCCCGTCTGTTGGTTGCTGCCGTGGCGTCTGTGGCCTCCGCTGCTGCGGGGGCTCTGGCGGCTCGTGGCCGAGGGCAGCGATCGCGTGCGAGATGCAGCTGGCGGCGCCGCGCTGCCCTCGCTGCTCCAGCGGCGCAGGCCCTGGAGATGGGCACTGCGGGGTCGGCTGCCACCTTGGGGGTGATACATAATTATTTATATACTTATCCCCTCCCTGTCAACTCCCGCCCCTTTCCGACACTCATTTCCTTATGTCATCCCTCGTCCTGCTCAGCCTATTCCTCATTCCCTCTCCTCCCTCCTGCCCTCCCCGTGCCCCACCGCCCCTCTCCCTCCCTCCCCCTTTCAACCCCCCGCCGCGGCCTTCCATCGCCAGCCGCGGGCATGTCGCGGCCGTCGTCCGCGCTTTCGTCTGCCCATCTTGGTGGGCGCCACGCCTGTTGGGCGCGCTCGTCTTGCTCGTCCCTCTCGCTGTGCTGCTCTGGCGCCTGGCGCTCGGGTCCGTGCTGCTCGGGCGGCAGCGGCGCCCTGAGCGCAGCTGCCAGCTGTTTCTGGGCGCGCCTGTCCTTCTTCTCTTTGGCTCTCTCCTGCTTCCTCCCCTGCGAACGCACGCTGGCCATGCGCATTTGGAACGGGAGAGGGTAGTGGGCGCCGCCGTGCCAGCGCCCCTCCACCTCCACGGTCTCTGGCGGGAACGTCTTCTGCGACGCGCGGAAGAGGGTCACCTCGCGATTACTAGAGAAGCGGTGGCCCCCTCTAGCCTCAGCCTCGGCGCGCCTCGGTTTCTCACCCTCCTTCTCTTGGATCTTGCGTTGGCATTCCTCTGACTGAGTCAGTAAATCCTGGAGGTGCTCGCGGGCGTCTTTTTTCGGGCAGTGGCAAGAGTAAGGCATCCCAAGGCCTCCGTTCTGGCTGTGGTGCCAGTACGTCGGCTGCGATGATGGGCTGGTGGAGGCCCCCGCTGCTGCGGGGGCCTCTGCCTTGCTTCTGTTACGGTACCCGATATCACCGATCACCGACTTGCGCGCGAAGAGCAACCCCGTCTCGTCTCTGTCGTGCACGGCGCTCAGCGGCCAGCACAGGGTGTACTCGCCAGGCCTGTTGAGAACGAAGATGCCGCAGCTGTCCCAAGCACGGAGCGCCGTCCAATCCGCGCCAGAAGTACGCTGCTGCCGTCTCCAATCGCATGCCTAGACCCCGAAGACTCGGCAGCGTCTGTGTGAGCGCCATGTTAAAATCCCCACAAAGGATGTCAACGCTGTTGTCCTGCAAGATGGTCGCCAACCTCGGCCACCACGTCTTGTGAGCCTCGTTGAAGCCTCTGGAATTTTTCGCCGTGTCGCGGTGGAGGTGCACCGCGCACACCCGCACTTTCGAGCCGAAGTGGGCGTGGGTTTGATCGAAGTAGATCTCAACCACCATGATCCTCGAGAACGCTTCCATCTTGCGCCCTTTTGCTGTTCTGTAGTGGCCGTCGACACTCCTTTCCCAATGGAGCAGCCGCATTTCGTAACACAGATTTGCGCGCGCAGCGATGCACAAGGACTTGTCCTCACGCCCGCGCAGGGTCAAGTATTCGTACTCTGGTCGATCCTGGAGCTGTTGGCAATCGCCAACACTCGCAGCACGATTTCCTCTTGCTGTCGCCATCGCTGCTGCGGGGGCGACACAAGGCCCACCGCTGCTGCTGCGTTGGCCCTCCGCTGCTGACGCCCCCGCTGCTGCGGGGGCGTCCGCCTGCAGCGGCGGTGGTCTCCCTGGCCGCTGTAGGATTGACTCCATCTGCTCCTCACACTCCGCAAAGCACGCCACGAGAGCAGGGCAATGCCGCAGCTGCAACTCAAGTCTCCGCCGCTGGTCCGCGTGGTTGGTCTCGCTCGGCATGGGGCCCCAGTTCCCGAACAGGACGGAAAGGTTGCCCGCGTTGTCGTTCCGTGGCCTGTTCACGTCAGCCGCTCTTCTTTCGCAGAAGAACTTTGGCGGGACGGTGTCGCGAAGACGGCGTTCGCGCCGCTCGACGTCGTTGGGCGGCCTGCAGCCCCTAAATTCCTGAGGCTCTTCGTCATCGCTCGGATCCACCACGGAGTCGCCTGGGCGGGTGCGTATCGTAGAAACTTCCGATCGCGCCGCCGCTGCTGAGCTTGAGACGCCAGGCGGCGCAGCCCCCGCTGCTGCGGGGGCGCCCTCTGGCACGAGGGCCCAAGGGCCCTTCCAGGGTTCTGCCTGACCACCTACAGGTCGCCAAACCTTCCCAGATTCCGCTGTGAACACTGCCGTCAGTCGGCCCCGAGGCCCCGCTGCTGCGGGGCCCAATGGGCTGCTGCTGCGGCTGGTGGCCGCGGCCATCGCTCCCTGCCCCCGCGTTGCAGGGGGGGCGGCCGTCAGAGCCGAACTCCTGGGGCCGAAACGGCGGTGGAAGGAGGGGGGCGGGGCGAAGAGGAGGAAGACGGGGCGGATAGGGAAGGAAAGGGCGGGCAGAGAGAGAGGGAGAGAGAGAGAGAGGGAGAGACAGGGAGATAGTGAGAGAGGGAGAGAGAGAGAGAGAGAGAGAGAGAGAGAGAGAGAGAGAGAGAGAGAGAGAGAGAGACGGACGACGATAACGAGAGAGAGAGAGAGAGGGATAGAGAGAGGAATGATATAATGACCAGGAGAGATCAGGGAGAAGGAGGGGGGAGAGCAGGAGGAGGGGCGGAGTGATCGACACCCGCGTGGTTTTCTCCCCCTGCCTGCTCTCCCCCTCCTCTCACCTCCTCCCCCGTCCCCCCTCCTCCCTGTTTCTTCTGCGCAAGGCCTGCGCTACGTCCGCGCGCGCACGCGGCACCTCAGTCGCAGGCAGGTGGAAGAGCAGTGGCTGCTGCCCGAACTCACACCCCGCGCCTCGCCGCTGCTGCGGCGGGCCGCGCCTCTCAGAGGCCCCCAGCTGCAGGGGGCGCAAGCGCCAGGGGGCCAGACAGACGGCGTCGCGTCTCACTGTGCACAAACATGCTGAAAGCTCTCGGGTTGCCCCCCAA
The DNA here is from genome assembly GCA_963575745.1 of Prorocentrum cordatum. Lineage (NCBI taxonomy): Eukaryota > Dinophyceae > Prorocentrales > Prorocentraceae > Prorocentrum > Prorocentrum cordatum. The sequence continues at coordinate 199,025 of CAUYUJ010008857.1, read as the reverse complement.
GTACTCGTCTATGACGTTCTGCAACCATGTGGCAAACGTCTCCGGCCACTTTCCACCGAAGTCCTCCATGCCAGCGGCGTCCCATTCCCGCCGAAACCAGTCAAAATCTGACCGCTGAGCTGCAGAAAGCCCAGAACCCAAAATCGCAAGGCGATTCAGCGCGTCGTACCTCGACGTTCGACCCGCCACGCCTCCGCAGCTGCGAAGGCCCGCGCCCAGCTCGGATAACCCGACATGCTTCATCCTGTGTTTGATATCTATGGCTGCCTCTGCGTCTAAGAGTTTGGCTTGCTGTGTCCTCAGCAGCTTGCGCGCTTTCTTTACGTCGTCCCCCAGGCGGGTTAGCTCTTCTCTGCGCCGCGCCTCGACATCCCGCTGTCGTTTCTCGTTTCTGAGCGTCGCCTCGCGGGCGTCCTCGTATGCTGCGAGGGCTCGCTGAACCCCAGGATCTTCCTTCGACACTTCACGCACTCGCCTCCGTTCTTTCCGTAATTGCGTCTCCATGAACGTGGCCCCCGCGATGTCGCCCCAGCTGCGCAACTCCTCAGCGATCGACGAATACGTTCTCATCAATTCAGACGTCTGCTCCGCAGTTTCCATACGAGACGTCGACAGGCCAGGCGGTGCCTCCAGCGCGCTCTCCCCCGCCGCTGCTGCGGTGAGACTTTGATTGGCCCATTCGTAGTCAAACTCGCCAGCGGCGCTCCACCCGTCGTCGTCCTCGCTCCCATCATCTTCATCTCCTTCGAGGGCGTCGACGGAATTGCCACCCTCAGTGCCCCCGCTGCTGCGGAGACCCTCGGCTGCGTCTTCCGCCCCCCCCCATGCCATGCCAAATCTTGTCGCCCTCGCCCAGAGCCGTGTCGTCTCCAAGGTTTGCGAACACGTCGTCGCAGTGGCCGCGTCGAGGGTGCGGGAGGACCAATCGCATGATGTCTTTGTAAGTCCATCTCAAGCGCCCCGCCTGCACCTCTTCTTCGACCTCCGCTACTGCGGCGGCGACCTTCTTACGCATCCCCAACTTTCTCCAGAAATGGCCTGCCTCCTTGCATATGCGCGCGTCCAAGTCCGCATCCCACAGATTTGCCTTGAAACCAGTTTCCCAGTACCCGTCTGCCGCAGCCAAGTGAAGACTCATTTGGGACATCACTTCCACCATCAAGTCAATGCATTCTAACTTGTCCAGCTGTGGGACGCACTGGCCCAGCCTCATGGCTCTCAGCAGCGCGGCTCCTTCTCTCTTCATGTACTCGCGCTTGGCGTGTTGATTCAGATGTGTGTCCACAGTTTGGAGGATTGGGGTTACGCCGCCCCCGTGCGGGATGAACACGTACCCTCGAGACCAACATAGCTTACTCACAAGCGGGGACAAGTGAGGGCCATGATCATCCGCCATCATAATTCTCCACTCCCGCTGCTGCGGAGGCTCTGGCAGATGAGGGAGGTGGCGGTCCAGGTACGCGAGCACGCACGGTGTCCGGTAAGACCCCTTGGTGCTGGTGGTCGCCGACACCCATCTGCCGAACCCTCGGCGCCGAAGGTGTTCGAGCAGGCGCGGCCTCAACTTCTCTCCTCCCCCCTCCGCCTTGAACATGCACTCCATCGGTGGGGGGCCTTCTCTCCGCAGTCGATCCTCGTCGCTCATTGTCATGAAATTGGCCGCCCACCGCTCCCGCACCGCGCCGTGGCACTCCACCAGTGGCACTTCGACCCCCGGCGACTGGTCGAAGTTCTCCATCTCGGGATCCTGCTCGTTGAGTAGCACGCACGCGGCGCGCACCCTAAACGCGTTCAGCCAGCCTCGCTCGAGGCGCTCTTCCAAGACGGGCAGCGGGCACTTGTACTTCCTGTTCGGGTACCGCATGCTGAGGCCGTATTCCTTGCGCCAGGAGGCCCACCAGCGCGACCTCAACTCCACGGCGGCGGGTCGCTGCCCGATCCGCAGCTGCTGCGTGACGTACTCGCTCATGAGCTCCAACGCTTTGGTCTGGAGCATGCTTTGCGTGAACCTTGCTATCTTCGCTGGCTCTCTTTGGGTACTTCGCAGTCCACTTTTGATCATCTTCCAATCCACACTGTGCCGAATGGAACTCCACCATTCAAACAGAGCTTGCCGCAGCCAAGGGCATTTTCGAGCTGGGCCCTGTCCCTGTTGTGGTATCCTTTTCCGCCCTTTCCACTTCAGGAGGCGCCCCTGCCCGTGCTGCTTCTCGTGTCCCCGCGGCTGCCGAACAGCCTCCGCTACTGCGGAGGCGTATTTCGACGACAGAAAAGCCTTGTGCCAGCGCCGCACAACGTGCGTGCGCTTCCTGAGAGGGAGACGGGACATGGAACCCCAGTCCCACGCATCCATGTCTGAACGCGCCCCTCCATACGGAAAGATGTCTCCAGGCGCCCAGCCTAAAGAGCGCATGTGCTCGTCGAAAGCACCCGCTATCTCCATCCTCGAGCACAGGAGCGACGGGACCACCACGCGCTTCTTGTTCTGGGCGGGGGCTTTGCGCTCGCAGCCGCGGTTCCTGCACCTCAAGAGCTGCTCCTCCCGCTCTGCGGGCATCAACTCCCGAGCTACGTCCAGGGCGCACGCAGCGTCTGTCAGTCCTGTCCACCATTGGATGGCTTGCACGAGCTCCTGACAGACAGCCTCGGCGTCGACTTCCACCACTGCCAAGTCCTCAGGTGGCGCCGCCGCTGCTGCGGCGGCAACGCCCTGTGCTCTCGGAGGGGCGGCGTGGCCAGGCTGCGGGACAAGTTCTTCGTCGTCTAAGGCGCTCTGCAGGCGACGAAGCTCATGGACGTCATCCTGCGCGACTTCTTGTGCCAGGACCATCGCGTCGAGGAACCACGCCAGACGCACCCTTTGCACGATGTAGTCCGCGATGTCCTGGCGGGCGGGCATGGTGGAGGGGCAAGGAGACTCGGTGGGGAGGGCACGAGGGGAGAGAAGGGCGGGATGGGAAAGGCACGAAGGCAAAATGGGGAGATAAGGAGGGGAAGAGCATGTGGGGGCAGCAGAGATGGAAGCGAAGGATCAGGGTGGTCGGAGAGAGCAACTGTCCTGGCGGAGCTCCCTGCGAGACTCTCGCGTGGAAACCTCCTGGGTCATCTGCAACATGCAATCCAAACCGCAGTCCCCGTCTGCGACTGTGGACACGACGAACACACCGAGAGCCGAATAGAAACCGTCCACCGTCGAAGCATCTCCCGTGAAATCCACAAAGTCGGTGGAGACGCCTGCGATAAAATGATTGCATAGAAACAAAGGATACTCCTCCGACACGGGGGCCCAGTCCGGTGGCCCCGATTCTCGGGGGACGGCGCAACACGCGATCGCGTCCACCGCAGGCTCGCGGGTTAACTCCTCTAGTTTCCACGGCGGCAAGACAGCTTTGCAAAGGTCGACTCTGTTGCGTCTTTCCCACACGTAGACGCGCACCTTCCGCAGAAGCGCAAAGATTACGAAAACAGAATACCCTATCCACTCTCGGCCTCCCCCCGGCCTTCTGCGAATACTGCGCGACAACTTCATCAATTTCTCGAAGCACCTCTGGCCTTGTTCTGAAAGTGCCCCTGCAGGCGCCCCCGCTGCTGCGGGGGCGCCTGCAGGGGCAACCGCAGCGCCTGCTGTCGCGGCTGTCTGTTCACAGGCGGTCACTGCAGCAACTTCCGCCCCTGGAAGCACGGGTTCCGCTATGTCGCGAACAGCAAGCGGGGCGGGTTGGGGGAAAGCGACAGGGGCAACCTCCTTTGCTGAGAGAGCTGCTGTTGCCGCGGAGTCCTTCAAGGCAGACTCCACTGCGGAAGCGGCCTCGGCGATTGCGTCGGCGCCATGCGCGCCAGCAGGACCTACGGACGCCTCCGCTGTGGCGGGCTCTGCAGAAGGGCACGCGCACGGCGCCGCCGCCACTTCAGGAGGAGGCGCGCGCGCTTCCGCTGACGCACCCGCTGCTGCGGGGCCGTCAGAAGAGCCCACATGCGGCTCCGCTGCCACTTCAGCAGGGGCCACGCACGCCTCCGCTGACGGCCCCGCTGCTGCGGGGCCTTCAGCAGGGCCCACCGACGGCTCCGCTGCCGCTTCAGCAGGGGCCTCGCACGCCTCGGCCGGCGCCTCCGCTGCTGCGGGGGCTCCCGCTCCTGCGGGCCACCCGCCCGCGCATTGCACTAAATGCCAGGGCGCTTGCAAGTCTGACCACTTATTGTAGTCCACGGAACCGTCCGCCAGACGATGGTCGCTGGGACACGGCCACTGCGAGCAGAAATGAATCTTCTTACATATGCGTCTGCCAGAGTCATAATGGCAAGCCGCGCCGCTGCTGCGGCGCATAACGTACCCGAATCCGAATATTGTCCCCTTTAGCTTCCGTGGGTTCATGAGCACTCTGTCGGGGTCTTTCTCTTTGTCTTCTTGGTACCAAAACTCCACAAATTCGTTGGCCTCGCGGTCGTGCCCGACTCGCAGAGGCGCGTTTGCAGGGCGAGCGTCTCCTGGGTCTGGAGGCGGAGCGGCTGCGGCGGCCATGATGCCGAAGCCATGCGCGCGCACACGCGGCCGCCCTCTGGTCTCGAGCCCAGCGCTGCAGGGCAAGCAAACGGCCGCATCCCCCCACAAGGAGGATGTACAAGGGGGCGGGAGGAACGAGGAACAAGGGAGATATGCGGGGGCCAGCGGACACACGCCTGAAAAAAAACACGACCGTCGGCATGCTTCGCGAGGGCTGCTGCTGCGAGATGGGCCGGTGAGGAGGGGCCCGAACGACTCACACCAGGACGAGCGGCCCGAACGACGCGCAGAAAACTCAGAAGCATGCACACACGAACGAACGCCCCGAACGACTCCGAGAACACTCCCCAGAAAACAAGGCCAGAATGTAGGAAGTCGTCGACATCGTCGTCGAGGGAAGGCGAACGCGGCACGGGGGATGATGATAGTCTCCTCTTCCACCGTGAAGCAAGAGCCCCCCCCAAAAAAAAGCGGGCCGCTCGGGCGTTTGTACTAGACGCCAAAAGTGCAACATTCCTGCAGGCCGCCTCTGCAGGAATTGAGGCGCAGCCCCTCCCGCAGCCGCACTGCGGATGCGCCAGCGGGCGCGGGGGAGCGGCGGTGGCGCCAGCGCGCAGCTGGTAGCTGCCCCCTCCTCCCCCCCCATCATGGCGATGATGAGAATGATGAGCATCCTACGATGATGAGGCCCTATGTCCTGTCCCAGAGTCTCGGGCCCCGCCCTGGGCCGCGGGCCACGCCCCTGCGACCGTGTTATATATGCATATATATATGTTTTTGTACACACATATACGTATGTACATACATATACGTCGACACACCATACATACACAATATATACATATATGCATCATGTAATCAGTCAGCGGAGGCCCGACGCCGCCCAAGACGACCGCACGGAGCGAGAGGCAGAGCGTGCCTCGAGACAATATTTTCTGTTTCTCAGGGGTTTTCTCTGGTTGGCGACGCGCCGCCACCTGCTTCGCTTTCGATGCGCCCTTCACGGTTCCGAGGAGATCCGCCATGGGATCCCGACCTTTTTCTCCCGCTGCTGCGGGAGATCCTGCTGCAACCCCCGCTGCTGCGGAAGCGTTTTTCACAGGAGTCGACGCTTCATCCACGTTGTCTCCTTCTCCGACGCGAAGCTTCCCAAGCACTTGCTCTAACATTGTCGTTTCGTTCAAGGAGCCCTTCACGGCCCTGAGACCACGGACCACCTTGAGCATGCACAGGCGGCGCTTTCCGACGGGCACGAAGGCTTCTAGGCTTTCCTCGCCGCCAAAGGGAACATAGCGCTCCTCAAATTCCAGAGCAAATCCCGATGCCCCCTCGTGACTTCGGCACAGTCCGCCCGTCGCGCAGAGCACCCCCATGCTCGCGTCATCTTGGCGCGCTGCTTTCCCGATAACGACATCCCGCCATGTTTCCGATGCCTTGCGTTTCATGCCGCCGCGCGCAAGCCCTCGCTGCTGCGAAGGCGCCCGCGTTCTAGGTGTCAACTCCCCTCACTGGTGATCCGCCTGAAAACGGCTATGGAAAGCGGACTCCTCGTCTCGAACAAATCCTCCTACTTCTCATCGGACTCCAAAACCTAACCACTTCTTGTGGTCGCTTTTCCACGGCCACTGCGAGCATAAATGAATATTCTTCCATGTGCGTCTGCCATATTCATAATGGCAAGCCGCGCCGCTGCTGCGGCGCATAACGTACCCGAATCCGAATATTGGTCTCTGTAGTTTCCGAGGATTCATGAGCACTCTGTCGGGGTCTTTAGTTTTGTCTTGTTGCTATAAAAACTCCACATTCGTTGACCTCGCGGTCGTGCCCGACCCGCAGAGGCGCGTTTGCAGGGCGAGCGTCGCCTGGGTCTGGGGGCGGAGCGGCTGCGGCGGCCATGATGCCGAAGCCACGCGCGCGCGCACGCGGCCGCCCTCTTGTCTCGAGCCCAGCGCCGCAGGGCAAGCAAACGGCCGCATCCTCGCAATGATCCTCCTGTCGGTGCTGCTAGTGTGCTGTTGCTGCTGCTGTTGCTCCTCCTCCTCCTCCTCCTCCTCCTCCCCCCCCCCCCCCCCATCCTACTGGTCCCAACCCCTCCGCCCCGTCCTCGCCAGATTCCGCGAGTTCCTTTTGTCCTCTAGCGCGCGAGCGCTGGAGAGCCGCAGGCTCGCGATCCCCCGCGCGCGCCCTAACCCCTGTCCAGTCGACAGGAACCCGCAGGCATCCACCTCAGCGGTCAGCGCGCCGCTGGCGCGGTGCATACACCGAGTCTGTTTGCACAAAAAAAGCCGTTGTAGCGGTCAGCGCGCCGCTGCTGCGGCGCGCGCCAGCGAGCGGATAACGAGGGCATCGCTGCTTTGTGTCCTGCTCGATGGCTTTCTGGACCACGTCCTCCAAGAACGCTAGAAGAACCTGCTTCTGCTGCGCACGGGTGGGCTGTTTCAAGGGCGTCGTCACTTCCGTCAACGCCACGCCTGTGGACCATTTCTCCTCGTTCAGATCCTGAATCCTGGAGGCCCATGTTCGGCCTGCCATTGGCCCTCCTTTGACCTCCAGTGTCCACATCCCAGAGGGGCACCACCTGGTGGTCCACGGGCGCTTCTCGTCCAAAGCGTCGTCCTCGTCGTCGTCGTTGGGTTCGGGGGCGCTTTTGCCCTGGCTCTCCTCGTACAGGTAATGCAGAAGCCAAGGCAGGTCCTGACTCTGAACGAGTAGTTGCCCATATCTGTTCTCATACACACAAACCTCTTTCGTGTCGGCCTCATCTGGCTTAGGAGACATCGGCATGGTTACTCTGCAGAGCGTGCCTCGAGGAAACCCTTTCTGTTTCTCATGGGTTTTCTTCGCTTTCGATGCGGCCTTGACGGTGCCGAGGAGATCCGCCATGGGATCCCGACCTTTTTCTCCCGCTGCTGCGGGAGACCCTGCTGCAACCCCCGCTGCTGCGGGGGCCTCTTTCACAGGAGTCGCCGCTTCATCCACGTTGTATCCTTCTCCAGCGCGAAGCTTCTCATGCAATTGTTCTAACAAGTTTGTTTCGTTCAAGGCGCCCTTCACGGCACTGTGGCCACCGACCACTTTGAGCATCCACAGGCGGTGCTTTCCGACGGGCACGAAGGCTTCTAGGCTTTCCTCGCCGCCCAAGACAACACAGCGCTCCTCGCATTCCAGAGCAAATCCCGCTGCTCCCTCGTGATTTCGGCACAGCCCGCCCGTCACGCAGAGCACCCCCATGCTCGCGCCATCTTGGCGCGCTGCTTTCCCGACAGCGACCTCCCGCCATGCGTCCTCTGCCTTGCGTTTCATGCCGCCGTGCGCAAGCCCCCGCTGCTGCGAAGGCGCGCGCGTCCTAGGTGTCGGCCCCCCTCAAAAGTGAACCGCCTGAAAACGGCTATGGAAGGCGGACTCCTCGTCTCGAACAGATCCTCCTACTCCTCATCCGCATCATGCTCCCTCCACGAGCTTCTTTCCATCTCATCCAACCCATCCCCCTCCTTCTCTCCGAACGAGCACAGCTGCCTTCCCTGTCCCTTGACCGCTCCTCTGCCCCTTGAGGGGGGGCCTTGTGTGCTCTGACCGACCCTCTGTCCCACAGGGGGGGGGCGCCCTGATCGAACGACCACCCCTGTTTCACAGAGGAGGGCGCGCGGAAAAGCACGACCCCACCCCCTCTGTGACAGAGGGGCTCCGCGCTTTTCCGCCCGAGCCCCTCTGTGACAGAGGGGCTCCCGCGCTTTTCCGCCCGAGCCCCTCTGTCACAGAGGGGGGGTGGGCGCGGAGCCCCTCTGTCACAGAGGGGCTCGGGCGGAAAAGCGCGGGGCCCCTCTGTCACAGAGGGGCTCGGGCGGAAAAGCGCGGAGCCCCTCTGTCACAGAGGGGTTCGGCCCTGCGTGCTTCGACCGCCCCCCTGTCCCACAGAGCGCCCCGCGAACAGGACGGCAGGACGATGAGCAGGACGATGAGCACGGAGAGAGGAAAACAAGACACGGGAGGGAGGCGGGAACGGACGAGGGGGGACGGAGACGGAGGCGAGGCGCGAGGGGAGGGCAGGACGAACATAGAGGGAGAGGAGCAGGACGAGACCTGGCAGGGGATATGCACCAGGAGAGAGATCTCATGGAGGAAGAGGAGGGGAGGGGACGAGAGGCACTCACATTTTCCGCATTTGCAGGCCCTCGCACTTGCTCCATTTCTCAGCGACCGCCGCGCCGCCATGACAATTGACGTACCACCGACACTACTGCGGCTGATGCGTGACCTCTCCCATCCCTGTCTTGTGCTGTTTCTGCTGCCCCCCTCCCCCCTCCCTCTTCGACCTCGTCTCCCCGCCCTTGTCCTCCTCCCCTCCAGCTGACGGCTGCGGGCTGCGACGGGTGGATCATCGGCCGCTGTCATCTGCCGCTCCGTTTCGCGCACCCTCCGCTGCTGCGGCGGGATCACACGAAGTGGGCCCCCTGGCCAGGGATTGTCATCTTGCCGCTCTTGGGGGTTTTCCGTCCCTCCTCGGCGTCATTCTTCCGTTTCTTCTCCTGCTCTCTCTGCTCCTTTTGCCATGCCTGCTTCTCCTTCTGGGTGTCGGTGGCCCTCTTCTCCTTTGCGATCTGCAGCATCAGCCGATCTCCGCGCACCAGCGGCACCGCGTTGCGCATGCACGGGACAAGCACGCTGCAGACGCGGAGGGGGGCGGCTGGTTGGCACTTTGTCATTGTCTGGAACTCGTGCGGTTGAAGTGCAACGTTGAACTTCCAGTGCCCCTGTCCCTGCACTAGCTGGGCTCGGGCAAGTTCTTCTGGTGTCATCCTCTCAACTCCCCAAAAGAAGTGCAAGGACTCGGTACCTCCGAACTTAAACTGGTACGGATTCTTTTCCTGTTCGGCCTCGCCCTGTGCAGGCGCCGCTGATGCGGGGGCCGCCTCGTCGAGCTGCGGACCCACGGGCGCCTCGCCCTGCGCAGCCCCCGCTGCTGCGGAGGCCGCTTCCTGCGGCGCGGGCTTGAGCTCTTGCTCTGGTAATTTGAAATCAGGTTGTGCCCAATATTTTTCCATTTTCTCGACAGGAGTCGGACGTTTCTCACCGACTAGCACCTCCACTGCCCGCGGATTGCTCGAGACTTTCGGGAAAATCTTCGCGGTGGGGCAGCAGGGGAAGAGCATCAGTTTCCCCTCGGCGATGTCCCCAGTAGCCACCACATGGACACTCTTGGCTTGAACGTCATATTGCATCTGGACGGGTTGGGCGCAAGTGTCCGCGTGACGATGGAAGCCAGTCATGACTTCCGCGATGCTTGCTTGGTGCCACCTGTCTGTGTCGAGATTGCCAGACGGAGCCGAAGCGTGCCACGATTTCACTGGGACCACCATCAGGCTGTTCACGGGCTTGGACACTTCAGACATCTGCCTGTTCAGAGGCTTGTCTTCTTCGTTGAACTCTATCAATACTGGCTGCGGGCGAGAGCCCTCGCCACCTCCGCTGCTGCGAGGGCCAGCGGGTTTCTCGGGGGCCGCGGGCAACTTGTCGGTCCACGGCGCAGGAGGGAGCGGGAACTCTTTCTGTGCGTTCTTTTCCATTTTCTGCCAGGCCTCGCGTACTTCAGCATAGTGCGGACGCACTGTCTCGCACACGGCCTCCACAACTGCCTCCAGACGAGGTTTGTTAGCCTTCACCCTTACGTACGCCTGGTAGAAGGTGTCCGTCGCAGTCAGAACCGCCCCCGCGGTCAAAATCGCGCTCTTCTCCTCCCCGTGGGCCTCCGCTGCTGCGGGGGCCAATATGCGACGGACATGCCCCAACAAAGAATTGAGCTCCTGTATCCGACTGTTGCCCTCGCTGTGTCCCCAAGCCGTTTCCGGCGCGGGGCATCGTCCGCACCTCGGCTCTTGCGAGTACGCCCTCATGACAAGGGCTACCTTCACATGGGGACAATCTATGGGGAGTTGGTTGAGAACGCCCCAGGTGGCTGGTGCCAGGGAGCGCATTTTGTGATCCACCCAACGTCGATCATAATCTAGAATTTGCGGTATGAGCTGCCCTGAGGCGGCCCCCACGTTGATGACGAAAGTAATCATGTCCTCGAACCATTTGGCCTTGGCGTACTCGGGATGTCGTTGCGCGCAAACCTTGAGAACAGTGTCGTACGAGATATTCACGGGGTGTCCTGTCTCAGATCCGCACGATGCTTTCTTGCCCGCCGCTGCTGCGGTGGCGACGAAATCAGCGACGGACGTCAGGACCTCGATTTCGTGAGAGGTCACACCTTTTCCCTGTGGGTCGTTCAGGGCCGCGGAAATGATCGCGGGGCCTTGCGCGAAGACGGCGTCGAAGTGAATTTCCCACGAGAGCACCTCGCAAAGCAAACCGTTATCGAGCACGTCCATGAGTTCTGTGAACTTCGGTGCGCGACGCATTTTTTGGGATATCCCAGGAGCCACCTGTACCTGTCTGGAACTCCTCCAAACCACATCCTTTGTGGTCTTCGGGAATGACCCACACTGCGCCGTGCTTGAGGCTCAGCAGACCAAGGGTTAGGGTGCAGTGGCTCAGCGCCCCGTAGTTGAACGTTGACAAGCTTGTGTACGCCGAGCGTAGAGCCTCCACGGACTCCGTTTTCTGCAAGTTGTGGTCCGCGTGCGCCGTGCACGGCCTGCCATGGAGGCGCTCGTAATCGGCCTTCTTCCCCGCAGGGAGTTCCTGAACAACCACTGCTTCGTGCTGCGCCTCGTTCAAGAGGAACCTGTCTTTCAGAATGCCACACAGGAGATTAACCACTCTGGCAGCGGAGGGGCACGTCCCACCTCTGTTCTGCGGGTGGACGCAGATATCCTCCAAGGAAATTTTGGCCTTCAACCGCTGGCCCTCGGAGTCCTTCAAGGCATAGCGGCTGCGCAACGTGGCGGCATCATTCAGGGGACCTGACTTGATGTCCTCGGACATCTATCCAGGCGCCCCCGCTGCTGCGGGGGCAGCTTCCCAAACAGATGCTCCGCGACGGTTGCCCCCGCTGCTGCGGGGCCCCGCTTAAAGCACGAGTGCCTGTCGCGCGCGCGGACAGAAGGAGGGGCCTCACGGATCCGCGGCCTGCCCGCACTTGAGCAAAAGGAGAAGGAGAGGAAAGGCAGATAGAGGGAGAGAGACAGAGAGAGAGAGAGAGAGAGAGAGAGAGAGAGAGAGAGACAGAGAGAGAGAGAGAGACAGAGAGAGAGGCGACGAACGGCGGGTCGACGCGGCCCTCTCAGTTTTTCGATACGCGCACATCCGCCTGAACAGGAGAAGCATTGATACATCGGCCCCCCCTGTGTGAGAGAAAGGTTGCCCACCCCGAACCCATCTGTGAGAGAAAGGGGCGCTGTGAGAGTTGCGTGTATGGAAGCGATGATCACTACAAAGACATAATGACGGGCGGGGGGTTGCAGGAGGGAGTGCAAGGGGAAGCGAAGCAAAGGAGAGAGCAGGACACAGGTGACAGCACAGATGTCGTGTTTTCCCCCACACCGCATGCGATGCCGCACGCGACGCGCGAAACCGCGCCCCCCCGCGCGCGCGCGAGTGCGCCCCTCCGCCGAAGTCACCCCCCCTCGGCGAAATTCTCGCGACATCCCTCCGCTGCTGCGGAGGGGCGTTCCCCTTGTGCGCTCGGGATGTCGCGGTCATCCTGAGGGCCGTACAATCAACCATGTGGGGGCACTGTCGTGTTCATCCGCCCCGTAATTACATGCGAAGGGGGTCGGCGCCTTCTTGCCAGGAGCTGCCGACTGGCGGCATCTTGGACCCTAGATTGTACCAGTTGCCCCAATGGTCGCGGTACCAAAGTGCCTGATCGAATGGATCGTCATCTTCCAAACCTGTCCTCCGAGCAGTCTTCTCATCCCACAACCCACCACGCTCCAAGACAGCAGCCCCCGCTGCTGCGAGGGCTACAGCAGCCCCCGCTACTGCGAGGGCTTCTGTCTTGGAGCTCGCCTTGCGCCGAGCTAGCGGCCGCGCGGCCGCCTTCGCCGACGCTGCCGTGGGTCGAGCCGCAGCCCCAGCGCGCTTGCTCGAATGAGGTCTGTGATCCGGTTTCCGAAAAGCCCTCTTCTCGCCGACGCGGCATCGTCCCGTCCTTGTGTCGGGTTTCCTATTCCTCTTCTCGCCGATGCGGCATCGCCCGATCCTTGCGTCAGGCTTCCTAACCTTCATGGCTGGCGATCTCGAACCCAAACGGCACGGCAGAGATCGGGAGCGGGACAAAGAACTGACACATGGAGCGGGACCGGGACCGGGAGCCCGGGACCGGGACCAGCACCGACACCGGGACCGGGACCGGGACCAGCACCCCCGTTCCCGGTCCCGGTCCCGGTCCCGGCCCCGGCCCCGGTCCCGCGGTCGGTTCTGCTGCTCGTCCAGGGCTCCCCGTCCCTGTCCCGCTCCCGGTCCCGGTCCCGCTCTCCCCCTGGTCCCGGTCCCGGTCCCGGTGTCGGTCCTGGTCCCTGCAGGGCCCCTCCTCCTCCTCCTCCTCTTGCTCGTCCTCCTTTCCCCCCCAGCAAAAAGCAAACGACGACGACGAGCACGGCGACAACGACCGCGATTTCTTCAGCCGCTCAATGCGAGCGCCTGCCTCCTCGCGCGCGCGCGCGCGCCGAGCCCGCGCCTCAAATCTCTTATGATAACCGCCGCTGCTGCGGAGACCACCCCCGCTGCTGCGGAGGTCTCCGCAGCCGCGCGCCGTCAGCTGGAGTCGCTTGAAGGGCTGCGGCGCCGCGACAATGCCTCGAACGCGTCACTGTTGAACGCAAACGTGTCCGCAGGAAGCGGCGACTCCCTGGAGAGGAGCTGCGGCGGGGGAGGCTGCGGCGGCGGCCTCGGGACGAGCGGCGCCGCCAGAGGGCGGGGCGTCTGCGACTCTCTTGGCAGGAGCCGCTTCGGCGGAGGGTGCGGCGGCTGGCTCGGGACGAGCCGCGGTGGCGTAGGGTGCGGTGTCCTCCAGCGGGGGGGGGCCCGCGGCGTCCTCCTCCACGCGGGGGAGATGGCGGTGGTGGTGGCATCATTGGCGGCATGCCTGGCGGACGGCATATCTGGCCTGGGAGGAGCGGGCGCCATGCCCTCGGCCTCAGCATCACCTGACCTGTGTGGGGGGGGTGCGCGGGCGGCGCGGGCAGGAACCGCCCTGCCCACGCCGCCCTGCGGTCGCCGCCCTCCACCTGCCCACTGCGTCTGGAGCGGCTGCGCCCCCTCTGCTCCTGCCCTCTGCGTCTGGAGCGGCTGCGCCCCCGCTGCTGCGAGGGCACTCTCCTCATTCGGTCTTTGCTCCTCTGCTCCCGCTTTCTGCGCGTGGAACGGCTGCCCCCCCGCTGCTGCGAGGGCTTCGTCCTCTTTGGGGTTCTGCTCCTGATATATTTCTTCTTGTTTGTCTTATTATTCTTCTTGTTTTTCTTCATCTTCTCCTTCTCCTTCTTCTCCTCCCTCTCACCTCTGTCAGGGTTGCTCTGTTCGTCCTGGGGCGGCGCGGGGCTGCAGAGGTCGACGGCGTCGCGCCCGTCGCCCTCAAGCTCCTCCTGGGCTCCGTGCGCCCCCGCTGCTGCGGAGGCTGCTGCTTCAGATTCTGTCTCCGCCTCCTCCTGGTCTCCGTGCGCCTCCGCTGCTGCTGAGGCTGTTGCTTCGGGTTCTGTCTCCGCCCGCTCTCCCCGCTGTTTTTCCCACTTGGCTTCCCGCTTCCGATCCCTCTTCCTGGCCGCGGCGCCTTTGCCAGACTTCCTGTTCTTGGCTTCTATAAAAACGAACAATGTGTGGCAATGTTCCGTGAGGCGGTTCGCATCCCGGGCCTTGTGGATCACCCTGTGCAAGTGCGGCCAGTCATATGTATCCTGCTCCTTGCGCTCCGCGTCCGTGAGCCTGACCCAGGTCGGACGCGCCACCCAATCCAACTGGCGGTACTGCAGGCTGGTGAGGAGCCCCCGCTGCTGCGGAGGCTGGGAAACCTGATTCAACCAGTGCGGCAGATCAGGCTGCCCGCCCGCAGGGCACTCGCGAACCTGAGCGGGGCCAAGAATCACGATATAGTGCGGGTGCGTCACGTGATAACCTTTTGTCGGACACCACAAAGCCAAGCCGAGTACGCCTGTGCCAGACGCGCCGCAACTTCTGAGCAGCTCCGAAAGATCCTCCCTGTCTGCGTCAAAGATCCCAGCGAGAATACGCACTCGGTGCCACAACACCAGGTTCCGCAGCCCGTTGCGGAAGTTTTCGGGCCACGGGCGCCCCGCGAGGCTCGTCTGGTGTCGGAAGAACACGCCCCCCACTGCTATGGATAGTTTGCCTTCCTTTGCTATCGGATTGCGAGCCACCGCTGCCAGGGTCACCGACCAGGCCTGAACCAGGAACTTCCCGTGGCAGTGCCAGCGAAGCACCTCGCACTGCTCGACGCGCTCGGGAACCCAGAGGAGAGCCCCGACGCACTCGCGCGCGACCTCCCCGTGGAAGCCACTTTGGCGGATGAGATCGTCGAGATGCTGCTTCCGCCGATCGCGATTGATGCGTGCGCCAGGCTCGAAGGAGACTAAGACGACCCCTTCGCGCCTGTCCCTGACAGCTGCGACCCAATCCGACAGGGAGGCGCCCGCGCGCAGGGCGAGGGAAGCAAAAGCCAGATTCACGCGCGCCTCTGTCTGCCCCTCCTGCACCTGGTCTTCGTCGTCGTACAGCAGGGGCACAAGAGGCTTGGAATGGCTCGGGCCGCGCTCTTCCGATGGGAAGTGCGGGCGGCCTTCCTCTGGGAAGCCCTCTTGGACAGGAAGCGCTGGCGACCGAGCCTTCGAGGTCAAGGCGAGAGTCTCGATCACGCGGGCCCCCGCTGCTGCGGAGGAGCTTTCACGCAGTTTGCGCGCTGCGATCAGTGCTGCGGAAGCCGCCTCCTTAGCCGTTGTGACTACAAGGCGGTTGGCGGCGGCCGTTAACTTCCGCGCCTCTTCGATCCGGCCATTCTCCATCATTTCCTGAGCAACCAGCAGGCTCTGCGAAACGCTTTCCTGGGCACCAGACATCGACGAAAGCAATGACCGAAGTTTCGTTGCAACCTCCCCCCCCGCTGCTGCGGAGGCCGGCGCTGGATCTGCCATTCCATGCGGAACTGCATCAGGGGCCTCCTCTGGCAGCCCCCGCTGCTGCGGAGACTTCGGCAGAGGTTCCTGCGCGGCTCCAGTCGCGCCAGGCTGCTCCATGCCCTGGGCCGCCCCCGTCGCGGAGGCGGGCGGGCGCGGCGGGGGGCAGACCTGCAACGGCTGCGGATTCACTTTATCGCAATGCCATCCCTCCCTGCGCTCAAATGACTTTTCCCCTTGCGCCAGTCTGCTGCTCCCACTTCTGAACTACCTCATCCCTTCTACCTCTGCCTGCTCCCTCCTCTTCCTGTTCAGTCCTCGCTCCCTTCTCTGCTCCTCCTACGTGGGGCGTTTCACGACAACGACGACGACGACGCCGACGAGAACGAAGACCACGACGGCGACAACGAGGGCGACGACGACCACGACGACGACGACGAGGACGATGACCACGACGGCTACCAGCGACGACGACTAGCGACGACGACGATCGACGACGACGACGCCGACCACGACGACGACGGCGAGGACGACAACGAGCGACGACGACGACGACAATCGACGCCGACGAGGAACGACGACGACGAACGAGGACGACGATTACGACGACGAGATGACGAAGGATCGAAGATCGAACCTCGAAGTGCGAAGCTTCGAAATTCAAACTTCGATCTTCGAACTCCGAACTTCCAGCTTCTAACTGCGAACGTCGCTGGGGTGCCAGGGATGGACTGGGATGGAGGGAAAATGGGAAGGAAAAGCGAGGAAGCGGGAGAGGAAGTTGGAGGAGAACGAACAGGCGTGGAGCGACGAGGAACGGGCGGCGAGGAGCCGACGTTGAGGGCGGCGGGATGGGGGGACAGGGAGGAGAGGGGGGACTTCAAAACGAAAATCGCGCCACGGCGCCTGCGCGCGCGCCCCCGATCTCGGCGGCCGACGCGCGCGCCCCTGCAGAAATGCAACGCGCCCTTCATTCGAGCCCCGCTGCTGCGGAGCCACCTACTCCACGACCAAATCGTCTGGGGAGCTGTTCGGACCCCAAACTACTAGTTCTTCAGCGACTCGGCTCTTGCGAGTCCGCCCTCATGACAAGGGCAACCTTCACATGGGGACACTCAATGGGGTGTTGATTGGGAACGCCCCATGCGGCTGGTGGCAGGAACGGACGAGGGGGGGCGGATAGAGGAGCAGGACGTGCACTGGCAGGGGATATGCACCAGGAGAGAGATCTCACGGAGGAAGAGGAGGGGAGGGGACGAGAGCCACTCATAATTAAGCGCACGCAGGCCCACGCACGTGCTCCATTTCTCAGCGACCGCCGCGCCGCCATGAGAACTGTCGTACCACCGCCGCTACTGCGGCGGATGCGTGACCTCTCCCATCCCTGTCCTGCGCTGCTTCTGCTACCGCCCTCCCCCCTTCCAGCCAAGCTCGGGTTTCATGCTCGGAGACGGGCGCGGCTGGCGGCTCTTAGTGCGGGTGCGCGTGCTGCCTCCAACTCCTCATCCCCCTCCTCCTCCTCTCCTCATCCCCCCTCCTCTTCCTCCTCATCCTCCTCTATCGGCCCAGCCCCGATCGCCGCTCAGCTCTCCTGGTGCGGCTGGCGGCAAAAGCACCGAATATTGCCTGGGATGTCCTTCACCGTCTTCTTCGACAACTCAAGCATCATCTTGCCCTTCTCCTCGGTACGGCGCGCCTCCTCCATCATCTGCCGCGCCTGGTCGACGAGCATCTGGCCCTTCACTCCAACGGCGCGTGCATGGCGGCAACGATTGCGCCGCTGGAGAAACCGCGCCACCATGGTCGCCCAGTGCCAAACACTGCCCTCCGTCGTGATGAGCTCGAAGTCATCGACGTCGTACTTGCCCGCGATGCTCGCCATAGCGGCGCAAAAACCGCGAGGGAGCCTCCTCTGGCAGTCCCCGCTGCTGCGGAGACTTCGGCAGAAGCTCCTGCGCGGTTCCGTCGCGGAGGCGGGCGGGCGCGGCGGGAGGCAGACCTGCAACGGCTGCGGCTTCACTTTATCGCATTTCCATCCCTCCCTGCACTCACATGGCTTTTCCCATTGCGCCAGTCTGCTGCTCCCACTTCTGAACTACCTCATCCCTTCTACCTCCATCTGCACCCTCCTCTTCCTGTTCAATCCTCCCTCCTCCCTCCACCGTGCTCATTTCTCCTTACTCCCTTCTCTGCTCCTCCTACGTGGGGCGTTTCACGACAACGACGACGACGATGACCACGACGGCGACAACGAGGGCGACGACGACCACGACGACGACGACGAGGACGATGACCACGACGGCGACCAGCGACGACGACTAGCGACGACGACGACCGACGACGACGACGCCGACCACGACGACGACGGCGACGACGACAACGAGCGACGACGACAACGACAATCGACGCCGACGAGGAACGACGACGACGAACGAGGACGACGATTACGACGACGAGATGACGAAGGTTCGAAGATCGAACCTCGAAGTGCGAAGCTTCGAAATTCAAACTGCGACCTTCGAACTCCGAACTTCAAACTTCGAACTGCGAACTTCGCTGGGGCGCCAGGGATGCAATGGGATGGAGGGAAAAATGGGAAGGAGAGAACGAGGAAGCGGGAGAGGAAATTGGAGGAGAACGAACAGGCGTGGAGCGACGAGGAACGGGCGGCGAGGAGCCGACGTTGAGGGCGGCGGGATGGGGGGACAGGGAGGAGAGGGAAGACTTCTTAACGAAGATCGCGCCACGGCGCCTGCACGCGCGCTCCCGATCTCGGCGGCCGACGCGCGCGCCCCTGCCGAAATGCGACGCGCCCTTCGTTCGAGCCCCGCTGCTGCTGCGGAGCCATCTACTCCGCAACCAAATCGTCTGGGGAGTTATTCGGTCCCAAAACTACTGTTTGCCACCCGCTGCTGCGGACGCCGAGGGCCTGGTGCTGGACGCCGCGGCCCCGCTGCTGCGGGGCCCCTGAGAGGGCGTCGGCCCCCCCTTCTCTCTGGCGGCGTCGAACTTGACCTTACGCTCCACACCGAGGTCCTTGCACCAGCGAAAAGTTCCTGACCCGTCGCTCCCGCCCAAACCCGCGGCTGGCGGCCTCACCGTGTCCGCGCGGGGGACGAGGGGCAGAACTTCGACCTTCCTGTCGCCCCAGTGCGGGTGTAAACGGACGCCTGTCCCGTCGTCGCGGTGCAACACGAAATCCCACATCGGCAGCTTCACTTTCACCCGCTGCCCCGCGAACTGTCGCGCGCGCACAATACTCTGACGCATGTGGTCGTAGCTGTTTGGCCGGACTTCGAGGGAACAGCCGATCAGAGCCCCGCTGCTGCGGGGCCCCATCCACGACCTCCCTGATATCTTCCTCCCTGAGCGTCGCCACCATCTCTTGCCACCGCCAAGGGACCCCCTCGTCGCTTTTGAAACCAAAGCTCGTCCTCGCACCGTGGTCGCAAAGAGCGACCATGGTGGGCCCCGCATTGTCAAACCACTTGGCTTCTGACTCGAACGGGGCAGTTGGGTCTTCATTCAGATGGCGCCACCATTTCAACGCTTGATTGTGTTGCTGAAACGAAGTGCCGAGCCTCTCTTCATAACTCAAAAGATAATTAACATCAAACTTCTCAAAATCCTGGGGCCCGCGCGCCGCCGCCGCCGCGGTGGCGCGGGGCTCCTGCGCCGCAGGCGCGGCTCGGGATCCCGACCCCTCTCCTGAAACTGTGTTCCCAGGTTCTGGTTCGTTTCGGAGGGCAGCCCTCGCGAAATTATCGAATTCGGGCATGCCGAGACCAGGGGCGCGGGGGCTCACAACGCCAAGCGCGGCGAAGCGAGACGGCCGTTGAGGCGAGACCGCCGCCGCTGCTGCGGCGGCAGGGCCATCGCGCGATTTGGCGTCCCCCGTTGGCGTGCGCCCGTCTTGTCGCCAGTCTCTCCAACCCCTCGCTGACCAATCATGGCCGTCCTCCCAGCCACGCCAGCCGCTGCTGCGGCTATCCCACCATCCTCCCGCGCCATCCCATGTGCATCCGCCTGCATCGCCCATTGCAAGACGATGGCGCAGGCGCGCGTTAGGCCGCGACGGGCCCAGCTGCACCGGTGCTCGCGGGCGATCCCACGGGCGCGGGATGGTTTGAGCATAGCGGCGACGGACGACGCGATGTGATTGGACGGCGGAGAACTTGAAAGGAAGGGGGGTTGGAAACGAATGAACGAAGTGGACGAAGAGCGGAAATCGAACCAGAGGGGAGGCGAAAAAAAGAACGGAAAAGAATAAGGACATGCAGACGAAGGAGAGTGACGAGGTAGATGGCGGGCCAGAACGGCAACGGAGGATAATGGTGGAAATTGTGAAAAGGACGCATGGAAAAACACGACGAGGATCACAGACGCAAAGATGATGGGCGCAGTGGTAGCATGACATCTCCGGAATCAAGAAGCAGGATGACGAGGAACGGGATGACGAGCAACTCTGTCGCAGAGAGCCTCCGAACGCACCCCCTCTGTCACAGAGGGCCTCCGAAAAAACACCCCCTCTGTCACAGAGGGCCTCAATGATCACTTTAATGCGGCTTCTGGATTACCAGGCCACTGGGGATTCTTCCTTCCCCCATGCGCGCGGCGGAGAGGGCGCATGCACCCCTGTTTTATGCTTGGGAAATTATGACCAGGAGGACCTACGATGCAGCGGGGCCAGGCGGCGGCGCTGAAGAAGCAATTTGGCACCAGATGCTCGTGGACGAGGGGGCCAACAAGCTCGAGGGCACCACCGCAGCCACGGCAGTCCTGGATCTGGAAAAGGCCTTCGAACACACATCGATGCACAAGCTCTGGGAGATTGCCGACGAGGCCGGGCTGCCACGACAGTTGTTGAAGATGGAGATTTCAATGTTCACATGTGCCAGGAGCATTGCCTTCAGGGGAGTCACCAGCTCACGCAGTGGCTCCACATACTCCGCGGTGGTCGTTGGCAGCACCGCGGGCACGAGAGCCCTCAAGATGGTGGTCATCAGGACTCTGGACAACGTCATGGCGCGCTGGCCGCATATGTACATCACCTTGTACGTCGACGATGTCAGCCTGCAGCGCAGATCGGGCCCCCATCGCGATATCCGAGGAGCTGGAAGACGCGGTCGCCTACTACATCGACCAGGTCGAGGGCGACGGCCCCCCCGTCTCGCGCCGCCGAGACGGCGGCGCTGCAGGCAAGGGTTTCGTTCTGACAGCCTCGCGCCGAGCACGCCAGGCGTGCAAGCACTGGGCAGGCCGTTTGGGCCTCGATGTTTAAATCCTGTAGTGACCAGCTTGGCGTTGACAGTGCTGGCGGCAGCATTGTGAGAGTCCGAAAGCGAATTTGGGGCCACCAGCAGGTCGCCCCCAGGAGGAAGCGCAAGATAACGGCCCTCGCTCGGCAGGGGGCGCGAGTCGGCAAGGTCGCCCGCTGCGGCCTTACCCCCCCCCCTCACCCACGGCGCTTCCTGTCTAGGCATGGACCCCAGCAAGCTCAACATAACGAGGCAACTAGTGGCGAGCAGTCTGGGGGGTGCGGCCATAGGCAAGGACCGCGCCATGAGACTTCGGCTCCGTCACGTCGACCCAGTGATTGAAGCATGCATCAAGCCGCCGGCGCAGTGGGCCATTGCAATTTTCAACGACCACGCCCTGTCAGAGCTCAGCGCTGGATGGAGGCAAGCGAGCAAAGCTTTAGCAGCACGACCGCTCGCGAACCGCTGGAGGCAGGTCCGCGGGCCAGCGTCGGCAGTGCTCGCCGCGCTGGGCAGGCTAGGATGGCATTGGCCAGCCTATCATACGTACATCACCCACGCTGTTTTTTGCATAGACCTCCGCCGCACAGCCCCCACTGCCTTGAAGGGGCTGGTGACTGCGAGGCTCGAAGCCATCGAACTCACTGCGCGGGCCTCTATCAAGAACCACAGTTTTGTTTGGCCTTTTTTGGTGCCCATCCGCGCTGCCCTCCGACAGCGGCGGAACTTCCCTGGGCGCCAGCAGGCCAGTTTGGCCTTTGTGTGCAAACTGTTCTAGATCCAGGACAAGGTCTGGAAGGCTGGACATAGCGACGCCTGAGAGTGCCAACTCTGCCAAGAGCCAGGGGGCACCCAGCATCACCGTTTCTGCAAGCGCCCAGGTTTAATCGACGCACGAAGAATTGCTGCAGAGGAGGTGCCCGATATTGCCCAGAGAGCGGCGGACTCCTCGCCCACCTCCCTCCTGTTTTCGAGAGGCCTCACCGCCCATCCCGTTGACGACCCGTTTTCCTTGATACAGGACAGCATTGAGGGGCTAGACCCTGAATTCGGCGACGATCCCCTCACATCGGGGCCCGCGTACCCCGATAGATCGGGAATCGCCCCCCCAGGGTGCAAGTCGTTCGGTTGGGGTTTCGCTTTTCTCGACGTGGACGGTCGTGTCGCAAGGCGGGTCGTGGCACCCTGGGGGGCCCCCGCCTGTCGGGCTCGGTCCTGAGAGCGGAGCTCATGGGCCTCCTGAGGGTCCTCCAGCACGGGAGTGCCCCCCTTCAGGTTGCCGTGGGCAACAACTCTGTGTATCGAGGATTCCAGCGTGGAGAGGCCTGGTGCACCAAAGCCAGGAGACCCCACGCGGATCTTTCGCGCCGCATCTGGATGCTAGTGCGCGATGAGTTTCAAGACCTAGGCGCTCTCGAGGTGGCCAAGGTGAAGGCCCACTCGGGCCGCGACCCCGATACCCTCGTCGGCCAAGACCGCCTCGACGTCCTGGGAAATGCGCAGGCGGACCTCCAGGCTAGGAGGGGCGCGGCCCTCCACGGGCTCCCCGGTGGACTGAGGCAACTTTGGCAGCAGCGGTCCAAGGACTCTATCAGCATGTGCAGTTTTGTGGCCTGCATGACTATGCAAGTTGGCACGTTCAAAGACACCACTGGACGCCAAGCCCAGGTTCGGAGCGGGGTCCGACTTCGGAGGCGCGCTCGGGAAGGACCTCCCCCTGGGACCCGACCCCACCACCTTACCTGGGACTGCAAGGCGTGGAGGTGTAAGCACTGCGGCCGTTTCTCGGGCACGACACAGGGGATGCGCGCCCTTTTTCGCGCCCCCTGCAGGAATGCTCATTCCAGAGTGGCCCGCTTCGTGCTGCCCGCCAGGACCACGCCTGGGCCACCCAGCCGACAGCACGTTCTCATGCGCGCTGGAGGTTTTGTGTTTTGTGGCAATTGCGGGGTCTTTTCGAGTGGACGGGCCAAGAAGCTGTGCATGCCCTGCGAAGGCGAGCCTGCCAATGCGCAGGCAAAGTGTCGCCGTGGAAAGCTGCTCAGGGGAGAGAACCCGTACACAAGTCAAAGACTAGCGGGAGGTGCTGGCGGCGCTTCAGGCCCGCTAGCGCTGCACTACGACCTTGGTGAGCTGCGGTGCGCCATCGGGGAGATCACAAACAACAAACCAGAACATGATATAACATAAATTGGTAGAAAAACGACAGCGCAGAACATGACAGACCAGCAGACGACAGATGACAACATATCATAACAGTACCGAGCATACAATAACACGCCTTGCCAGAACGTATCACATCATGGCAAATCACCACATAACATACCATAACACTACAACAATGCATGCGACACATACTAGCAGAACGTATCGTGATTTACTATACAGAGCCGGGCCGTCAACAAACATAACCTCGCAGGACATACCAGAGCAGAACATGACCGAACATCAGACGACAGAACAAAGCAGAACATTACATAACCAAACATACCATAACACACCTTTACATTGAACACCATACCATGACATAGCATCGCATACCATACCTACACGACCGCCCTGCGGGCGATAAGGAGGTTTGGGGGGGATTGAGATCAAATGCCCACCATGGCTGACTTCCAGCCCGTCACCTTGATCTCATATCTCATGTCTTTCTTTCTCTCTGTCTCTCTCGCTCTCTCTCTCTCTCTCTCTGTGTTTCTCTGGATTGGGTTGGGTGGATTGGATGGGATAAGATGGACTGGGTACGATAATATGGGTTGGATTGGAAGACATGGACTGGAAAAGAGAAGATGGATTGGATTGGCCCGCCGCAGGCGCAGAAACACATTAATTGATGGATTGGGTTGGGTGGATTGGATTGGGTGGGATAAGATAAGATGGGAGAATATGGGTTGGATGAAATAAAATTGATTGGATTGGACAAGATGGATTGGATAAGATTAGCTGGATTGGATAAGAAAGCCCGCCGCAAGCGCTGGAAAAAATGAATTATGGAATTGGCGACATGCGTTAGCGCCGGGACGCCCGGGACATCCAGGACACCGCCCGGCCCATCTGGGACACCTCCCGGCCACCGGCGGACAGGAAACAGACTTTCGCTCCTGCTGGCACCCGGGACACCGGGGACACTGCCCGGCCCAACTGGGACACCTCCCGGCCACCTGCGGACGGGCAACGGACTTTCGCTCCTACTTCGGCCTAGCTACAGGAGGATCACGCGCAGCTTCGCCTCGCCCGCACGCACGACACGAACACGAAACCGACACCGATTTCCCAGTGGGGGTCTCCGTTTCACTGCGATCTCACCCCCCAACCTCCGATCATAACACGACAGCAGAGCATAACGACGACGAACAAGACAGAACACAACATGACACACCACAACATGACAGAACAGAACACGCGCACGACATAACTTGACATAACATGAAATAGACAAACTAGGGCACAATAAACATCACATAACAAATGACGACAGAACACAACATCACACAACATAACCGAACATACTATAACACACCTTTACGGAACATATCATATCGTGTCACGGCATCACATAGCATATCATAACACGACAGCAGAGGATATCGACACATACTAGCATAACATGCCATACTATACTACACTGAGCCGAGCCGCCAACAACAACAAGAGCATCACAGAACATACCAGAGCAGAACATGACATAACTGAACAGAAGACGGCATAACACAACATAACATGACATGACCGAGCATCACATAACACAACCTGACATGACAGATAGTATCAGGACACAGCATCACAGAGCATACCATAACACGATAGCAGAGCACAGCGACGACGAACAAGACAGAACACAACATGACACACCCTAACACTGCAGAACAGGACACGAGCATGACATAACATGGCAGAACGTAACATAGCGATATCATGACAACACAGGGCATATCATACCATCATAGAACACACCAGAGCAGAACATGACATATCGAAAGACGACAGAACACAACATGACAGAACAGAGCCGAGCATCACATAGCACACCTTGGCAGAACATATCATATCATGGCACAGCATCACAGAACATATCATAACGCGACACCGAAGCATGGCGACGCATACTGGCAGAGCATATCGTAATGTACTATTCAGGGCCGAGCCGTCTACACAAAGAGCATCACAGACCATACCATATCATATCATTACATAACAGAAGACGGCATAAGACAACGTAACATAACATAGCAAATCATAGCCCAACACACCATGCCATAGTATATCATATCATATCATATCATATCATAGCATGGCAGCATAGCATAACACGACAACACATCATAACGAACCAGACTAGCAACGCCTACCATTCTAGCGGCACGGAGTAGAACATTCGGAATGAAACATCAACATCAGCAGGAGGGAGTAATCAGATAATATATGAAGACTGGGATCTATACTAGAGAGGGGGGATCATACATCCATACCAAGTATAACAAAGGGAGACGGGTTAATCAGATAAGCTAGACATAAGAGATGTCATGCATGCATATGCTTATACATATTGTGTACATATGTTTATGTAACCATGTATACATCTATAAGATACAGGCGCGCGACGGGTACGACTCGACAGACGGTCTGTCAGGCTCCCAAGTCACGTTTTTGGCGCGACTTGCCAAGAGCCACAGTGGACGGAGAGGCAGCTTGGACCCCCCAATGGCAACGGCAACGGAGGGCCGCCCCACGGGCAGCGGACGGAGGGCCGCTAGGTAACCCCGGCGCAGGCCCTGAAGCGGCCCGAGGCCTGGCTGCCAGGTAGGCGGTCGGGGCTGTGGCGTGGTAAATAAGATGAAAGCCGCAGAAGGCTCACGGCAGCGTGGAGGACGCAGGGGAGCTGCTGGCCACGGCTGAGACGGCGGCGAACAGCGCCTGAGTCTGGGTGGCGGCGGCACGTTGCGCGTGGCGCACGGCTTCCCGGGCCGCTCGGAGGTGCGCCAGCCTGTGCTGTGCCTCTGTGGGGGGGGCGAGTGCCCGGGATTGGCGTCCGAGGGCCTGGCAACGGTCGGCGGCCGAGGCCCTGCCCGCAGCCGCTGGGCGGCCAGGATGCGGCCGCACATGGCCTTGCGGCGGAGATGAAACGCGGCCCGGAGCTCGCCGACGCCATGCTGGGGGGCCTGGCGAGGTGCGCAGCCAGGGCATGCCGTCTGTCCCTGTGGACCGCTGCGGCCGGGAGGGCGAGGCCAGAGTTGGGCTCCTCCCGCGGGGCCGCAGTCGAAGGTGCAAGGTGGGCGGATTCACGTCCACCGACCCCCGCCCACCGTGGGCCAGGGTGGACCGTCTCGCGGGTGCTCTGCGACAAGCGCATTGCTGGCCGCGAGAGAGTGCAGGGGGGAGGGGTAGCCAGGGTGTGGTTGGTCGGGGGTATGACACCCGCGGGCGTGGGGCTCCCGCCCTGGGGCAATGTAGGATGACGACCAATAAATGACCGGGGGTCGTGTTGCGTCGGCGGCGCCCCGGAGGATGATTTGAAAAAACCGGCCGCGGGCTGGGAAACTATTTTTCAATCGTTCCCCCCCTGCCGTCCTCGGGCGCGCGCCCGGACAGCCGACGGGCCAGACGGAGCCGAAACGGAGGGTTCGGAGGGAGGGGGTCAAGGGGAAAGAAGCGGGGGCAACAGCAGCGGGATAGAAAAATTTGAAGTAGCGCAAAAAATGGAAGCTGACGTATAATGTTTATTTGACCTAAAATTTGAAGTCGACGTCGAATGATTACTTAACGTAAAATTTGACGACGACGTGCAATGAGTATTCGACGCAAGATTCGACGCCGACGTGTAATGGACAGATTTTGAATCGTCCTCCTCCCGCTGAAAAATCATGTAGAAATCAAAGAAGCTATATTTGAATCAATCCACCTATTCTTTTTAGTAATCGTCATTCTGCATTATAGCCCCCACACGGCGGGGGGATCGTCGCTATCCATGCCGGCGCCGAAACCCAAATGTTTTTGTCTTCGATGCTGGCCCAGTGGGAAGTTGCAAAGTCGTCGTCATCGTCGTCGTCGTCCGTGGCGCCGGGACAGTCGTTGCCGTCGTGGGCGTCCCAATAGGCGTCAGCCCTGGCGTCGGCGGGGTCGCCAGGCGGTCAGCGAAGCACGAGCGTGAAGCGGTGTCGCTGTTTGGCTGCGTCGATGACCTCAGCGGGGAGGTCGCGGAAGGCCCGGGCTGTGGTGGCGAGCGTGTCGGCCTGCCGGTTGAAGCACTCAGCCGTGGCGGTGATACGGTCATTAGCAATGCCTTCCTCACCATTGTAGCTCGCGACCCTCCTCCACGCGGAGGACGCACCCACAGAACCTGTTGCGGGCCCCTGTGCGAAAGAAGCGCTCCTTCCAGCAGAGCCTGAAACTCGTGGACGACGACCTGGTTGTCGACGAAGACGTGGACGGGGCGCTCGTCAATGGCCACGTGGTCAGAGAGAGAGAGAGGGGGAGGTAGAGATAAACAAGAGAGAGAGAGAGAAGAAATAATGCACAACAGCATGAATGATAAACAACATAAAAACGAAACACAACTATAGCCATATAAACGCATGCCGAGAGAGGCAGATAATCAGAGCGAGAGAGACGGACATACAGACATACAGACATACAGACAGACGAGACAGACAGGCAGGCAGGCAGACAGACAGACTGACAAGCAGGCAGGCACACAGACAGGCAGACACACAAGCAAGTACACAAGGACATCGGCCTTCCCCCCCGCTACGATGCAGGCCGCTGCGTTCCACGCGACACTGGCCATCCCAGGCCGCCGATGCCAGCCGATGCCAGCAGGGGGAGGGGGGACGAGCTCGACGGCGTCGACGGCGACGGTGTCGACGGCGACCGCGAGGACGACAACGACATCGACGACGACGACGACAACGAGGATAATAACGACATCGAGGACGACGATAAAAAAGGCGACGGCCGGCGGCGGCACCCAAGGTGCAGACGGTGATCAGGGGCACTCCATCCACGCAGAAGCCATAGTCCTGTGAGTTGGGCCAGATGCGCTGGGGTCACAGATCGGATGGAGAGACAAAGCTCAGTGTATAGATATCTGAATGGCCTGTTCCCTTACTTCACTGTGGACGTTGAAAGCTGCACATCCGCCGATCCGGCGTGTGTTTCTGAGAGCGTGGGCTTGAGCTCGCTCAAGCTTCGCTCTGTCGGGGGGTGCCTGACGCCATGGCTGACGCCATTCAGGCCCGGGAAGGGGGAGGGGTGCGGGGAGCTCGCTCAAGCTTCGCTCTGTCGGGGGGGGGGGGGGGGGGGCTAACGCCATAGCTGACGCCATTCAGGCCCAGGAGGGAGGGGGGAGGGGGGACGCCATGGCTGACGCCATTCAGGCCCAGGAGGAGGGAGTCGGGGGGGGGGGGGCTGACGCCATGGCTGACGCCATTCAGGCCCGGGAGGGGGGAGTGTGGGGGGGGAGCTCGCTCAAGCTTCGCTCTGTCGGGGGGGGAGGGGACTGACGCCATAGCTGAAGCCATTCAGGCCCAGGAGGGGGGTTGGGGGGGGGGATATTCAGGCCCGGGACAAGGGAATCGGGGGGAGGGGGGGGGAGCTGACGCCATGGCTGACGCCATTCAGACCCGGGAGGGGGGAGGGGGGGTGGAGCTCGCTCAAGCTTCGCTCTGTCGGTGGGGGGAGGGGGCTGACGCCATAGCTGACGCCATTCAGGCCCAGGAGGGGGGAGGAGGGGGGAGGGGGTGACGCCATGGCTGACGCCATTCAGGCCCCGGAGGGAGGCGTCGGGGGGGGGGAGGGCTGACGCCATGGCTGACGCCATTCAGGCCCGGGAAGGGGGAGAGAGGGGGGGAGCTCGCTCAAGCTTCGCTCTGTCGGGGGGGGGGGGGGGGGGGGCTGACGCCATGGCTGACGCCATTCAGGCTCGGGAGAGGAGGGGGGAGGAGGGCCGACGCCATGGCTGACGCCATTCACGCCCGGGACGGGTGAGTCGGGGGGCGGCGGGGGCTGATGCCACGGCTGACGCCATTCAAACCCGGAAGGTGGGAGGGGACATCCCATGAATTTGGCTGTTCACGCGAGATCGTCACTTTCGAATATCCGAAGGTTGCCCAAGCGAATTCAACATTTCTATCTTATGAGGATGTCTCGAGCGAGTGCTCTACGTTTAGACATGAAATGTCATCCGTTGCCAGCAGAACCGGTAACACCCCGGATTGGCGGCACTGGCCGGAGGCCACTACAATATAACATGAAGCAGACAAGCAGCACTCATTCACATCTACAGCTAATATTTCGGGCGTCGAAGCCCGTCGATGCGAACAACGGTCAAATCGACATCGAATACTGCAGAATGTTGGACCCCGCATACACGGCAAACCTGACGCGCGCCCCGCGCGTGCTTAGAATCTACTCCACTTGACAGTCCAGATATGTTCCCGCGAAGCGTTGTGGGTAAAGTGGGAAGAGGGAGGGCGATGATGTGGCGCGGTGCACGGCCAGGGGGGCGACAGGGGCCAACGGCAGATCGCCCCATGGGACCTTGCCTTTTTTCCGCCTGTGTTGTATCATGCACGGCCATTGCAACCAGCTGCTGGAGGTAACGTGGAGGAGCAGGAGAAGGAGGTGGCAGTGGTGTCGGACGTAGTGGTGGTGGCGGGGAGGATGCGAAACCGCCGGCGGCGCGGACGGTGGTGTCGGAGGTGGTGGTGTCGGAGGTGGTGGTGGCGGTGGTGCTGGTGACGCTGTTCGGTGGCGGATCGAACAGCAGCAGGCCGTAGTCGCTGGCGCTGCGGACGACACCCCGCCCTCGACATGGCGGTGGTGGTCTGGGTCTGTTACCCCGCCCTCGACGTGGCGGTAGTGGTGGCGGCAGCGCGGGTGCGCCAAGCTACGCGTAGGGCCAATGTTGCGCGGCCCCGCCACTGCTGTTACGGGGGTCCGTGTCCAGCCCTGTTCGGTGACGGGGGAGGGAGCTTACGCTGCGATCTAGAAGGGGCGTCCGCAGCGAGCCCCTCCTGCATGAGGGGGATTGCCTCGACTGGCGGCGGCGTCCAGCGGTGGGGGCGCGGGGCGACCAGGAAACGGCGGCGACGGAGGTGAAAAACAATGTGCCTCGTAATATCCAGGCCAGGAAGGCTCATATTCGCAAGCGTAGGTTTATGGGGATCTGGTTGTCGCTCATGTACTCGAGCGCTGTCTAAAATCGGCGTAACGCATGTGTCCGGTAAGCAGAGCTGCTGCAATAGGATAGCGCGCATGAGACGGCCGGCCGACCAGAGGGAGGGCGGGCGCGCGCAAATTATCCCGACAGCACACAGAACATAAATAAAAAAGTCGCGTTGACACAGGCGCCGCCAAACCTCTGTGGGAGGGGAGAGGCGGCGCAGCAAAAGAGGGCTAGGGGAACGTTAGCATTGACTCGTCCTTGGCTAACGTGAGGGAGCGCGTTCGCCCAATTTCAACATGTCTTGGGGCTGTCAGACCTCATTCCATCCCAAGGCACATCGGCCCTCACGGCGCCAACCGCAAAAACGTTTACGGCGCCCGTGGCAGGGATGGAATCCGACCCGCCCATCTGGGTGTAGGTGGTTTAAGGCGTTTCCTCTTCCACCCCCTTCTTCCCCGTCGGGGAGGGGCTTACCCCTCTCCCTACCCCCTCCCCTGGACCTGGACGGGGGTTTTCGCGAGGGGTTGGAGCGTCCAAGATGGCCTCGGCGAGGAAGCCAAAATCATTGGATTTACTACGGTTTGGGCCCCATTTTGGCCTTTGCGAGGGGGTCCCTAATTTAAAGACCCCCCCTTCTGTCTCCTCCAATATGGCTCCAAAGCGGCGCCCAGGAGGCCCCTAGAGCCCCCAAAGTGGCCCCAATGTGGCCCCCATGTGGCCCCAAGGGACCCCAAAGAGGCCCCCAGGATGCCCCCAAGAGGCGCCCAAGAGACCAGCAAGAGGCCCCAAGAGGCCCCCCAGAGGCACCCAAAACGCTTCAAGAGGCCTCGGCGAGAATGCCAAACTCATTGATTTGACTGAGGCATTGGCCACAGTTTGGCCTCCTGGGGGCATGCACTCCCCGCCTAGATAGGGCCACCGCCCAGCCCCAAAGCGTACCACGTTTTCGTCGGGCGGTCGTCGCGGCGACGACCGTCCGACGGCTATTCCAAAGTTTTTAGAAGGTTTGGGGTTCAGAAGTCGCAATGTTCGAGCAATTTGGATTTCAAGTTTTTGATTCCCGTTCGTTGGAATATGAATGTATCGCGGTTTGGGAGTGTAGTTTTTTGGTTTGGACTTCAGAAACCACAGCGCGTACACATGTTGCCAGCATGCCTTTTTTTTTTAAACATTTGAACCATGAATTTTCAATTTCAACCCGACAAGATCCACATTCGCTGAGGTTTTGGGGTTCTGGAATTCCATTGACATCTGTCTTGGTAGCATATCTGGTAGTGTCTGGCTTGTATGTATGTAGTGGTGTGTTGTTTCGGGATTTCAATTTACATAGGCCTGGCCAGCGGAATTTGTTTTCGCATCGGGTCGGGCATCCGAATCTGCATTTTCTGGACCTGGAGGATGATGAGGAGGAGGAGGGGGATAATGATAATGAGAAGAAGGATTGGGGGGAGGAAGAGGATGATAATGAGACAAAAGATGGGGGAGGAGGAGGAGGAGGAGGAGGAGGAGGGGGAGGAGGAGGGGGAGGAGGAGGAGGGGGCGCGCGAAGTTCATCGTGTTCCGCGCGTCGCGGCCTGGGTCGGAGTGGCCGCCCTCTCTCCAACGAGGGGCGGCGCGAGGGCGCCAAGCCTCCAGGGCGCAAAGCGAACCGCGGGCCTCTTGGAGCCGACGGCGACGAGTAACAGCGATCGACCGCGAGCCGAACGTCGTTACGACTCGCTGTTGATCACTCTTGCTCGATCGACTGTCGTTCGACTACGGCCGTTCGACTCGAACGACAGTCTGAACCGGTCTACAGCCGACAGGTTGGCACGCCCTCCTCCACATTTTCTTTTGGCAGCGACGCACAGTCCCCTGAACAGTAAACTGCAACAACAGCCAGAGGAGCACTGATGCAACAGAAAAGAATCCACCTGTAATTACAGCAAAGGGATAAACTCATCAATGCCAACAGACACACCCTTCTTGTCAGGGTGAAGGCCCTCGCGGGGCTTGCGAATATTCGTCAAGCCAGACTCCGCCGGGCGCCCACATTTGCGACCCAGGCCTATCACTTGACCACCACTGCTGTAAAACTTGCACGACATGCACAAAAACAAGTGACTCTTGTCACTGCAAGGAAACTTAATGACACGGTGTCCCTTGGACTCCAGGACCCCTTGGTCCAACGGGCAGGTCCCAGGGCAACCTCCACCAATCGGTTTGGACACGGCACGGGATCCACGATGGCAAACTCTACAATGCCACGCGTTTCCCTGCTTGGTCCAGTCGTGGCATACTTCAAGCAAGGGAGCGTCCGAGGGCTGGGGCCTAGGAGCACGCTCAAGGCCTCGGAACTCCAGCTTGGGCCACAGCGGCAGGAGCTCCGCTCCAGCCAACAGGACGAGACGCGCAATCTTCAGCCGTCTCTGCAGGTCTTCCTCTTCAGAAGGGGACCAGCTGGGGTGAAGCATCACAGCTTCCCTAGCCGCGACGTCGGCGTAGTGGTTCCCAACGCGCAAGAACCTCTCTCGCGCGCTGAGCCCCTCTTCATCGAGGTCACGGTGAGCTGCAACCTTAACAAAAGAAGAAACATTAGACCCAAAGTGCTGGCGCGCTTGAATGACAAGGCCAGCGTACTGACGCTTCCCAGAGATGGCGCCCGCCTCTCCAAGGTTCATTGAACTCGCCACGTTGCTGCAGTCTGAATAGCAGTCAGAGGGGCCTTCCGAGTAAAGCCCCGCCCAGGCCAGGGCCCCAAATTCAGAGCCTTGAGAAGTCTGAAGCCAAGGGGCCCAAAGAGGACCTTTGAAAACCCCAAGGCGCCCCCCAGCCTGAGAGACCATGACCACGGCCCAGCCAGCCCTAGACAGTTCTCTAACAGTGTGGCGGCGGCAAGGGCCGTCCATGAAAAGGTGCCCCCAGATCCCATCGGTAGGAGGAACGGAGGGAGAAGCAGCAGCATCTGACGGGTCAGGCAGCAGATCCGTATACCAACCGTAGACGACTCCAGTATTCGTAGCAGGAGGAGGAGAGAGATCTCCTGGATGCCTCAGAGCCTCATGTAAGAATGACACTCCATCCTCAGAGTCAGGGCCAGCTTGGCGGGCTTCCTCTTGAAGCCACATGGGAAGAACTGCATCGCGTTCCTGCTGTACAGCAGGGCAAACATAAAGACTGTGAAAAAGAGTGTCTCTAGCTTCGCCACAAAGCTGACACCGATCAGGAAATACATAGCCTGCAGACGCCACGTCACCTGCAGTCCAACACGCCTTAGTCGCTAAGGCTCTGACCCAACCCTTAGTCTTAGCCCCAAGTGTTTTGGACCCCAGGATATTCTTGGCAACATCCCAACACAGCCGAGCCCCCACCCCGTAGGTGTCTCCAGAGATCCGCTCCCGGGAGCGAAATACAGCTTCCTTACAAAAAACTTGACAAGCTGAAGGCTGGAGAGAGTGAAGGAGAGTTCACGACCAAAGTCGTCGACGATGGTGCAGAAATCACGCATGGTCCACCCCAGTCTGTATAAGGTCATCCGCAGGGCCGAAATCGGGCCCCCGACCTTGGCCCAAGACCAGTTGTCCGAAGAGAACACCACGTTCCACTCCTTAAGCATTTCAGTCCACGACAGCGACCAAGGGAAGGCATTGGTTCTCAAAATCCAGCTTTCTTTGTCCCAACGAATGATCGGGGCGCAGCTGCCCCTCCAGGTCGGATTCCCTTCGAGCAAGGAAAGCACGTGCAAGGACCTGCCCTGGGCCCTCGGCTTGATGCAGGACATGGCCATCCTTCGCAAGCTAAGCAGCTCCGAATCCGAGACCCCATAGAGGCCCGAGCCATAAACAGCTCCAGCCAGGGGACCCGCGGCAAAAACCCGAAGGGCCTTTCGGCCCAGGGCCTCTCCAAGGCCTTGCAGACGCCGAGTTTTTCGCAAAGCGGCAGCGGTATGAGCCTTCATTTTAGCAGGCCCGCCTTTCCCTGCTCACACAGGCCTACCAGCAGTGAAGTCCGAGCCGAGGTTGGTAACCCTCGTGCAAGCTGTGCCAAGCAAGCTGCCAAAGGACTCCTCAAACTTGTGAGCAACAAAGCTGCTGCTGCTAACCATGCCTATCTTGTCCATGGCAAGCTTGCACTGCAGGGTGCGGGTGACTGCCGCATGCAGAGCACGCGCTCCACGACATATAACTCCGATGACCCCCTTGGCTGAGCCCGTGACATTCAGACTGGGGTCGTCTATGTACGCATCGAAGTAGCACCGTCCTGGTTCTCGCGGGATACCGTCGAAGCCCTCCATGGCAACCGCTCTGATCAAGATAGTGGCAAAGGAACGCCCTGCCACAATGCCTTTCCTAGGGAAGAAAGGGCCTTCAATAATACCCCCGAGAGCCATGTAACGAGCCGCAGAGTAAGCCTGAATGGCCAGCCTGGCAAGGCACGCGGGGAACCCATGTTGAAGGCATTTCTGCCATAAGAACTTCAGATCAACGTGCTCGTAGGACTTCCTGAAGTCCAAAAAAACAGAGGCCGTGCATTGGCCCAGCAGGGCCCCGCTTTCAGCCCGAAGGGCCTGTCTCCAAACAACGTCACCAGCTCCTCGGAAGGCTCCAGCCGCCCAGTAGCCCCTCTTGTAGGACAGCTCCCACCTAAGAGCTTCGCCTCTTCTGCAGCGACCCCAAACCCTATACCAGCTCGGAGAAACACCGACCGGACGGAAGCCTCCAGAGGGCTCGTTCAGAAGGGCCAGCAAGACCCACGCAATCTGGGGTGGGAGGGCCCCAGTACCATCCATAACCGCAGACCACAAAGCCATCGCATGGAGCGCAACATCGGGGAGCAAGGCAAAGTGTCGGCAGTGGAACCCGTCCACACTAACAGCCGAGGCAGGCCTGTACTTCTTAGACGCAGCATGCATCTCAGAAGGCTCAAGGAGTGCGGCAAGATGCCGTTGCCCTCACCTTTGCAGAAGTCCGCAAGACCACTGCCTTGCTGCCAGATGCCACTAAACTTGTCCGCCTCAGCCTTGAGGAGACCAACAGGGTCCGCAACGATAGTTCCGCACCGAGAGAGGGTGGTGGTCGGAACCCAAGCGATTGGCTCTCTGGTGGCCTTCTGAGCGTTCCCCCTCCCTTTTTCAAGCCCCTGGCGCAGCCAGTCGTGCCAGTCCTGCCTCGAGGCCTTAGCATGCGCCGCCTTAGCCGACTGAGCAGCTTCCGCCGTGTCCGAGATTAAACAATCAAGATCGGCATGGGCCACGGGATCGCCGCAGTCAGCACGAATGGAGAGAGCTAAGCTGGCGGCAGACGCGAAATACATGCTCCACTCGGAGTCTGCGGCGACCGTCACCGAGGCAGGAGGATGCACAAGCGCCTCAACAACCTGGCGACCTCCAGCCTGCAAAGAGTCTCCAAGATAGCACCTAACAGCTCGAAGCTGACTGAGAAGCCACACAATGCTACGCACATGCAGGTCCTGGACTCTGCCCGCAGGCTTCAGAACAGACTTCCAATGAAGTTGAGGTCTGTTCCCCCTAGCGCCAACGGGTGGGACTTCGACGCCCAGAACGTCCGCCAAGTCGCGTTCAGCCGAGTCCGCCCACGCCTTGTAGCCAGGACTAAGCAGCCTGCGAGCCCTCCGAGCGCCCCCAACATTCATGGCGTCAAAGGCTTCTTGGGCGAGCATCAGAGCACCATCCCAATCCCCTGGGCACGGAGCAGGTCCCACGGGGGCCTCCACAGGAAGGTCTGGGGGGCGACGGACGGCGGGAGCCTTGAGGTCGCCGAGAGAACTGTGCAACTGCAACGTGACAAGGCGATGGGGACCGGGGGGGGGGGGGGGTCTTCGGTGACCTTCACTTCCCTCACGCAAAGCCCGAGGGCCTCCGAGAGAACAAAATAATCAAAACGTTCAAGGGGGCCCGCGCTGGGGAAGTGGGTGTGACCACAGGTGCTGATCACCGACGCCCCAAGTTTCTTGCAGAAACCGGACCTCTCGAGGTCCTCAGGGCCGAAGTTCCCGTCGGCCCCAACAATGAACTCACAGCCACCCCCTCAAGAAATTCCCCAACAGCGCTCAGGATCTTCAAGTTCGCTTCCGAAAAAGCCTTGGCGGTGGAAGAGATAGAGGGAGCAGGCGCAGAACGGAACGCAACCAGGAACGCGCACCATGGCCGCGACCGCGCGCCCGTCGAACACGATGTGCTTCTCATTCACAGAAACTCCGAAACCACTGCGGGCGAGAACAGCAACTCCACTACTGACTCGTCCACCTTCTCCAGGCGCCCCAGGCGCCCATATGCTTTTCCAGCCGATGAAAAGCGAAGATTTGGATGCCTGGTCAATCGACAGCCGATCCCGAATCCGATGCTCCTGAGCAAGGACGGCGTGCGAGTCAGATGATTCCAAGTAGGTCTTAAGCGTGCCCCAGGAATTCGAATTCACCGTCGCGGCTTTCAGCCCTTCGGATAACGGAATGCATGGTAAAAGGGCGCCCCCTGCTGGGGCCGCGGCTGAAGCAACAGGAGGTCCACCTCGAGAAGCAGACCTGCAGTGCCGTGCCCCGACCGAGCGTGACGGCGACGCAAAAGGTAACGCTTCGGATTGTAGCGACCGTGCGTCCAGCTCCAACTCGCTGAGGGGCTGGCTGGACGAGGCGATGAAGTTGGCAGCTGACGGATGCTGCCGTGACGCGCCAGGCAGCGGCAACCGAGCAACATATTCCATACCGCGGGACCCTGGGGGGCATTCGAATTTCATCTGGAAACAGAGGGGCTGAAACAAATCGCTTTCCACGCAAAACCCCAGACGCAACCTGAATGCGCCTAAAAACTCCGATGCCCGCGGCTTGGGCCCTGGGGCCGATAGCCGAAGCACGAGACGCTAAAAAGTTGTAAAGCTCCCAAGTAGACTTCGAGCCTGGGTCTCGTTCGGAATCAACGCTGCCCCCCCCCTGGGCAGGAGCGCCAGGGGGGGGCCCTCAGTCGTCCAAGGCCCCATCGACCCCGGCAGGAAGCTCTGCCTTAGTATGCTCGACGGCAGGAGCGGGCGCCGCACTACCAGCGCCTGCAGGCTCAGACGGTGGCTCAGAGGGTGCACTCGGTGCTGCTCCAGCGGCCGCACCTCCAGCAGCAGCTTCACCACCCTCGGCAAGACGGCGCTTCTTCGCTGCCAGACGCAGCTTGTGAGCCTCATGCGCAGCTCTAGCCCCCTTGCCGTTGTCCGCAACCTGTTGGAACAATTTCTGCGCCAGCTCCTGTGCACCAGACACCAGCGCCGCCCGACGAGACTCGAATTCCTGCCTGTCAGCTTCCTCCAGCTCGACCTCTCCCGCAGCAAAGTCCTCGAGGAGATCGTCGCAGTTGATGAAGGACTCGATGCTGAACTTGCCCGAGACGAGGTCACCCAGCTTGAGCGTGGCTGCCTGCATCTGGGGCTCGACCTTCGCAGCCTGCAGCTTGACCAGCGCAGACTTGTACTCCTCATCCGCCAGCTTGAGGCGGTCTCGAGTCTCACGTAGCGACAGCTCCAGCTCGGCGACATGCTCCTTGGCCTTAGTGAGGCGCTGCAAGTTCTTTTCAGCTAGTGACTCAAGCTGCCGAACATATCTGTGCGCCTCCTGCATCTGGGCATGTGCCGACAGCTCGGGTGGCGGCTTGTCCGCAGCCTCCAGGTGCTTCGCCATGAGGTCATAGCGCTGTGCTGCAACCTTATCCCCCGCCTTGTAAGACAGCTCTGACAGTTGACGAGCTTCTGCAGCGGTGACTGCAAGGACAGGGCCTGCAGGAAGAGGCGGGGATCCACCTCCAGCTGCCCCATCACCATGCACAGAAGCGTGCTTGGACTTCGGGGGCATGTCCGACCAGCCGAACCAGCTCGAGTCATAATATTCCTTACCAGAACCGAATTGCCCGAACTGAATCGGGGCAGGCGCGAAGCCCGATGAGCGAGTCGCCAGTGGGGCGCCAGGCCCAATCCGCCCCAACGACGCGTGCTGGCTAGGGGAGCTGAGCTGCCGAGGAACGTGGAACGACGCAACCTGCCAGGAGAGGGGGGATGAGCCCGGGGTGCTGCTGCGGCTGCGACAGGCTGAACCAGTCCGTCGCGGTCACAGCACCCAAAAATCCACCAGACAGCGCACGCGGTAAGGCCCGGACGACCGCGAGCCGGCCCCGTCGACAACGGCACGGCGACAGGCCAGATGGGCCAGAGGAGAAGGCCAGGCAGGCGTGGTGAGCATCGCCAGCGAGGCAGGGGGATCCATGGGGGGTGCTGCACCGGGGGCGCGGCAGCTGCCGCCTGAAGTATGCCGAAGGCCACCGAGGGACGGCCTTATCCTCCACGTACACGAGGCTGGCTGGACCTCCAGGGCGGCGCCCGGAATTGCTCCTGACAGAGCCCATGAGACTAGCCAAAGCAGGCGAACTTATCCCCCCACCTATCACGCGCCCACGCGCCGCGCCAGCTCGCCATTGCGCCCGTCGCACAGTGGAGAAACGTCCATTCTCACCTCCAGGGCGCCCGTCACACAGTGACGAGATCGCCAGAGATTCAGCGGTTGCCCCAGCCCTGCCAGTTCCACCAGCTGCCCGGGCCCCACCACGAGCCGATCGATGACGACCACGATGCGTCCTCCTCCTGGCCCCGACGGGGCTCCTCGTCAGCATTGGTCTCCCTGATGTCCTTCGTGGCGTCGTACATCGGTCTGTGAACGGGCGCGGGGGCCGCCAACGACGGTGCCGCGGCATCCGCGTCCTGCCCCCAATGCGTCGGCTCATGGCGTCGCACTGGCGGCGGGCGGTCGCCGGGCCCCCGGCAGCCGCGCCTCTTCAGGCGCGGGCCCCTCTCTTCGCCCTTGCCGGCGGCGGCGGGGGAGGCCCCGCGCCCTGACTCCACGGAACTGCCTTTGCCTGTTGACGTCATTCGCGCAGAGCGCGGGCTAGCCGTGGGCTGACTGGCCCGAAAGCGCTTGCCACCCGCGCGACCGTGCTCCCGGTTGGCATCCGATCAAGTGCTCGGAACATAGTCCCGAGACGCCAGTGGTCCCCGCGAGGCGCGCCGTGGGCCTCCTGGGCCCGACTGAAGCACATCCGAGTTGGACCACATGTCGAGCGCGATCAGGGCAGCGTCCGCGATTTACTCTGGCAGTTTCCAGATCGCCATCCGCCGAAGGTCGGAAGAGTCTGGCATGGGGAAGAGAGTCGCCGCTGAGCTGCTGAATGCGTTGGAGGCAGTCCTCAACTTGCGGGGCGTTCGCCAGCGCGGATTGCTTCATATCGTCTGCCATGTCCCGACACAATCGTGAATCATGACGACGGTCTCCTTGTGCGCCCGCGCAATTGCCAGTTGCTCCCCGACGGCTTTCACATATTCGACCCAGACAGGGCGATCATCAGTCAGCCCTTCGATCTTTGGCCACGTGCGGTCCTTGGCCAACTCAATCGCTACGCAGCATGACTGCAACGTCCACACCGGACCCTGACATGTAGCTTTCGGATCGACGGTGCGGGAAGCAGCCGGGCCGCCCACAGCAGCTTCAAGCTTGACCTTGGTCAGCACTTCGATCGGATACTGATTGGTTCCATAATCCAGTACGGACATGGTGAGCACGCAGGCAGTTTGGTGCAACTTCGATCATGGTTTTGAGCTGTCGGGAAAGCGGCGGCTCTTCCACTGGGCCGCGTCCACGCGGTCACGGCGGCGCGAGCGATCACGAGCCATGGGGCGGAGTCATGTCGCGCGCGACCTCAATCTCCTTGCGACGCAGGCAAGCTTCCATATTCTCTTCTCCTGGGGACAAGTCGCCGATCAGGTGTATCTCGGAATGCTCGGGCTCGTCGTATACCGACTCACGATGTGCCTCCACGCCTTGTTTGACGACTTTGAGCGGAGGCTGCACTCCCGTGGGTGGCGGGGGAGCCACCTCAAGCTTGAAGTACAGCGGGGGAACATTGTGTGGAATGCGCTCAGGGATGGAATCCTGGCCTTTCACACTTGTTCTTCCTCCTTGGTCGGGGGTCAACCGACGTCGTCGGCATTCTCACCCCCAGCCTCATCGGCCGCGTCCTCCAGCTTCGCCGCATCCACCTCCATGTGTTGTGCCTCGTGCCCAGCATCATCGGCCTTTGCAGCTGGCAAATTCTTGTTATTCCCTACCTAGGCTCTGCCTAGAAGAGTTATTACTCTCTGGGCGTTCAGGGGCCGGGCAGTGGAAAGCGCCCCGGGCGGTTCCCCCAGTACCCGCGACGCGGTTCCCCCAATTACGTCCCCTTAGCTTAGCGTTGCTTATCTCATATAAGCTTAGCTTATTATATATTAGCTTAGCTTAGCTTCCTCTTAGCTCGTCCACAGCGCTGCATAGCATAACATAGCCAAACATAGCATAGCATATCATAGCCAAGCATAGCATAGCATAGCATAGCATAGCGCAGCATAGCATAGCATAGCATAGCCTAGCCTAGCCTAGCATAGCGCAGCTTATCATATCATGGCATGGCATATCATAGCTTAGCATAGCACAGCGCAGCATGGCATAGCATAGCTTAGCGTAGCATATCATAGCATAGCATAGCATAGCATAGCGCAGCATAGCATGGCATAGAGCATAGCATAGCAACTAATGCTGCTTTCCTAGGGGCTCCAACTTCTAGGTAGGGTCGCACTGGGGTAATGTTTGGTCACGCCCTCCTCCTCCTCGTCTGGGTCCGAAAGTCTCACCTGGGGTGTTGCCGCGAGCTGTAGCCTTGGGCAGAGGAGCGGCGTGCTGTTCTGCATCATCCCCAGTGCGCACCTGACCCGTAGCAGGAGGGGAGGGGCAACTTCTTCTTGCCCCGCTGACGACTGGCCTGGAGTCTGCATAGACGTTTGGGCAGGGTCGACCCCGCTTTGCCAGATTCCTCCTCGTCCTCGCGAGGGGCTTCACTCTCTGTGCTCTCCTCTTCCACGCCCCCATGCGACATGCTAGTGGCATCAGAGGCCTGAGATTCGGAATCTTCGGAATCACTGTTGAGAGCGGCGTGGACGGCGTCCACGATCCATTTGTTGAAAGTTCCCTAGTCAAACTTCACGATTCCAGGTGCGGCCTCATAGGTGATAACGTTCGCCCATCTGTAAGATTGTCGCTCATGAGGCGTACAGATGTCCAGATGCCTGGCAGCCACCTCGTTGCCGTATTTGCATTCTCAGCGACAGCGGAGAGGATGCTCCGTCTTTGAATCAGGCCGCCGTCGTTCGGAAGCAGCCAAGCCGTGTACATAAGTAAGCTTGTTCGGTGCAGGCTTCGGCATGCGACGGGTACACAAGGCGAGTCCTCTTGAGCTTCCGATTGCCTTGCTGAGCTTGCCTCCAAGGCATGCAGCGAATCAGCAATGACCCAGGCCCAAAGGCCGCCCATCGGCTGGCTTTCCGGCCAGGGCCACATGTTTCTGTGTATGTTTCATCTCTCTCCCTTTCTCTTTCTCTGTCTTTCGCTCTCTCCTCTCTCATTATCTTTCGCTCTCTGTCTGTCTGTCTGTCTCCTCTCTGTCTGTCTGTCTGTCTCCTCTCTGTCTGTCTGTCTGTCTGTCTGTCTCCTTCTCTCTCTCTCTCACGCACGTCTGGGCCCCATTCTAGCAATGCGATTAGGTAAGCTCAGCAGCAGCAAAACAAAGTCCCTGCAGGGCGGGCCGTCCTGGCAATTCATCTTGAAGATGAGGCAGCTGGTGGCGGCGCTGTTTGACAATCTATCCTCCGTCCTCCTTCTTGTCCGTCATTCTCCTCCACCCTCTATGACCCCCTTCCTCCAGTCAATGTCTTCATTCTGCTACTCCTCCTCCGCCCTCCCTCTCCCTCTTACTCCTCCCCTTATCCGTACCATAATATTTCCACCTCCTTGCTGCTCCTCCTCCACCCCGCACATAGATTCGATAGTGGAGCATCGTGGTGCCTACTGATTGTTGGTTCGTAGGCCACGGGAGCCTGGCTGTCCAAGAGCTGCCCCTGATCGCAGATCGATCGGATCGCCTGTATAAACGCTCACTGATCGGTCTATGCGAAGCGGTGCCCTTTCTTCAAGCGCTCCGTTCTTGGCAACTGCATGCTTTGCCCTGTTTCACGGCTGTGCTCAGACTCCTTGATCGCAAACCGATCGCATCGCCTGCAACATCGAACCTACATGACATCCGATCAAGGGTAGCTGCAACTGCTAACACATCATCGAATCGATCGGTGCCGCGTCCATACATCACCACGCATCATCGAGTGGACCGAGTCTGGACAGCCCTGTTGCACCCACCGCTGCCCTCTCGGGCCTGCCTATCAATGCCCCCCCTGCACCCCTCGCAGATCCCCCTCGTGCTCCGCCCCGCCCGATCACCCTCTCCCTCGTCTTGTCTCTTGCTCCTCCAAGGGCGGGGGGGGGGGGGGGGGCGCTCGCCTGAGGATGCCTGCGGTGCACGGGGCGAGCAGCGCCTGGGACCACCAGTCCACGTCCTGGACTGGAGCCCAACCTACGTCCCACAGAGAAGAGGGAATGATAGGGACGGGGCAGGGAGGTAAGAGAGAGGACGAGGTGGACGAGGACTAGGAGAAGAGAGAAAGCTTCAGGGTGTGGAAGGCAGGGGCACGTGTACTTCGGCACGGGGAACGGAGGAACACGAGGAGCGGGCAAAGGGGGAGGGAGGATGGAGGGTGGTACGGAGCAGGAGGGAGAAGAAGAACTTGCTTGAGGAGTGAGAGCTTGTACGTGTAAGCAGCATCACCAAAATCAGAATAACCATCAGCATGACCAGCATCACCCACACCATCACAATCACCACGTTACTGCTATCACGCTCGAGTTTACAATCATGGTCACCATCGCCATGAACATCGGCTATCCTCATCGTCCTCCCCTTCATCCTCCCCATCATCTTAATCAGCAATATCGCCATCGCCACCGTCACCGTAATCGACATCGTACCTCGAGGGCGCTTGTCTTATGAACTGATATTATCCTGACCCTGGGAGCGCGAGGAAATGAAGCCAACAACTATGCTCCCTGCACCATTTCCAATGACTCGGGCGTTCTCGCCAGAAGAATCCCAAACCGGCGGTCTCGCTCGGGACATCCTCGCAGAATCGCCCCCAGACTCTTGCCACAAATAATATGAAGGGAAGGAGGAGGGGATAAGGGGGGAGGAGGAGAGAGGGGGAGGGCGAGGCAGGTGCGCTATCGCCATATCGGACATCCTACCCCTCCCGCCGATCACGTCCCATTGCGCTGATGCTGTCCTCCGACGGGTGGCACAGCAGGACTGGAATCCCCGAACGAGCCAGTCGCGTTGCGTGGGGAGCTGCGTACATTGGAGGAGGTGGGGGAAGAGGTGGCGGATGAGCAGGAGGATAAGCAGGAGGAAGTTTCTCTCTTTCTCACGGGCGGAGGGGCGGCCGCCAATCCACTTCCTTTAGGGAGGGCAAGGCCCGCCATGCACGGGTAGCACCTGTGAGCGGCCCCCACACCAACCCACAGTTCTATCCAAAGACGCACCTGTTGAACGTGTCATTGACACCAAGCGAAAAGAGGACGCCACGGCAAAAATCAGATCAAAGGCGCCATTGCACGACGGAGCCACAGCCACCTAGGAAGCAGAACGTGCCGAACACCCAGCACAAGGCGAGCGAGCGCACGAGGGCGGAAACCTTCTCGCCGCTGCTCGCTCAGGAGTTTGCACATCAACGCCCCCTCGTTGAAGCATGCTTCTTCTCCGCCTCCTCCTCCATGCGGTCTGCTTCCACGTTTTGTCGCTCCACCAGCATGCCTTCCCACTGCGGTGTGGTGGATGGGTTGTCACACTCACGAAGGCCGCCTGCCTCCACTACGACGCTCTCGTCGATATG
Source organism: Prorocentrum cordatum (assembly GCA_963575745.1). Classification (NCBI taxonomy): domain Eukaryota; class Dinophyceae; order Prorocentrales; family Prorocentraceae; genus Prorocentrum; species Prorocentrum cordatum. Next base: position 155,205 of record CAUYUJ010008857.1, on the reverse strand, counting down.
ATAGATCGCGAGCCAGAACGAAGAAAAACGGACAAGCGCAACCATCTTTCCAGCCCGTCCGATGTGCGAACCCTCTAGGATTGCAGTATACAGTATACTGTTTCAGGAAGAGGTCCAGCGGTCAGTTGTAATGGCCACGCAACTTTTCGACGTCATCGTCGGTGCTGTCCTCCGAAGCGCTATCATCTATCATGCCACGCGATATCGCGGACAACCAGTCCTCGATGAAGCGCGGCATCACGAGCACGAGAAACTTACACCTCCTCAGGGCCAGCAAGAGTTTCCGCACAGAGCTCCTCCATAACCTGATGAGGCTCCTTGCCATACCCAGCGTGAAGATGTGCATCTACCACCTCGCAAAAGGGCGAGAGGAAGTGGTGGAACTTCTTGCCAAAGACGCTCCCCAGAAAAGTCTGCATCATACCAGCGTCGTCATGATGAGGCCAAGGGCAACGTCATCTTGAAGAGGCCCAGGGCAAAGTATAGGGACCGCACGCAGCAGACATTCCGAAGGTCCCGCGGCCAGCACGTTCGTCAGACTCTGAAGCACAGCAAGAACGTCATGCACGCGACATTCACAATGTACAGCGTGCACCTCGTGGCAGCGGTCCTCAAGAACTCGATGAAACGTAGCAGAGGTCCTCAAGAAGACGATGAAACTCAGTACGGCGAAGCTGCTCAAGTAGATACCCATCAAGAACACCCTGGTCATGGTCCGCACCTTCATGCTCTATGCGAGGTACGCATGCGCCGCCTCCACGCGTTGCTCCGCCAAACTCCTGCAGAAGAATATCCACATTGTCCGTGCTCATGGGGAACGACGCCGCACCGGTGTTGCACGGAAATTGAGGAGCGGGCCGAAGACGACGTCAGCAACAGCAGCCCATAGGAGGATAAGCAGGATGATGAGCAAGAGGACGAAAAAGGAGGAGGGAAGGCCGAGGAGGGGAAACGGGGGCGACAGTGACGAGGAAAGACTCCGATCCAGAAGTCAGGCCCGCGCTGGGGCAAGAGCGCCAATCTAAAGGAAGAGAGCACAGCGCAAATCATGAAATGAGGCCAAAGCTGCAGCGGGAACACCGTTTTGACACACCGAAGACGATCGGATGGGAGAAAACACATAAAACAATACTGATCAAATCCGGTGTAAAACAACATACGCGGAGAGGGCGGAATGTCTTCGGGACGGATTCGATGGAGAGAAGAGAGTCGTATCCAGATGTTGTACCTAATTGTAGAGGGATGGGGGGGGAGAGAAGAAGGAATGGGGGGAGGGGAAGGGGAGCGGGAAGGAGCAGGGGGAAGGGGTGCAAAGGGGAAGGGGCAAGGAAAGGGGAGGCGAGCGGGACACGGGGCGCAGTGTATATTCACACACTCCCGATCAACAGCAAAGCGGCTGGTACTCGTATTCATCGTAGTTATTATCAATCTTATGATGAACATGAGACGGGACCCGATGATGATTAACCGCCCGGTTCCGTTTGCAGTCTTCCTCCCCCTCCTCCAACCTTCTCATCATCCATGTCTTTCCCTACTGCCCCTCCCCTTTCTCATTCCTTCTCATTCCATATCACGGCCCTTGTCCGCTTTTTCCTACCTCCCCTCTCCCCTCCCCACTCTGGAGAGGACGACAATGAACGGTTATGTAGGGTCAGGCTGCCAACATGTCTGGGTCGCAAGGCTCGCGCGAGGGGGGCACGGACAAGCGGTAGAGCGTTCGTGCCCGCTCGGGCGCCCACGAGCAAAGAAGGCGCTGGAGGTAAGGCGAAGAAGGGGAGAGGGCGAAGCAAAACAAGTGAGGGAAACACCTCAGCACGAAACACCCCCTCGCATTGGTAAGATTCCGGACCGTATCCGAAACCTGGGCATGTCGATGCTTCTCCTTCCGTAGTGCCGAATCTGCCGATCCGGCAAGTTTCTGAGAGCGTGGGCTTGAGCTCGCTCAAGCTTCGCTCTGCAGGGGGGGACGTGTTTCCTGGCTAATTTCCGACATTTTTCATTGAACGCAAGGGGGGGTCTCTTCCCCCCCCTTCGATCTTCCGCTCCCCCCAGGGGGGAGGAGGGGGGTTCTCTTCACCCCCTCCCCTCCCGCTCCCCCCCCCTTCCTCTCAATCTTCCCTCTCTTCCCCCCTCTCCTCTCCCCATTCCACTTCGGGGAGGCCCTCCCCGGGCTCCCTCCCCTCCTCCCCTTTCCCTCCTCACTTAGTCGCCGTGACCAGCTCGAGGTGTTTGGGAGCAGACCCCAGAGGCTTGCGACACCTCCGCGGTCGCGCGACCACGGGCGCCGCCACGCCGCGCGACCCCGATACCGATCCTGCGTGGCACCGTCGCCGCCGCAAGGAGCGCGCCCGCGCGCGCGTGCTCCTGCGGCTTGGCGCAGCCGCCAGGCTCCTGAGCCGACACCACAGCAGCGGCAGGATGGCACAAGGCGATCGCGCAGCGTCGCGGGCGCCTGGCCATACGTCAACCTGGCGCTGCTCCCACGCCAAGTGCGGTCAGGACAACTTTTCTTCGAGAACTACGTGCCGCGGCTGCGGAGGGCCCAAGGGGGGAGGAGGCGGTCAGGCTGACAGGCCCAAGCCCCCCTGGAAACGCTCAGCGTCAGCGGACCGAGGCGGCCCACGGCGAGGAGACCGAGTAGCCGCCGCAGACGAGGACCGTGGAGATCGTGGCGATGCAGGCGCAGGCGCGTCAGCTACCACAGGCCCCATCGGCATCCTTCCCATGCTGCCGCAGCAGGCGCAGCAGCGCCCCAGCTGGCTCGCGGCGCCGCCGATTGCAGCGGGCCTCAAGAGCCACAGAGAGTCGCTGCGCAAGGCGATGGTGGCGGCAGCCGAGCGGTTCCGTGCGATCCGCAGCATGCCCTCCGAGCAGACATCGCCACAGCGCCTCAAGCAGGCCGAGAACGAGTATGCGGCGCTCCACTGCCAGATCATCCTCGCCAAGGACCCGACCGCGCGCATGGAGAAGCAGGAGCAGTTCGTCAACAAGGCCAAGAAGGCACTGGCCGCCGCCAAGGACGCCCAATTTGCCGCCGAGCTGGCGGCCGAGGCGTGCAAGTCCGAGACGGCCAAGGCCATGAAGGAGCACCAGCATGCCCAGGAGTTCATGGCCCAGATGGCGCAGCTGGAGCACTGGCGCGCATTTCCTGCCCCAGGCGCCACCGCCCCTGCAGCCGAGTCGGCCGCGAGCATGTTCGCCGGGGAGGCCGCGGCGCTTGACGCCAGCGACGAGGCAATCGAGGAGGCCGACGATGACGCCCATGGTGGATCCTCCGGCCCCCAGCAGATGCCTGCGCGCCCCGCCTGGTCGCTGACGGGCACAGCTCACGAGCAGAACCGCGTGGCGAAGCTGGAGACGCAGATGGGCTCCATGAAAGACGCGCTCGGGCAGATCTTGGCAGCCCTGAACGGGCAGGGCTCGCGCACCCCAAGCCAGGCCTCAGGCGGGGAAGCAATCCCACTTGCCGGAGGCGCGAAACCAGCCAACCAGAAGAGTGCAGGTAAGGGAGTCAAGTCGCCGGCCAAAGCCTTTGCCGAGCCGCCGCCGCAAGGTCAGCGCCGCCTCGCCGTGTCGACGGGCGCCGACAGCACCGAGGGCGCCGCCAAGGTCATGAAGGACGAGAACAGCAACCCCGTCGTCGTCAAGCTGGCCGCCGCCCGCACCCCCGTGCAGGAGCTGCAGCAGAGCGAGATCTCGACGCAGCCAGAGGGCGCCGCCATGGCGGGCGTCAGAGTGGGTCAGCGGCTCGACGCCAACGGACGGCCGTTGGGCTAGTTAACCCGAGCCAGCCCCCGCTGCCGCCCCCAGCGGCGACGACAGCATCTGTGGGGTGTGGCTCGGCAGCCCAGGCCGCAACGTCTCCCTCTCCTTCGGCTGCTCTCCCTGGATGCGGTGCCAGCGCGCCGATCCCGGACACTGCAGCCGCCCTGGCCGTGCTGAGGACAGCATGGCCGATCTCCCTGGACACGGCGTTCGTCGAGTACGGGGAGCAATACCTGCACAGCGCCACCAAGGGGGCGCTATCCAAGTGCTCGCGTCTGAAGGCGATTTTGACCTCAGCCTGTTCGAGTCGCTAATTATCTTCACCAATGGTTCGGGCGGCAGTACGCGTGGCCATCTGCCTGGGCCGCCTTCGTGGGCCTTCGTCGTGCTGGGGCACGCGCGCGACGACGAGATGGTGTTCATCGGCACGTTGGGCGACGCGATGCCGGCGCTGAGCGAGAACTTCACCCAGCCGTCAGGGGCCGCCGAGATCTGCGCGGGGATAGTCACAGTCCTATGGCTTCTGCAGCTTCAGGCTACCGTCGGGCAAGAGTGCCCCCTTGCCCGTGATCAGCTTCAACACGGACAACCCATACGTGGTCGACATCGGACGAGGAGGGGCCTCGCTGGACCACTGCGCTCGGTATGCCAGCTTCTTGGACAGCATCGTGAAGGTTCTGAGGCGCAGCGCCGAGGACCTCCACTGGTCGCACATCAGCGGCCCCATGGCGGACCCGTGGAACGAGCTCGCCGACGCCGTCGCCACGCTCGCCAGGGGTGGCCTCATCGCGTGGCCCAACGAGTTCGACCTCTGGGTGCTGCCGCAGGCGCCTTGGCTGTGGCTCAGCGTTGCCCCTCCGGCCGAGAGGCTCCAATACCCTCTCCCAGGCCACCCCGTCCCGGACCTCGAGCCCCCGTCCCAAGGCCTCCAGAGCTTCCTCCTGCAGCACTTGCCCCAGGACGGGCAGGGCCCCCAGGGGAAGGGCCGAGGCGAGGGGAGGGGAGAGGGGCAACCCGCCAAGCCACAGCTGCCCGATTGGCCAGGGCGGGGAAGGGGAAAACCTTTCCAGGTGTCCTCATCCCAGGAAGGATGCAGTCGCTCGCGCAGCAGTTCGGCGACGCCGCCTACCACCTCGTGGGCACGCTCGAGACCAGGGTCCCGACCGAGTCCGTCGTGCGCGTGGGCCGCTTCTTGGTGTTCCACGCCGCCGCCGCGGGGGGCGGGTACTTCGGCGCCTCGCTGTTTGTCAACACGGACAGCCCGCTCGTCGAGGACGGCCCCGCCGTGCAGGAGCACCACGTGGCCATAGTGCACAAGAGCCTGACCCGCATGCTGGCGTGCATCAGGGCGCCCTTTCTCTACTGCGACGTCCTCGTGGGCCACGCTCCTCACAGCCACCGCCCGCCTGGGGAAATCAGGGATTGGTGGGGCCATGCCCAGAGGATCGTGGACAAACGGCCCGACCCCAGCCCGTGGCTCCTCTCGCTGATCGACGCCAATGCTCAGGTGGGTTCGGTCCCCACGGTCGGCATCGGGAGCGTGCCTGCGCAAGTTCGTCAAGCACGCCGCCAGCTGCATCCCCACTACGCTCGCCCCGTCCAGGAACGGCGTCTACACAACGTGGACTCCGTCGAGGGCCCGCTCGCCCGAGGAGGGCAAGCGCATCGACTACATCGCGGCGCCGCAGGAGCTGCGAGCTCGCGGTCTCCCACAGGGGCCATGAAGTGGTGGACCTGGAGTTGCAGCTCCCCGAGGGCCCCGAGGGTGAGAGGCCGCCGAAGTGGCACCGCCCCAAGGTGGACAAGGCGAAGCTCGCCTCGCTGCCATGCCAGATGAAGTTTGACGAGCTGATGAGCCAAGTCCAGCAGCCGCCAGCGAGCGTCCACCCCAATGACCACGCGGCCTACCTGGACAGCCAGGTGCTCAAGGCGGCGGAGGCGGCCTTCCCGCTGGAGCCCAAGGCCCCGAAGCCGACGTGGGAGTCGCCGGCGACCCAGGACCTCTGCCATGTCAGGGCACTGCTGCTCAAGACCACGCGGAGGGCCAGGAGCCGCCTCGGCCACATCATGATGCAGGTGATGCTAGCAGCATGGGCCAACTCAGGCGCCCACGAGCCGTGGCACAACCTGCGGACAGGGCAGTGGCAGCCCTCGTGGCGCGGCGGGGTCCCCTGCGAGCGCGTCGTAGCGCCTTGCCGCACCGCGCTGCTGGACTACCACCAGGTGCACAACTTCTCGGCCACGATCATGGGCCAGCAGCACCCAGCCAGGCTGAGGAAGCACCGCCTAGGAGTGCCTCCGAGCGGCCAGCGCCCTGCTTCGAGGCACGTGACCTTCGAGGACGCGCCCCAGAGCGACCCCGCTGCCGCAGCTTCGCAGGCTGAGAAGACAGCGCCATGGGCGCAGTGGCCTTGGCCTCAGGACGGCCCAGACGGCGACGACTCCGACGAGGCTACCACTGACCTGCCAGCATCCTGGGCCTCGCTGTCGGACTACAGCGACCTAGAGGCGGAGGTGCCGCCCAACAGCCAATACTAGGACCCAGACACGGACAACCAGCATGAGGACCGCACTGGAACACGCTGGGGGGCTCCCTCGGCATGGCAGGGGCACAGCTCCATTCCCCACACCGAGGGTCTGCCAGGGCGGGGACCGCGCGAGGAGGAGGCGAAGCGCGGCAAGGCCCCTTGTCAGCAAGCAGGGCTGCCTCCTGCGGCTGAGGCAGTAGTCTACGTATACTCCAGGGGCGACGAGTTCGACGGCGCCTTTGGCCTCGAGTACGTGTCTCCAGAATGCCAGGAAGACGGCACCCCGCGGGACCCTGCCCCGTCGGGTAGCGTCGGCTGTCCTGCGCGCCCCCAGCAAGGTGAGGCCCCGCTCCAGGGGGTGGCCGTTGCCCTCATCCCCCCCACGGCCTCCGGAGGCGACTGCCGAAGGAGCGCTGCCCCCCAGCCGAGAGGTGGTGCTGCCCACCCACGGCTACCAAGTGGTGCCACCCACCTGCGCGAAGGCATGACGCCGTCGCGGGTTTTCGGACAGGCAAGCGACGAGGCGCACCCTGGTTGCGGAGGGAGTTTGGTCCAGAGTGACGGCATGCTGCAACCCGCACACGACGAGCTCTTGTTCAGTCAAGCCGTCGGGGACGCATCGGACAACCTGATTCGGACCGACACCAGCTGCAGCCACGAGCCCGCCCCGCCGATGGCCATGGACCCGCAGCCCGTCGACATGCGCGACCCGCTGTGGGAGCCCGTCCCCGACGACGAGGGGGGCCTGAGGGAGCTCATGGAAGAGCGCTCCAGCTTCTGGATCTACAACTTGGCACAGGCAGAGGGGAGCTACAGGTCCTGGAAACTGTGGTGCGTGCCCTATGTTCGGCGCCTCCTCCGTCGCAATCCAGACCGCCTCCGTGCCATCCAGTGCACCAGAGATGGCGACGCCAAGAGTATCGGCCGCATCGCCGAGGACATCTGCGAGGCGTCATGGAGCAACACGGGCGACCGCAGGGCCGGCATGCTCAACTGGATTTGGTGGCAGGACCGCCAAGGCGAGCATGCCAGCACGGACAGGCTGGTGGCAGAGCACTGGCGCACGCTGGACGCTATTCGGGCTGATTTCCGCAGGGTCCTAGGACGTCGGGCCCCACCCGAAGGAGCACGGCGCCGACGCCGCCCAGGCCCCGACTCACCGAGACGCCGCCGTGCTGAGGAGCGCCCTGCTACAGGTGACGAAGACGACCACGTTTTGCCGAGGTCGGGACCGGACGCCTCGGCGCTCCTCGAGCCGAGTGCGTCCTCAGACGTCGCCACGGGAGAGGCGTTAGAGCTAGCGGCCGCCGCCCGTCTGGTGGCGTCCGCTTCCACGTCCGACTTTTGCCATGTTTTGCCAGGGTCAGGACCGGACGCCTCGGTGCTCCTCGAGCCGAGTGCGTCCTCATTCGTCGCCACTCGGATTCCGGACTCAGCGATTGGCCAAGCGTCCGCTGCCAGCCAGGCAGCGTCCGCACCCACGGAGAACGGAGGCCATGTTTTGCCAGGGTCAGGAACGGCAGCCCCGGTGCTCCTCGAGCCGAGGGCTGCCTCATTCGTCGCCACGATCCCAGACCAAGAACGGTCTGCGAGCAGCAGGGGCACGAAGAGCATGCAGCCCAGGCTCCAGAGACCCGACGGGCACCTGTTCCACGAGTACCTGGCGCTCTGCCCGACCCAGGCGCTCATCACGGCCATCGCGGAGGCGGGGGGCGACTGGGAAACCCTGTGGGCGCCCCTCTTCTGGATGGCTTGCTCGCTCCAGAGCAAGACAGAGGCGCTCAGCCAGTGGTGCTGGAAGCTCGTGGGCGCCGACACCCTCGCCTCCCACCGCCAAGATGCTCGGGGCCAGTACCACCGCATCGCAGGGGACATCCGCGACGCATGGGACAAGAGGCAGACGGACGTAGCCTTCGCGCGCATATGAGGCATGGGAATCGGCTCGCAGAAGCGCATGATGAGCAAGAGCCTCCCAGCGGTCAAGCTCCTCGACGGCACATACGCCACGTCGCAGGCACAGATGGGGAACAGGTGGCTCCAGCATTTCAGCCTCGTCGAGTACGCAGCTGACGTCCCCATCGCGGATCTCCACATGCTCGAGCCGACCTTCAGCGAGAGAGGCACCAGACTGCCCACGGAGCTAGACCCCAGCTGCGCGCCGACGCTCGCGGACATGGAGCGGGCCATGAAGATCACGAAGGACTCGGCCCCAAGCGTGGACGGGTTGATGGGGAAGCTCTTCCGCACTCAGCAGAGGACACTGGCGGCGGCATACCACCCGCTGGCAACCAAATTCGCCTGCACAGGGGTGGAACCAGTACAATGGAAAGGCGGCTTCTACAGGCACCACCACAAGAAGAAGCAGGCCGAGGACTGCGGCAACCACCGTTGCTTCGCGGTCACGGCCATGGTAGGAAAGCGGGTCAGGCACTTCTACCGGGCACAGATGGCCACGCACATCCCGCAGGCCGTCGGCGACCGACAGTTCGGCGGGGTCAGGCGCCGAGGCACACAGCACGCGTCCGTCGTGACCAGGATGTTGCAGACGGCGGCGGCTGCCAACAAGCTGTCCTTCGCGGCCATTTTCATGGACGTCAAGAACGCGTTCTACTCCATGGTCAGGGAGCTGGTGTTGCGCACACCCATGTCCACGGCCGACAAGGGCGCGATAGCCGAGTCGACGGCGGTCCCGCCCACGGCGCTGGAGATCCTGAAGAGGAGGCTGGAGGAGGAGCTGCCGCTGCTCCGCAGGACGGGGGCTAGCGCTCACCTGAAGGCGCTGATCGAGGAGCAGTACACGGCCTCTTGGTTTGTCTGCGAGAGCTCGGACCACGTCGCGCTCGGCACCAAGTCCTCGATCCCCGGGCAGCCGCTCGCCGACCAGTTCTACGAGATCGCCATGGCCGAAGCCATCAGGGTCTCAGAGGCGCGCATCGAGGAGGCGGGCTACGGCATCTACGTCGCAGGAGCGAACGTCCGCTCCCTGGCGCAGCAGTTCGACAGTGACCGCGTTTTCGAAGAGATCCCAGACCACAGCGTCGCCTTCGCAGATGATGGCACGTTCTTCTTCATCGGAGCGGCCGACGACGCGCTGGAGGCGGTCGCAGTCATCGCGGGCATCGTGCTCGACACGTTCGCTGAGTTCGGGCTCGTCCTCAATCTCGACCCTTGCAAGTCGGAGGTGCTCTGTGCCTTCGCCAGGCAGGGGGCCAAGGGCGTGAGGCGCGCCCTCTGGCACGAGCGCCACGGCAGGGTGCAGCTCAGGTCGCAGCACTACGAGGGGGCCACCATCCATGCGGTGCACACCTATGTTGCTCTGGGGACGGTCATTGATGACCACGGTGCCGTGTACCCCGAACTGTGCCGACGATCGGCCACGACAATCGCTTCCCTCAGGAAGCTGAGGGAGAAGGTCTTCAGCAACCACCAGCTCGACCTGCCCACCAAGATGGTCTTCGCGGACGCGCTGGTCTGTTCGTCGCGATGCTTTTCGCAGGGCAGCTGGCCAGGGCTCACGCGCGCGGAGGCCAAGTACCACCATGCCATGGTCATGGCCGTGTACAGAGCTGCCGTGGGGAAGAAGTTCGCCACGAAGGAAGATGGGGAGCTCAATCTCGACGCCTACCCCGAGGCCGAGGACGAGGCCCTGCTTGTTCGAGTGGCCCGAGCCCGCCCAGAGGACCTGCTGAGAGTCGCCCGACTGCGGCTTTTCGGCGAGCTGCTTCAGGCCGGACTGTCGCTCGCCTTCGCGACGATGTCCCAGCTCCTGCTGCGGCCCCAGCACCCCAAGCGGCAGTCCTGGCCACAGATGCTGATGGCAGACCTCCGCTGGCTCCAGGGCTACTCGGTGGACCTGCAGGAGCTCCCTGACCCCAGTGACGAGCTGCGACCGTGGGAGCTGATGATCCAGCGCTCGCACACCTCTTGGAAGTACAGGCTCAACGATACGCTCAAAGCGGCGGCGGAGCAGCTAAGCAGGGAGCACGCAGCACGCATGGCAGAGAAGCGCTTCTTCGCCATGGTGCAGCCAGCAGGAGTGCCCTACTCCACGAGAGAGGGCAGTCCATTCGGGCCCCCGAACACGGACGAGGCAGAAGCAGCGCCAGCACGCCAGTGGCCTTGCCCGTGGTGCCAGCGGACGTTCCGACGACAGAGGGGGCTCAGGGTCCACGTCTCCCAGCAGCACTGGACGATGGTCAACATCGCACGCACATGGACGGCCTCAGCTAGGCAGTGCCAAGGCTGCTTGACCCAGTTCGACCAGACCCACCACCTCACCGAGCACCTGGCGATCGCCTCGCCCGCGTGTCTCGTCGCGACCATCGAGGCGGGGACCGCGCCCAGTGCCGCGGCGGACGAGCTGCCGACAGCACTCCCGCGCGGGCTGATGCGGAAACGAGTGGACATACCGGCCATCAAGGCCGCTGGGCCCATGCCCGACAGAGTGATGCTCCAGCAGGACGTCGCCAAGACCGCGCTGCTGGAGGCTGACTACGTGCTCGATGATGGCGCCAGGGCCATGCTACAGGCAAGGTCAGAAGGACAGGTCCCACCAAGGCCAGCGGTCCAGCACGCCGAGAGGTACGACCTGGACCAGTTCCCCACCGCCAAGTACAGCGGCGTGACCACAGAAGCGGCGATCCCGTGGAGGATCCAGCGGGTGGAGCTCTTCGTGCTCAACCTGTTCTGCGGGCGCAGGCGCCAAGAGGACATCCAGCACGTGTTCGAGACCGCGCCAGCGCATGAGGTGCTGCCCCAGCAGGTGCACATCATGATTCTCAGCATCGACGTGGCGATCGATGCGGAGCGCTGCGACCTGATGCGGCGCGACAGCCTGATGGTGTTCCACGAGGGCATCCTCAGGCGGCAAATCGTGATGTCGGGCGGCGGGCCGCCATGCGAGACATGGAGTGCGGCGAGGTGGTCAGAACTGCCAGGGCCGCCGCCGCCCCGCTCCCACGACCAGTTCTGGGGAGTCGCCCACGCGACGCCCCAGCAGCGCATCCAGCTCGCCGTCGGGAGCGTCCTGATGCACTCCATGGTGCTCCTGCTCGCGGCGCACCTGGCGGCGGGCACGGCGGGGTGGTCAGAGCACCCCGTGCCATGCAGCTGGCGGCTCGCCGCCGTCACGTCGTGGACGTGGGAGCCGCGGCTGGCGCTGCTGGCCGCGCCGTGCACCACGACGACGGACTTCGACCAAGGCGAGCACGGGCAACTGAGCCGGGCCCCGACCAGGCTGTTCGGGCTCCGAATGGCCGGACTGCACCGCCGCCTGGTCGCGACGCCCGGAGGAGGAAAATGCTCCCACGGGCGCGAGGCCCATGCCACTCTGTTGGGGCGCGAAGATGGTTCCAGGGCCTTCCGGACCGCGCGGAAAAAGGTCTGACGGTCTACCCCCGGGGCCTGTGCCGCTGCATCGCGGAGAGCATTCTGGAGACGCTCGAATCGGCGCTCGACGAGGCGCTCCCTGAGGCCCCCAGCGACGAATCTGCGTCTCACCACCTCCTCGTGCAGGGCCTGGCTGACTTTTATGTCTCAGAGATTCCGGAGGCCGACGAAGGGGCTCGGGCCTGGGCCCCGGATTTCGCGGGAAGGAAGGGCCGCAGCAGGCCTGACCCTGAAAGGGGCCGTTTTGAGGCCCCCCTCCCTCCTGCCCAGGAGGCCGCCCCTGGATCCCAGGACCTCCCGGGCCCCTCTCAGGATCCTGAGCCCGGCCAGGACCTCACGGGTGAGGAGGCCTACGCCGCTGAGGTTTTCGGTGCCTCCCCTTTCCTCTTACCCCCGACCCCCCCCTCCTCGCCCTACTCTTACCGATACCCAGCGGCATAGGATTGCCGAGAATAATGCCAAGGCCCAGCGGATACGGCACGAACGCCGAGCGCCGTGGGCCTCTGGAGGCCTTGACCTGCACCTCGCCTGGGGCGCCTCGAAGGGATGCCCCACGCAGGCGAGCTCCCTCGGGGCTCGGGCAGGCCCGCCTACGCGCGGGACCGCCTGGGCCGACCAAATCTTCGGACGGGCCTGCGTGGGGATCGGGCCTTCCCTACCCCCAACCTGGCTACAGGCCAGGTTCGAGCCAGCCCACTATAAGGGCCACTGCACGTCGTCATCGATAAGACGCAAAGTTCGCCTCGCCTCGCCTCCTCACTTCCCTTCCCCGCTACAGAGCGAAGCCCGCCCCCTGGTGCCGGCAACCCCCTCAGCGCCGCCCCCCCCCGATGCCGGCCCCCCCCCCCCGGTGACGGCCCCCCAGTGCCATGCAGCACCCCTGCCAGTGTCAGCACCCCATCCCCGGTGCTGGGCCCCCCTGGTGCCGGCCCACCCCCCCTGGTGCCGACACCACCCCCTGGTACCACGTGCTGGCCCCCCCACTCTGGCGCCGGCACCCCCCCCACCCCCCAAACCCGGCCCTCCCCCTCCCAGTGCCGACACCCGCCCCCCCGCGCCAACCCCCCCCTTGGTGCCGGCCCCCCCCCCGGTGCCGGCCGGCACCCCCCTCCCGGTGCGAGCCCCCCCCCGGTTGTGGCAATGGTGCATACTTTCCCCGATAGGTTCAGCATCAGGCATGTCTGTCCGTGACCACGTTGGCTCAAGGGTAAAACACTTAGTCTGTCTCCGTCTGCCACAGTTGGTAGCGGAGCGCGGCCCAGGGCCAGGAGCCATGGGCGGAGGCTATCCTGCCAGGCGGTAGGCGACCTCCCGCTCGCGCGCCCTTGCCCGAGGCTGCGCTCGCGCCGACGAGGTAGCGCGGCATCCACGGCCACAGGGTCATGCCCGATGACGGGAAGGACGGGGCGGAGGCAAGTGAGTTCCACGTGGGCGAGGGCGGCCGATCTGCTCCAGGTAGCGGATCCGGCAGCCAGGAGGCCTCGGTGACCATCCGGCGAGACGAGCTCAGGGACTTGATCAAGAGTGTAGTGTCAGAGACTATCGGATCAGGAGCTCGAGGTTCGGAGGGCCGCCGACGCGAGGCCCGCGGCGGGGAGCAGGACCACGACGAGTGGCAGGAGTCCGGGAAGGACCCCTGGCGAGAGGGTCGCGGCCGAGGCTCACGCGACGGCGACAAGGATGCCGACGGCGAGGGCTGGTGGCGCGACCGACGCGGCGGCTGGGGCAGCAGCGACGGTGGCCAAGGCAAGACCGGGCGCGGGGAGACCTGGGGCCAAGGCGACCGGGACGGCGGTTGGAGCGGCCGCTGGGCGTCGTCGTGGGAAAGCGGGGAGAGTTGGGGAGGTCGAGGAGACTTTAGCGACCCACCCAATTGTCGGGGAGGCGTAAGTCTCGGGTACGGGAGACTCGGGTTGGCCCGACGGGTACGGCACGGTACTCCCGATCGGCACAGAGGCCGTGTCCTGCTACAGGCTACGGGAAAACAGCTCGCGATAGAGTGGCAGGGGCAGGCTCACAATCCTTCGACTGCGCCTGGAAAAGGCGGTGCTGTTGCCACTCAGAGAACACGCGAGCGCCGTCAAGCTCACAATCCCACCAGCCCTTTGGGCGTGAGTGGTTTAAAGAGCCCGCTCTGTTCTCAACCCCCTTCTTCCCATTCGGGGAGGGGTTTACCCCTCCCCCTACCCCCTCCCCCTGGACCTGGAGAGGGGCTTTCGCGGGTCGTTGGAGGGGTCTTTTCCGACTCCTGGGAAGGCTAAAAAACGACGACCCTCACGAGGATTCTGGCCCCGACGGGGGGACGGAAATAGGCCCCTCTCCTCTTCTTTGAAGCCAAAATCATTGATTTTACTGAGATTTTGGCCCCATTTTGGCCTCCTGAGGCAGCCGCGCTCATCTGCCTTCATAGCAAAATCATTGATTTTACGAAGGTTTTGGGCTCATTTTGTATTTCTCAGGGGGCAGCGCTGATTTGCGCTTCTGAGGAGGTCGCAAGAGGCCCCAAGCTGGCCCCAAGAGGCCCCCAGGAGGCTCCCAAGAGGCCTCCAAGAGGCCTTGTTATAACTCCCCCAAGCCTCCAGCGGTTCCCGCTACGAGGCCCGTTCGCCGCAGACGGCGGCACGCCTCAGGCCTGACTGGCCTGGCCTGGTTCAGCTGGCCCTCCAGCTCGAACACGAACTTTGGCTGGCCCTCCAGCCTCATCTGCACCAGCATGTTCACCATGCTCACATAGTGAAACTGGCGCGCCCCCATGCGGAGCTCGCTCTCAAGCCCCACGCCGCACAGGCAGGACTGTCCCCTGCTCCAGCGGCTTGCCGTTCTGTGGATTCTTCCCAGCCAGAATCCTGCCCCGCTTCTTCCTCTTTGCGTCATCCTTCGTGAAGCGCCCACGAGGGGCTAGCGGGCCTGGGCATGCCGCGCCCAAACCCGCCCGTCGCCTCGCCGAGTGTGCCCCGCACACCACACACACGACGTACGGACCATGAACTTCAACGCGATGAGCCCTGTCCTGCTCCTCAGGCTCTGCACGTTCTTCGTGTTGTTCCTCTGGGCGAGCTGCTGCTGCCGCTGCTGCAGCTGCCGCCGCGATGGCCGCGCTGGCTTCCAGCGACCTGCCTGTTCCCGAGCTGCACGAGCCTGTCGCCTGCCACCGTGGTCGTAAGCATTCCGCTTGCCACAGCTTTATGCGCATCCTCTTGGACGCCGCATGCATGCCACACCTCATGCACACCTGCCACCCATCCGTCTCCACGATATCGTGCTCGGTCAGGGTGAGCAGCGGCCTCGGCACTCTTCGTCTTGGTACTCCTTTTTCTTTGGGCGGCACGTCTGGCCACGTACCGCCCATCTTTTGGCACCGCCATCCTATATTCTGCAGCGCCCAACGCACACGCCCTGCAAGGTCCTCAAGCGCCTGGCGCTTGCCGCAGTGCGCGTCCTGCTCCGCGCCCGCCTTCGCCAGCAAGTCAACCTCGCTATTGCCCTTCGCAATCTTCAGGTCGTCGCCCTCGAGCTGCTGGATCCAGGCCTTGGACCTGTGGGCCTTCACGTGATTCGCGCATTGTACATCCAGATCCAGGTCCTTCACCTTGTGCCAGATCCTTCGCCATAGATCCGCATGTGGTCGCCTCCAACGTACACCACCGCTCACCTTTCTGCAAGCCCTCCAAGATGCCCTTGTGGTCTGTGTACACACGACCAGGCGGCAACATCCGCTCCAGCACCTTGAGAAAAGCCCACATCTCTGCTCTCTTAACCCTCCTATGGATCGGCAGTGTACACGGCAACGGGCCCCACATCTGCATCTTCGCCGTGCCATTGTCGGTGAGCGACATAGCTGCCCAGCCCGTCTGCGCCCAGTCGCTGTGCCCGAGCTTTGAGCCATCACAGACGATGTCGCCTGTGAGATAGTCCTCATCACCGTCGACCACCTGCTCGTAGTACTGGTCCTCCGCAATGCCAGCGAACTTCCAGTCCGCCTCTGGAGACCTCACCAGCCCACGCGTCCACAGCATGTTGGTGTCCTGCTGCTCCGCTACGTGCTGCCAGTCCGCCTGCGCATGCAAACGCTGGTCCCTGAGCGCTATGCACTTGTAGTGCCGATGGTGCTCGGTGCCCGCCGCCTCACCGCAAGCCATGCAGATGTCCGTGGGCACGATATTACATTTGCAGAGCTTCTCCATTGTCCACGCACCTCCGATGAAGATCTTCTTCGCTGCATTATTGGCATGCTTCGGGAAATCACGTGCTCGCAACTGCGCCACCGCTGGTGCCACCAAAGGCATTGGGCTCAGGCTCTTGAGCTCCTCTGCTTGCGTCCACTCCTCCCGGAGGGTCGCCTGCGCGTCCTTGCGCACCATCGCTGCAATGTCCACAGGGCACACCCCCTGCATGTTCAGCTCGAAGCCCTCCTTCGATACGAACGTATACCACGCAGGCCACGCCCACGTGGCCCTTCTCATGGACATGATGACTGCACCTGCTGGCCCCCGCACTCGGGTCCACGCCGGCTTCATGCCGACCTCCTGCTGCTGCCGTCTCCATGCCTGCTGCAACATGGTGCCCATGCTGTCCCATTGACCTGCCCCATCCCCGTCTTGTGCGCTATGCCACGCTGCTCGCGCCCACCTTACGATCGGCGCCTCGGTGACCTCGTACGTTGGCTCCTCCTGCGCAACCGCCAGCTGGAGGGCGAGGCTTCGGGCTCCACGACCACCTGGCAGTAATCGTCCTGCCTCACGTCGTAGCTGTCTTAGCTGGTGGTCTGGCATGCCTAAGCACTTACATCCGTACAAGACCGAGCGCTTTAAACCACACTTGAACACCAAGCCAACGCCCCTGGTCATCTTGCGCCCACCCTTCAAGGTGAGCAGCCTCCGACTCCTGGCCTTCATAATAGCATGCCTCTTGCCGTTCTTGGCCTTCGCCGCCGCGCCGCGCGTGACGATGTCAACCCCCAAGTACGGGCAGGCCCTCACCACTGGCAGTCCTCGCTCACGCATCGGCCCTGTCACAGCCTTTCGCGCCCACTTAGCGCTCGCCATTACAGCGCCTTTACCCTTGCTGCCCACCGAGAACTTCAGGCCTATCTTCTCGAAACCTCGGAAGCAACTGTCGATTGTCTCTCCGAACTCCGTAACTATGCACTGGTGCTGCTGTCGTAACCGCACGCACAAGTCGTCCACATACATTCTCCAGCGCGCCCTCGGTCTCTCCACCACCAGGCCGTCCACCGTGGACTGGATGACCATCTTCAGGAAGCACACTGAGAACTTGCTACCCGCGACGATGGTGGCCACCGTCTGGGTCTCGCTGGACACCGAGTCACCCACAATAAGGCGCCTGGTCATGGCGAAGTATGAGCACACCACAGCCAGCACCCCCGCGTTGAAGTTGAGCTGCTTGCCTGCTTCCCACAATACGTGCAAGCTGACCTTCTCGAAAGCCTTCACCAAGTCCAACACCGCCGTGATCGTAGCCTGCGTCTCCTCGCTCTGCTCCTCCGCGTCGTCCATCTCGTGGCTGAGCAACACCTCCCAGGCCGCATCCTCCGCCGCCTTGCCGTAGCTCGTGCAGTCCCAGCTCCTGTAGTTCTGTTTGGCCCACTTGACCATGTACGGCTCCCGCATAATTTCCCGCACCCTGATGGATGTGGGCAGCAAACCGATGACCCTGTCCGTGGTGAAGGTCTTCGGGATCATGAAAATCAGCACTGTGCCCATGTGGATGGGCCAGTACAAGGTCCGTTCCACCTCCATGTAGAAGTCCAACAGCTTGTCATACGCTTCATCCGACGCCCCCTGCAGCATGGAGGGGTGCCACCTGTCGACACCTACCCCCGTCTTCTTTCTGAAAGTACGGGCTACCTCCTTGAGCTTGTCCACGCCTTGCCCCGTGAAAGGCTCGAGCTTGTCACGCTCTTCGCGCTCCCACGGTCTAACCTCCTCCTGGATCTGCTCGCCGACCCTCCAGATCTCTTTCCACTCTCTGAGAGTGTACTCCGCCGCCTCGATGGGGTCCGCCGAGCCCTCCATGGTATCTCCCCTGCGTGGCCTCCATACAGTAACAGCCTTGCTCAGCTTGTGTAGGCCACCCGCTGCACCTGCTGCCGCCTCTTGCAACCTGTCTGCCCACCGTGCGCGCCTCTCCTTGAAGAGCTTCTGGTCGTACTCCTTCATCTTGGCCTGGCTTTCTTGCATCCATTGCTGCAACTGCGCCTCTTGTAGCGCTCCTCGGAGTAACCCAGCAGCCAGTAGGCCGCACCTGGCCTGCCACTCGCCCTGCTCCTCAACGTTGAGGTGCTTCGTCCGCTGGCGCGAGATGATGAACTGGTGCTCATGCGCAGTTGCCTCCCGCTGCCGTCGCCTCTGGATGTCGCCTGTTCTCGCCATCTTGAGCCTAGAGTATGCCCCATGCAAGTTCTGCAAAGTCTTCGCCAACCACCTCCACCATACTGCTTCTCTAGCTGCTGGCGGCACGTTGGCACCTCCGAAGTTGAGCGGCTTGATCCTCCAAGTCGGCTCCTCCGCCCGTCCTGCTGCAGGATGGTCAGGTGCCCATACTAGACCTCGCGCTGCAAAGGCCTCCTGCTCCAGTGTCTGCATATACTGCTTCCACACCTGGTTGGCATCCTCCTGCGACCCGAAGCTCGCGATGTCCTGATACCTAGGCGGCGCTGGTGTGCACCCAATGCCCAGCTCTGGCAAAGCCTTCGGCTTCTCCAGCACCCTGACCAAGCGCTCCTTCACCTTTAGCCTGAGAGTGAGCCCCACTGGCTTGCGGGGCGCCGACGGCCACTCCTCCTGCACTCTGACATCCATCACCTGGCTGACCAGGCTGCCCGGGACGATGAAGTAGTCGATCTCACTTACACCATGCGCATGTCTGCACGTGCCGCACCTGGCTCCTGACGCCACCACTCGCGCCTTGGCTATTTTGACGCTCTCTACCTCCGTCATCTTCTCGGGCGCCACCTGGAAATCGCCCCAGGTGATCCACGGCACTCCAAGCGCCTCCAACTGACCAATCACCTTGCTGATGATCTCCGTGTTCCTGAACGTCATTCCCTCCGCCGTCCACAAATAAACCGACGCGTAGATGATGCCCTTACCGACCGATAGCCACGCAGCTACAGCTCTCCCTGGACTGTTGCGCGGTGACAGGTCCCACTTCTCCTTGCCGTACAGGTAGGTCATGCCTATGCACCTGGGCGTCACCACCGCAACGCCCGCTGAGGTACCTGCTTCTCCACCTGGTCCTTTGGTTTGGTTCGCTGCTACGCCGCCGAACTGGTACCCCTGCACCTTCATGCTCTGCGACACTACAGCGATCCTGTCATCCGTGAGACGGTGCTCCTGCACTGCGTAGCACTGCAGCTTACCCCCTTCAGAGCCCTCGATCATCTCCTTGATGGTGCCCCACCCCGACCCGTTGAAAGTCCACAAGGTGAGGCTCTCATGCTTGTTCTGGCGCAGCCTGCTAGGATCGCTTGGCCCGCTTGTTATGCTCCGCCAGGCTGATGCACACCTCCATCCACCGCTTTCGCTGTGCTTCGCTGGCGTCCGCGGGTATCCCTCCTGCATGTAGCCACTCTTGTTCTTCAGGTGACAGCTGCGGACCCTGCTCGCGTTCACCTTGCGTTCCTCTGGCTGCACCTGTGCCCCCGCCGTTGCCACCAGCAGGAGCACCACGAGCCTCCTCAGTACCCATGCCGTCCTCGTCGTCCTTGGGCTCCTCCTTGACGTTGTCCAGCACCTTGCCGAGCGCTGCGAACAGCTGCTCGTACTCCGCCTTGCTGATGCCAATGCCTTCGACAGCACCCTCGTACTGCTTCTGCATGGCCGCGAGGAAGCCCTTGCCTTTGACGGAGATGTCCTGGACCTTAAGCTCCGACTCCTTGGCCCTTGCGACCTCAAGCTGATCCCTCTTCTTGGTGAGCTTCTCCTGTGCCTCCTGCGTGGACTTCTGGTGCTGCTTGACCTCGTCGACGATTGCCGCCTCCTCCTTCTCCAGCTTCTCTCTGGCCACCCGTGCCAATGTGAGCTGGACCGGATGCGGCTTCGTGCTTCGCTTGGCATCCTTGGCGCGCACGCAGCGCTCCTGAGCCTGATGGTACTCGACAGACTGGTCACCCCACTCGGTCTTGCACGACTGGGCCCACCTGAAAAGCTCATCCAAAACAACAGGCTTCTCGTCGTCATCCTCCTGCGTGACGCGCTGCTGCTTCTTGAGGCCCTGCAGTTCTGCCCGCATGAAGTCCACCTGCTTCTGGAGCGCCGCCTCCCGCTTTGTCGGGCCCTGCAGCACGTCCTTGTACGTGAACTCTTTGCGCGGTCCGAAGGTCCCACACCCCCGACACTTCTTGCGCGTCGCGTAGTTGTCCGCCGCCCGACAGCTGCAAGACCAGTAGCCGTTGTACGAGCGCGGCCAGCCCCCAGCCGACATCGCGCGCCCGTCTGCCGAACGGTAGACCGATCTGCCTGCCGCGGATGAGCGGTATCCCTTTGACCGCCAGGGCGGAAGCCCCAAGTGATGTTCATCTTGAGCCAAAACGGCTACGGAGAAGCCCCCAAGAGGCCCCCAAGAGGCCCCCAATATGCCCCAAGAGGCCCCCAAGAGGCCCCCAAGAGACCCCCAAGAGGCCCCAAGAGGCCCCAAGAGGCCCCCAAGAGGCCCCCAAGAGGCCCCCAAGAGGCCCCCAAGAGGCCCCAAGAGCCTCCAAGAGGCCCCCAAGAGGCCCCACGAGGAGCCCGAACGACTTCACACCACGACGACCCCGAACACCACGACTCACACCACGAGGAGCCCGAACGAGTCACACCAGGAGGAGGGGCCCGAACGACTCACACCAGGACGAGGGGCCCGAACAACTCACACCACGAGAAGCCCGAACGACTCACACCAGGACGAAGAGCCCGAACGACTCACACCACGAAGAGCCCGAACGACTCACTCACATCTCACACCATGCCCCGAACGACTCACACCAGAAGGAGGGGCCCGAACGACTCACACCAGGACGAGGCGCCCGAACGACTCACACCACGAGGAGCCCGAACGACTCACACCACGACGAGGGCCCCGAACGACTCACACCACGAGGAGCCCGAACGAGTCACACCAGGAGGAGGGGCCCGAACGACTCACACCAGGACGAGGGGCCCGAACAACTCACACCACGAGAAGCCCGAACGACTCACACCAGGACGAAGAGCCCGAACGACTCGCACCACGAAGAGCCCGAACGACTCACACCAGGAAGAAGGGCCCGAACGACTCACACCAGGACGAGAAACCTCAAACGACTCAAACCACGAGGGGCGCCTTCTCTCCCTCCTCCTCCGCCTCGTCTATCTCCCGCTCCCCCCACAAGGAGGATGTGCAAGGAGGCGGGCGGAAGGAGTAACAGGGAAGATATGCGGGGCCAAGCGGACACACGCCTGAACAAAAAACACGACTGTCGGCATGCTTCGCAAGACTTGCCGCTGTGAGATGGGCTGGTGGGGACACGCGAAGCGTAAAGAATTTCTTGTCTTGCTTCCCGAAGGAGGGAAAAGGAGGGGGAGGGGATGGGGAGAGGAAAGGAAGGGGAAGAACATGCTGCCTTCATCTATCACTCCAACGTTGCCGAGGCCTTCCTCTCGC
Source organism: Prorocentrum cordatum (assembly GCA_963575745.1). NCBI lineage: Eukaryota > Dinophyceae > Prorocentrales > Prorocentraceae > Prorocentrum > Prorocentrum cordatum. The sequence goes on along the minus strand of CAUYUJ010008857.1, from coordinate 133,879 downwards.
CCTGTAAGGGTGATGCCCTTGGTGCGCCTCGCCCGACATAGCCGGCTCCCATTTGCGAGCTACGCGAGATAACTGCGGAGCGCTCCCAGAGGCCAAACTGAAGAGGATGTTGTCCCGACGTCGATTGCGCATCTCTCTCCAAGCGGCAATGGGGGCACTGGGCATGGCAGCATTGAGCCGGCCCTTCACGCGGCTTCCGGCCGTCTCCCACAACTCGTCGCCCATGCGCGCCCAGCCGACCATGCGTCGCATCATCTTTCCATGTAGGGCGTCAAGTTTGCCCAGGTGGCTCGACGTCAGCGGCGTCGTCGGCAAGCTGTACAGAACCGTAGGATATATAACGGCATCGAACAGTTTGAGCCGCAAGCAAATTCGAACCTTCTTGTTCTCCAGCATCGGCTGCAAGAAATGGCACTTCAGCCACGCGCGTGAAATCCTGTGAGCCAAATTGGCGGGGCCTCTCTGCTTCAAGTCGCCCGGGAAGAGTCTGCCAAGGTACTTGCGAGAAGCGCTTTCGCAGAAAACTTCGACAATTGATCCTGCAAGTTCCACCATGGGCGGCGTCTCGCTATCTGCGATGTTGCAATCAGTGGACAGGATCTTCGTGTTCGCCCCATTGATCATCAGCCCCGCTTCTGCGAGCTCACGCGTCAAGATCTCCACCATCTCCACAGCTTCTGCCAAAGATTTCCCAAAGATCAACAGGTCGTCAGCATATCGCAAATTGGTCAGGCGCCCGTGCTCCCGGCCCTGAAAAAAAAAGCCATGCTGCCCGAGTCCAATTTCCCATCGCCTCATCACAGATTTTAAGGCGGAGTTGAAAAGCATTGGACTCAGCCCGCCCCCTTGCCGGACACCTCGTCGAGTCGGAAACAACTCGTCTCCGACTCTGCCCGTCTGCTGCGCGCGCAGACGCTGCAGAAGAAGGATGTACTTGTTGTCGATGCCCTGCTGCTCAAGTGCTGTGAACAAGGTGTTGTACTTGACCTTGTCGAATGCCTTCTTCAAGTCAATGCTGACCATCCAAACGGGGACGTTCCAATCGAAGGATTTGCTGATGACAGATTCAAGGATGAGCAGCGCGTCCCCTTCGCCCTTCTGCGGCCGGAAGCCCATTTGCTCTGGCGGCTGCGCCCCCCCCCCCCAACGTCGAACCCAGACGGTTCCGCAGCATCTTGGCAAATTTATTGCACGACACGTCTAATACTGCAATCGGTCTCCAACTGTTGGGACCAAGTGGGTCCCCCGCCTTCGGTAGCATGATGAAGATGGGCTCCCTCCACTCTGGCGGCGTGTCTCTGGAGCTCAGGATGCGGTTAAAAATCGTGAGGAGGAGATCCTTCGTGGCGCGGCTGCTGTTTTTGAATATCTCCAATACCACCCCGTGCCTGTCCTCCGATTTCCTTGCGGCCATCTGCCAGAGAGCCAAGCTAAGTTCGCCAATCGAGAAAGCAGGAATGCCGGCCAGAGGGGACAGGTCTCCAGCTCCAAGATCGCCCGCTTCTGAAGCGCACGCATCTCCCAAACACGCAGCCAGAACGAAATGCGATGGGCGCACCGTGGATTTGCCCCGGATTGGATCAGAACAAATCTGCGCAAGCTTCACCAAGTCTCGGAAACATTCCAACTGTTCTTGTAAACGCCGGGTCTGCCGCTGCTGGAGTAGCCTCCGCATTTCGGTCGCGATCAGCTTCGACAATCGCCTTCTCTCCGCCGGGTCGCTGCTGAGGCGCCGGTCAGTGCGCGTCCTCTTGAGTGCCGGTGTATCCCACGGCTTCTTCTCTGCGACATGCTTCCTCTGAGTGGCGCCACTCTCCTCGGCCGCCTGAGACATCAGCGCGCGCGCCTTCAAGGGTGTCAGTCGGAGTGGTCGAGAGCACGTTGTCCAAGGTGTCCCCATGCTGTTGCGCACCTTGCCAGCGCACTTTGCGTTTGCTGACCCGCCGTTTCCGGATATCTGGCACTCTCGCAGATGCACACACGAACCGGTGATCAGACCCACAATCAAGGTCGTTGGAAGCCTCGTACCTGGAGACTGCCATGCTTTTGCTCACGAGCACATAGTCTAATTGGCGCGTGACTCCCAGCGTGCTTTTAAAGGCCCACATATTTGCCCCCGATTGTTCACTGAAGTCTGAAGGAGCGAACAGATCGAACTCAGCCACAAACTCCCGCAGAAGTTCGCTCCTGCTGCCAACATCAAGCTGCGTGTTGAAATCACCACCAATGACGATGTATATGTCTGTGCGCTGCCCTTCTTTGACTAAATCTTTCAAGTCAGAATAGAAATCGTCCAATTCTTGTAAGCTGTATCCACAATGAGGAGCATGCACCGATACGATCCGGATCGCCATTCCGCACGCGTGGGCGTCCACGGCAGTCGTTCGGTCTGAACGGCGTTCAACGTGATTGATGCTATCAGCAATGTCTGCATGGAGCAAAACTGCGACACCAAGATGGGGGGGGCATCGAGGCTGGAGATCAAGCGGTGTCCACCGTCAAAATGACGTCTGCTGTCGCGGCCCGCGTTTCGCTGAAGCAAACTATGTCCCAGAAAAGATCGTGCAACTCACCCAATAGATTTGCGAGGCGACACTGAGTGTGAATTCTGGCGTTCTTGCAAAATACCCACAAGGCATCCTTGGAAAATTGCGTCGCAGGACTCTGAACCGATCGGGGTGGCCCCTACTCGCGGGGCGTCCCTTTCCCCGCGCCCTCCACAGGGCCGCGCTTCTTGGCAAGTTCGTTGTTGTTGGCCTCGAGGCAACCCTTTCAAAAAACATTGCCCGGGCGGCCCGTGCTGAAGATGTAATCCCCCCAGCCGTCGCCGTAAACAATATTGAGCTTGTTATCCTCGATGCTGGCTGTCAGAACGCACTCAGAGCCACAAGTTAAAGCGCCCATGTCAGTGTCAGCCCACAAACTCTTTTTTTCTCGAACGACCAATCTAACAACGTCTTCTTTGCGGCAGAAGCGGCGCCATCGAGAACCCTCTTTTCTAACGGCTGGTCAGGCTTAGCCCAAATCATTTGTCCGCTGTGTTCCAACTCCTTCGCTCGCACTTTCTTGACATCTGAGCCCCTGTCGGATGCGGTGTTGTACTTCCCGAACACAATGCCGTTGAAATCGTTGATATTGCCTTTGATGTGCGCGTCGCACGGGTGGGCTGCGCCAGCAGTCCGCAACACCTGAGATAACCAGGCATCCGCCTCCCCCTTCGATTTTGCACCTTTGAACCCCCCAAACACTGCAGTCAAGCCTTCGACCTGATTGCGCGCAGTAGAGAAATCGGACCAAGATGATTTAGACTTTCCGTCGAAATGAATTCTCATCTGCTTCATATGTTGCTGCAACTCTTGGATCTGTTTCCCCGCGTCAGAACTGTTATCAAACACTGATTTGCTCAAACTGGTAAGCGTGCTATCGATCCTCCCTACATCCGCTTGTACCGCGCGAAGGTCTTGAACAACTGGTTGAAGGTGATACTCGAATTTCTTGCCAATCTAAGATGCGATGCCCTGGATCGTGAGAGGCGCCTGAGAAACATCCGGAGGGGCCCCGATGCGCACTGAAGCTGGCAGGCGCTGCACTCGCACCTGAAGCCATGGTAGTCCGAGAGAAGAGCGAAGGATGGGACAAATAGGATATCGAATGTGACCTTGGCGAGGGCCGGCGGAACACGGGAAAAGCGCCCCTTTGCCCAAAATGCCTTGGGCGGAGGCTATCCTGCCAGGCGGTGGGCGACCTCCCGCTCGCGCGCCCTTGCCCGAGGCTGCGCTCGCGCCGACGAGGTAGCGTGGCATCCGCGGCCACAGGGCCATGCCCGATGACGGGAAGGACGGGGCGGAGGCAAGTGCGTTCCACGTGGGCGAGGGCGGCCGATCTGCTCCAGGTAGCGGATCCGGCAGCCAGGAGGCCTCGGTGACCATCCGGCGAGACGAGCTCAGGGACTTGATCAAGAGTGTAGCGTCAGAGACTATCGGATCAGGAGCTCGAGGTTCGGAGGGCCGCCGAGGCGAGGCCCGCGGCGGGAAGCAGGACCACGACGAGTGGCAGGAGTCCGGGAAGGACCCCTGGCGAGAGGGTCGCGACCGAGGCTCGCGCGACGGCGAAAAGGATGCCGACGGAGAGGGCCGGTGGCGCGACCGACGCGGCGGCTGGAGCAGCAGCGACGGTGGCCAAGGCAAGACCGGGCGCGGGGAGACCTGGAGCCAAGGCGACCGGGGCGGCGGCTGGAGCGACCGCTGGAAGTCGTCGTGGGAAAGCGGAGAGAGTTGGGGAGGTCGATGAGACTTTAGCGACCCACCCAACTGTCGGGGAAGCACGGGGCTCGGGCACGGGAGGCTCGGGTTGGCCCGACGGGGACATCATAAAAATGACGAGGCCCAATCTGAAATTTGACGCGGGCTCCCGCTGCAGACGCCCCGCGAAAACGGGGCCGTCGAAATCCAGGACGCGCGCGTCAAAAAAAACGTCGGCCAACCAGAGTTCCGGCTTACTCGGGTCTTGCGTTTCCCCGAAACTGGCCCGGTTCGGCGCGCTATCGACAGTGGAAGCGAGCGCTGAGGCGCGGCGTGCAGAAAAGTTCCTGAGGCTCTTCGAGTACAGCTTCCAGGCGAAGTTTGAGGATATCAGTGAGGAGAAGCTGGCGTCCTCCGAGTGGCTCGACGTCGTACTCCAGCGCATGGACCTCATTGCCGGCGAGCGAGAGGGCGACGACCTCAGGCGAGCCGGCAATAAGGCGTTCTTCGAAGCAGCCCGCGAGGCGAAGGAGGGCCTGACACAGTTTGTCTACCGCCGAGAGGCGCAGCTGCAGGAGGCCGAGAGCATGGATCTCTGGATGAGCTCCAAGCTGAAGGGGCCGCTGCTCGAGGAAGGTGCCGGGCTGTCCTCGCGGGGGGCCCAGGACAAGCGCGCGCTGACGCAGGGCGAGACCGACTTCGAGAGCGCGGCCTGGGCGCTGAAGCAGATGGACGCTGGAGGCGCCGAGCGGCTCCTTCCGGGCCGCGGGGGGGCCGCGCTGCTTGCTGAGAGTGAAGGTTTCGGCCCCAGTGGCGCCGCGAGCGGTGCCTTTCAAACCTCCCCTCCTCCCCCCTCCGGTCGGTCAGAGGTCGGCGTCGAAGGTGAGGGGGGCGACGCCAACTACTACGACTACGATGAGGAAGACGGCGGCTCTGGCGACGACTCGGACTGGGACGCGGAGGCGCTGCTCGCCGAGCCGGAGGACCTGAACCTCTGCGAGGGCCAGCTGGAGGAGCTCTGGACCACGATGGAAGGCCGGCGCCCCGCCGGCGGGACTTGGAAGCAGAACAAAGAGCTGAAGCGAGCGGCCAAGAAGGACCGCGAGCACTTCGGGGTCAAGCCGAGGAAAGGCGACCGATCGTCGCGTCGCCCACCGCCGCCGCCGGCGGCATCGTCCAGGGTCCGGGACTTGGGCGGCCGGCGTGACCGGGGCGCGCCCGGGCGGGGTCGCGACGGCCGCGGCTTCCGCCGCAGGCTCACGATTGAGCAACAGCAGAAGGCGACCAGGTGCAAGCGTTGCCAGCAGAAGGGACATTGGGGACGTGAGTGCCCCAAGTACGGGGACCACCTTGGAGGCGGCCAGGCTGGGGCAGATCAGCGCACCCGTACCGGAGGCGAGAGCCAGAAGATGTCAACCTACATGTTCGAGGGCTACTCCGGTCAGAGCTCTCCGACGCGGAGAGACGAGACCGACCAGATCTCAGCCAGAGCGGTGTACATCGCGGCCGAGGCGGGCCAGGCCCTGGTCGATCCTGGAGCCGGAAGCGACCTCGTCGGCGTCCAGGCGCTCAATCGTGAGGCTCAGGCTCTTGCCGGTCATGGACTGCAGTACGTCGAGATCCCCTCCTCGCATCGGCCACTGACGGCGGCCCACGTCATCGGCGGCATGGGCAAGGTGATCAGCGGAGTGCTGTTCCCGCTCTGTCTGGGAGGCGTCTTCGGGATCATCGAGACTACGGTCTTGGCGGACAGCGCCCCGCGCATCCTGTCCGTCAACCTCTTGGACTATCTCAAGTGCGTCATAGATCTGCCGGCCAACGAGATGACGTCGCAGGCGCTGGACGAGGTGATTCCTCTGACGCGTCTCCACTCTGGGCATCGCCTGGCGCAGATAGTGTGCAAGCTAGCCGCTCCCGCATGCGCGCCTGACTCAGCGCTCAGGCGCTGCCCGTTTCTGAAGAAGGACTCTTTCGAGATCGGGGGCAAAGCGCCCCCCGTGATGTCAGACGAGGAGATTGTTTCGCAGAACATGCCTCTGCTCACCCTCCTCGTCGCCATCCTCGGCGTTCTCGTCGTTCTTCGGAAGTGGGGGCTTTGCGTCGGGGAGCTCGGGGACACTCAAAGGGCCACGGACAAGTACTGGAGGACGGTCTTGGGCGGCCTCGGGTGGCCACGAGCTCAGCTAGCGTCTGATCATGGGGTCGGGGCCTTAGGATCAAACAGTCAAGCGAAGGTGAAGGGCCGACGGCCTCGAGCGCGAGGAGCTTCTAGGAGGATGAGTTGGGTTCTCGTTGCGTGGCTTCTGTATCCGCCATCCGTAGCCTGTTTCGGTTCAAGTTCAGAAGTTCTCAGCGATTCACGATCCTCAGATCGGAGCGAGCAGTTAGCAGGGCCAGGTCATGCCGGCGATGCTCTGGCTGGGGTGGGATATCTTCCAGGTGGCCGTGGGAGGCAAGTCGGAGCCGAAGGCGAGGAAGGCGTCGGAGGAGTTCTTGGCGCGCCAGCGGGACGGGTCCGAGTCAGAGGCCCCCCTCGAGTCCTCAGTCAGCCCGGTAGCTCCGGAGATGCAGGGCACCTTCGTCAACGCCATGGCGGGCGCTCTGGCCCAGCAGCAGAACCAGACGCCAGCCACCGGGCCCGGCAACGCCACGATGCACCCGGCAGGAGCGGCGGCGCCGATCACGGAGGCAGCGGCACCAGCGGCGGAGGCCCCGCCCTCACTCGACCAGCCGCTGTGGACCGTGCACGCGGCGCCCCCACCAGGGCTGGCACCCGGGGCGGAGTGGGCTCCGGTCCTGGCTGGACCCCCGCCTTCTCAGCCTCAGCAGCCGCCCGGGGGCGCGAGCTGGCCCGGTGGCGGGCCGACGCCACAGCAGCAAGGAGTACCTCGGGCGCCTCTGACGGGGATCTCAGGGTGGACGGAGTCGGGCACTCAGCCGGCGGCTTCAGCCAATCCCGCCGCACCCCACGGAGCTCCACAGCTGTGACCTCATCCTCAGGCAGCGGCACAGCGTCCGGCGATCTTCCAGATGCCCCCGGATCCGACCAGCAACACGTTCACCTACACGCAGGATGCACTCGGCCTCGGGCGCCCGACGCACGCCGCAGTGACCTGAGGATCGTCGCCGTCAAGCTCGGGGGCACCGCCAGCGGCGGCAGGGGCCTCATCAGGCTTCGGGGCGACGCCGCAGTGGCCAAGATCGGTGCCAGTCAAGCCGCCCCCCAAGGCTCCACCGTATTGCGAGCATCCGACAGACAAGATCAAGTACTATGGAAATCAACATGGGTCGGGCTCAAAGTGTTCGCAGTGTGGGCAGCGGCTGGCGTGGGCGCCTCGCGGCACTCAAGGCCCAGCCACTCCGCCTCAGCAATCGGCAGCCGAGGCCGCGCGCAGCGCGGCCGCCTCCGCCCAGAGGGCGGTGGACATGCTTCAAAACGATCCCACCTTCCGAGCCGGAGGCGCCGCCTTGACTACAGTCAACTCTCTGAGCGGCCTGCTGCAGGGATTGCAGTGGCAGTTGGCCCAGGTGCCCGAGGGCGTGAGGGCTCTCGCTCGCGTTCAGGAGGTGCTCGATCAGATGTCGGCGACGGTTACCGCAGCACAACACACGCCGACCCAAGTGGAGGAGGGCCTGCAGCAAATCTTCCAGCAGTTGCTAACAATCAAGCGCTCCCTCGGGGCATTTGAGGAATTCGGAGAAGTGGTGGACACCATGCAGCACGCGATGATCGGCACGCAGACGCAGCTGAACACGGTGGAGACGGCAGTCCAACAAATGGGGGCGATGCTTGTGCAGATCGGCAATGCGGTATCAGGCCTCTACAACCACCAGGCCGTGATGTCGCAGACGGGGCAGACCGACGCGGCGCAGGTGCCGGTACCCCTCCAGCAGTACCCAGGGGACCCGTGGCAAGGGGGCCAGCCGCCGCCACCAGCTCACCCTTCACCGGGCTGGGGAGCCACGCATGAGCAGGGTGGGGTTCCGACCACTCAGACGACGACGACGGACGTGGGAGCTCCTCTCCGACCAGCTCTAGGCGGTGCAGGGACAAGCCCCAGTTTCAGCCTGTCCGCTTGCTTCGCTCAGCGCGGCTGCGGCGCTCCAGACCACCGCAGCAGTTCTGGCCCGCGGAGGGCACCTCAGAAACAGAGCGCCGCTCACTCGTCCCCCTCCTCCTCTCCCTCCTCTCCTGCCTCGGGAAGCCTGAAACGAGCCTGGGACGAGGTGGGGCCCGAGTGGCTGGATGGTGACGTCACGAACGACGATCACGAGGTGGCCTGCGGGGCCTCGGTCCGGCGAGCACTCGGCGAGTGCGCAGCTATGTTCGGGATCGGCGGCGAGGGCCCCGGCCAGCAGCCAGAGCCCGGCGAGAGCTTCCCGGCCAGTCGAAAGGCCAAGGTGGCCTTCTCTGAAGTGTTCTCCCCTCCTAGGATTGCTCCAGAGGTGGCCAAGGCTGGGGCTCCTCTCGGGGCCCGAGCTAGTTGGGACCTTCGCCGGGGCTGGGATTCGTCTCGAAGTGCTGACGTCAGAGAGCTCTGGAGGCACCTCAAGGAGGATAAGCCCGAGACGGTATGGCTGTGCTCGGAGTGCAGGGCGTTTTCTGCGGAACCGGGTTGGGCCTCCTCTGACCTCCCGATCCCGCAGCGGGGGCCCTGCTACCAGGAACCAAATCGCCTCAAGCCGGCTCGAACCGAGCCGGCAGCAATGGGAGAGAGATAAGAGGGAGAAAGGGCGGGGGAAAAGGGTATATAACGGGCTTAAAGCCGAGAGCAGGGGACATATCCAATCCGAAGGGCTCGTTTTTCCTCACGGATTCTTAATATTTGTGGATCTGTGCCCAGTTCGATGGCCGACCTCTGATAGGCAAACCATCCATTCAGTCATCCAAGACAAAGGCGCCACGGTCGCGACCCATGGCGGTGAAATTACAATATGGAGCGAGCCCAGAACCAACGCTACCGGGCCCATGAAATCAAAACACAGAAAACTCCGTCCAGAAATCCTGTCGCTTACTCTCACCATACGCAACCGGACCAGCCGGTCCAATCGGATTTACATATTCCGAGGAAGAGGAGGAGAGAGTAGATAATTAGCACCACACCGCACTCGAGCGTACAAACTTGCACTAGCCTCGGCACGACACGAGCTGGAGGAGGAAAGGAGAGGTCCAGTCCAGATCATTCACTATGGCTCAAGGACTCCGGGTGTAAACCTGCCATCCTTGGCCAACGCCCTCGTTCTGGATTCCCAGCGTTCTCGAGCGACACGCCGGGCCGTCTTCGCCATTTCCTCTCTAAACTCGATACTCCACGTGCCACGCTCTAACGTCTCTCGAAGATGGTCCGCCGGCATGTCCTTTGTCAGAGCATCGCTCAACATGTTAGTCCCGTCCGTCCAGCGAACCATCGTCTGCGGCCTATCTAGAATCTCTCTGATGCTGGCCAACTCTAGGTTGACCGACTTCTGCGCCGAGCTGCCCACTCCGGCGTCTGAGTTGAGCCTGTCGTGGCCGCCCTTCGAATCTGTCACAATCGTCATCGGTATCTGCCAGCCCGACAGCTTCATGCCTGCGCCCCTTGCCACGGGGCCGTACAACATCTCCGCGATCTGGTCGCGCATCCCTTGGGCGACGTCCACGGCGTCTCCCACGGAGATGACCTCCGCAGCGTAGGAACTCCTCGCCGCGCGCTTCAGCTTGTGGCTCTTGCCCTCCAACAACGAGAACCGGCCCACGCCGCCGTCCACGAGCGCGCGGTCCGCGAACAGGATGAGGAAACCGGCCTGAGTACCAATCTTCTCGGTCGCCGGATCTGCCTGCAACGCCGTCCCGTCGCTCATCACATTGCCCAGTGAGTTGTCTGATACCACCACCAGGCCGAATCTCTGGAGGTCGATCGGTCGCATCGTGATCTTGAACGTCGAGCTGCGCTTCAACTCCCTCAGCAACTGGTTCGCCTTGATCAGCGCCGCGATCCTCGGGCCCTTCTTGCGTCCCTTCTCGCGCTGCAGCACCGCCAGGTCGTGCGAGTGGTCCACGCGCAGCTTGGTCACCAGCCAGTTGATCTTGCCGACCACCTGCTGATACTGCTTCCATTCCATTGCGTTCATGGGCTGGTGCGCCACTGCGCGTCGTGCCCTGGGTACAATCACAGGTTCCAGCCCAGCTGCATATTCCATCATGTCAATAGTGATAGCTCCTCCAGCTTGTCGTTGAGACCGCCTGCCGCAGAACACAAAGTTATCGTACTCTTCACTGCCGAAGCCGAACTCCTTGCCCAGCGCGTCCATCACAGTCGCCATCTTCTCGTTCCCCGTCCAGAGGAAGTCGTCCACATGCACGCAGACGCAGCCCCACATCGTGTCCGGCCCGCGCTTCTTCCCTCTCGGGTCGTGGAGCACCAAGAATGCGGGGTCCGAGCGAGAAGGTTCGAGCCCCAACTTGCGGGCTGCTGAGACCACCTTCAGGTACCACAGCCTCGGCGCCGCAGGCAGTCCGAACACGCCCTTCCGAACTCGCGCCAGTCGACCTCGAGGAAAATCTGCGAGCGAGGGGCCATGCATCGGAGCGCGAATCACCAAGCCGCGCTCGTCCACCTCGCCCTTGAGAAACGCGCCACTCACGTCCTTCGATCCAAACTTCCACTCCGGGTGAGACGCAGCTACCTGCGTCAAAATCATCTCCGACTGGGTGGTCGCGCATGGCGCGTCCACTCTCACGTTGGCCTTCTCGTCCGAACGCCCCGGGTCGCCACTGTTGACCACCGGCCTCGCGTTCGCCTTCAACGGTAGGTCATTCGCCTCCGTCCTCAGGGGATCGTTCTTGTCAGTCAGCACCCACCGCGTACTCATGATGTAGTCGCCCTTGCCTTCGCGCTTCATCTGCTCCTCGAGTTCAGCGGACTCCTTCTCCAGCAGCACCTCCACGGACTCCGTGTCAATCCACTTGGTCCACTGCGACGCCGCTGCCTCTTCGTAATTCGCCTTCGTAGGTGGGTCCATCCGACTCCAGACCTTCTCCTTCCGGGCTTGGCCCTGAACGAGCATCGCCTCCAACTGTGGATCAACCGCAGGCACCGTCTCCAGGTGATCCAAAAAGCGCCGTCGATCTGCTTCAGGAGCACCCTGGAGCCATGCTTTAGCTCGTTTCTTCACACCCTTGACCCGCAGCGCCTCGTCGGGATGCTTGGGTTCCGGTGGCCCGTCACGTCCTCCACGAGATGGTACTTCAGGCAGCTCAGCTTCCACCACATCACGCTTCCTGCCATGAGGCTGGACCTCGGGCTCCACAGACACCGTCTCCACCGCAGGCGTGCCGAGGCTCGAAGCATCACCTTCACGTCCTTGATCCTCGTCCTCGTTGTCCTCGGCGCGCGGAGTCTTTGGCGCGAAGTTGCCGTAGGGCCCGAACTGTCCGTCTGGAACGACATTCGCCACCGGTACCGTAGCGGTCGAAGCCCTCGCCCGCTCACGTACTTCTCCAACTTGCTTCTGGATGGTCTTCGCCACGCGCAGCGTCTTCGACCGGATCGGGTCCTCCCCCTGGTCCCGCAGCCGCTGCGCCACGTCCTGCAGGAAGTCCGTCTTCCCGCTCTCCCGAGAACTCGTCTTCCGCGAGAACTCAGCGCTCGAAATGGGATCGAGCTCGCCACTGGCCGAAGTACCGGCCATCGCAGCCACGACGGCTGATGGTGGGATCTCTGCCGTCGACTCCTGCTGATCCTGCTCGGCCTGCCCCTCGACGTCCTCGTCAGCTTGAGAAGGTCGAGCTTCATCCTCCGGCGCTTCACCTTCGTCGATCGGGCCGACCTCGTCCGTGTCCTCATACCCCTTGGTCGCATCCTCCATGTCGAGCTCCCCCTCAGTCTTCATGTCGAGGAGAGCCTTCTCCATGATGTCCAGCTGCTCTCTGGCACTGATCCCCAGCGCCTCATCTGGCGATGCGCGGCGGACTGCCGCAGGATCACACTTGGTCGAGAACCCCTCGTACGACGAGACGTAGATGGCTGCCGGCCCCACACCGATCACGACCGCCGGACCATGCCAGGCCTTGAAGATCAAGGACGGGCCCCTCTTCCGCCGATTATTCCGCTTGCCCTCGCGGTAGAAGTAGACCACATCGCCGAGCTTCACATTCGTGCTGGGAGGCATCTGGCGGCTGCGAGCAACTAGAGCGCGTCGTAGTCGCTTGCTGGCATCCACCTTCTCCAAGGCCACCTTCGCCGCGCTGTAGACCTGCAGCCGCTTCGTCATGTACGGGTCGTTGTCCACCGCCTCGTGCGCCGCGAGCTGTGAACGACCGCGCTCGCTGAGTAGTCCCCACGGCAGTGTCTGGGACCGTCCTAGCACGAGCTGCGCTGGCGAGAACCCGTACTCGTTGATCCGCTGGTTCTTGGCCCAGGTGATCATCACTGCGGCAGCAGTCACCTCCAGCTCGGTCTCGATATCCTTCTCCGTGGTACTGGCCTTCCAGAGCACCTTCCATTCGCCTCCAGCACGTTCACACATACCGTTCTGCCACGGCGCCTCCACCGCCGTGAACCACACTTGCACCCCGCAGCCCTCCAGCAAGCGGAATACCTCCTTGTAGAACTCGCCGCCGTTGTCGCACACCAGCGAGTGAGGCGCCCCAGCCCAGCTGAACCAGACCAGCTCCAGCGCCTGGGCCACAATGCCGGGGCGCTTACTCTTAATGGGCGCGACCACCTGGAAGCCTGTCTTGATATCCACAATGCCGAGCATCTCCAGCGCCACGCCCGAGTTCGTATGCACCGTAAACAGGTCGATCGCAATCTGATCGCCGAACTCTGTCACCTTTTTCAGCCGTGCGGGGAACCTGGTGTGTCCGACCGCTGGTCTGTTCATCTCATGGCACACCGGGCACTTCAGCTGCATCGCGGCAGCGATGGCCTCGTCGCTTGCCCCACACGCACGGAACGCCCTCACGAGCTGATCCTTCGAGGGATGTCGAAGGTTCTTGTGAATCCTGAGCACCGCGTTCTGCACCTCCTTCGAGACCTTCGTCTCCTTCAGCGTCGTCATATCCTCCTGGCGCTCCTACGCGGCCGGGAAGTCCACAAATCCCCGGTCGTCCACCTCCTCTGGGCCCCCCTCGGAGTCCTCCTCAGCCGCGAGCACCTCATTCGTGCCAAACAGCTTCAGCATACCCTTCACGATGCTCCTCGCCAACTCCGAAGTATAGTGGCCCGTCCGCGCCGTCACGCCCGGGCCGCCCATGACAAGGTCGTGGTCGTGCGACTGGTCGCACCGCCGATTGAGATCCCCGAGCAGCTCCTGGCGTGACGCCAAGAACCTCGTGGGCTTCCGATGCGCTACCTCGCGCTCCGAGGTGAGGCCGTACATGCACTGGTCCACCTCTGCAGCGTAGCCGTTCCGAATGAGCCCCTGGAGTTCTGGCTCACTCCAGACTCGAGACCACCTCTGATTCTCAATCATCCAGGCTCCACCGTAGGTCTCCACAACCTTCGTCACCTCCTTCACAAATCTCAGAAATGGTCGGTCTCGATCTAGCCGCTCTCGAACCTTGGCCTGGCCCTTTTGGAAATACGTCAAGTTGCTCCAAGGTCCACAAGGAAAGGCCATGAGCACCATCTTAGGCTTCCTTGTCTTGATGTCCTGCAGCACTTCGCGACACTTCTTTGGCGACCTGAGGTCATCGCCGAACTCCAGCGAGTAATTCCGCATCGTCGGGAGTCCCATCCTGGCCGCCTCCTTGCGCACCGCCTCCTTCGTCGTGAACACCTCGGTAATCCACGGCTGCGCCTTGGTCCTCTCGCTGATGGCCACCTCGCACTCGGCCTCCCATGAACCGAAAGTGGGCCCAAACTCCTTCAAGTAGGCGTCTAGCTTGACGTCCACCGCCCCAAGGTCGCGCTGCAGGGAGTACAACTGGTCCTTGACCAGGGTCCTGATGCCGTGCTTCATCTTCTCCACCTTCGGGTTCAGGTCAACCCGATCCGTGAAGTTCACCTCCTTCGTAACGTTTACCGGCATACACATGCCTAGCATCGCCGCGCCGAACAGCCACCTCGATAATGCCGAGGGTCCCCGAGCAGCGGGTCGAGCTCGAGGGCCGAAAGGCGGCGGGCGAACCCCCGCACTGCCAACCGCTGGGCCTCTCGGACCCATGCGAGCCCGCACGAACAGCACCTCGTCGTACGCGTAGGCCGCGTCCTTCAGCGCAGGCATCGTCATCAGCTCCGGGTTGCCGTCCGTCGGTACCTCGCGCTGGCGCACGTAGTCCACCAGCTCGGACTTGTTCTTGATTCCTAGAGAAGGAAGCACCCGCATACGCCTCCTGGTCCCATGAGATAGCGCCGAGCTCGGTGTCCCAGGGGCCGAGCTACCCGCTGGCCCGGCGGAGCCTGAGGCTCCCGGCGACACACCCACGCTCACGAGCGCCTCGCCTTCCTCCTGAGGGGTCCTCCTCCTCTGCTGCGCGCCGTACTCCATCAGTCGGTCAATCAGCGCCTCGACGCTCAAATGCTCCGCCCGCGGAATCTCCAGCACCGTCGCCATGTCCTCCAGCACATCCCGGGGGACTCGTAGGAGCTGATCTCGATCGCAGAGTAGCGGCCGGCCTTCGGACGCGGTCGGCCTTGGCCTCTCAGGCCCCGGCTCCCAATAGAACCGAGTGATCGTGTTCCTCGGCGGGTCGAGCTGTTCGAACATCTCCTCGTTAGATAGCCCCTCGATCCACCGCAGGTCCTCAATAATATCGCCCGTATCCATGCAGAACGTCTCTCGGGCCCTCACCAACTTCCAGTTCGGCCCGTCGCGGTTCGAGGACTTGAGCGCCCTCGCGTTGTAGTCCTGACGCTCCCACATCTCGAGGCCGGAGACATCGACCTCTCCGTTGGGCATGTTCCAGTCGTCCTCATCTTCGGGCACAGGTGCCACGTCCCCAACTTCGGCGGCCCGTCGGTCTGCCTCACGGGCAGCCAACTCAGACTTCACCGTCATCAGCGCTTCTCGCACCTTGGACTTGACGCGGAAGACCGCCTCCGCCGTCGGGATCCCCGAGGGGGGCTTCCAACTCCCACGCGGGAAGATCGGCGTCGAGTAGTGCCCACCGTCGGTCTCGTTCAGCTGCTTCGGCGCGATGCCGAGCCGGTCCGACTTGAACGAATCCTCCGCGAAGTTGATGTCGGCGCCCATGCCACGTAGAGCGTCCTTCCCGATGAGCAACTGCAGCACCGAGTTCTCAATGACCGAGAAGGTAAGGCATGCGTCCACGCCGAAGACCGACACCGTCACCGTCCAGCGTTCCTTGGAGATCTGCTTCTGGCCGTTCCCGAAGCGGAAGATCGCGAGCTGCGGCTCCTTCTTGATGTAGTTCTCGATGCCCAGCTCCCTGCGCCGATCCTCGAGTCTGTTGGCGTACGAGTCGCCCGACACCGTGCTGTTGCAGGCTGAGTCGAGCGCACCGTCGTCTCCTTGACCCCCGATGGACGCTGACGAGAGCAGCACTTCCTGAATGGCTCGCTCGTCCCTTGACCCATCCGAGGGCATTGGACCTGCAGAAGAATGGGGGCGCAGCCCAGCACCAAGACCTGGGCCATCCGCCGACCCTGCGCTATGGTCGACGGAAGAAGAGGGGGCATCACTCCCCATCCCAGGAACTGGCCCATCTGCAGGCCCTCCGCCAACGGAAGAAGAGGGGGCACCACTCCCCATGCCAAGGACTTGCGTCGCAATCAGGACTTCATACGAACGAGTCGCGCTCGCCAAGACATCGTCCTCTGCTGCCTGCTGGCCGGCGCCCTCGTAAATCTCCGTGTAGTCCCGCCCGCGCATCGAGCACCGGACATCGCGGTCGCCTCCTTCGTAGACGTAGTCCGGGCAGAAGGGCGGGTAGTCCAGGTGACCGCGCTTGTCGTCCGTCTCTTTTGCCGTCACCCCGAACACAGGCGCCTCATCCTGCTCGTGCTCGCAATTGCTGGTCATCAGCACCTCGAACACGTCCTTCTGAATCTCTATCATCTGTGCGTCCAACCGAATCTCCGGCGTCTGCAGCGGGTCCACCACCATCGCGCCCTTCGGCTTGAACCGCTGCTGCAGCTTCTTCTTGGCCTGCTCAGCCTTCCACTCCTTGAGCTTTGGGCAGCAAGCATCACCAGCCCAGTGCCCCTTCTCGCCGCAGGCGTGGCAGTCCGAGTTCTTCTTGTCGGGACTGCTCTTGCCGAAGTTCGACGTGAACTGCTTGCCGCTGCTCGAGCTTGAGCCTGAACCTCTGCCACCGCCCTTGCCGCCAAACTTGCGGTCCTTCCGAAGCTCCTTCACGCGCTTCTTGCTCTCGGGCACCGTGATGAGGCCCTCCATCATTGACTCAGCGCCGCTCTCTAAGTTCCCGAGCTCCTGGGCCAGCTCCGGGTCGTTCTCCGCCCCCTCGAGCACCGTCGAGAGCGCCTCCAGCTCAGCGGCGAGGATGACCTCTATGTCGTGGTCCTGCTCCGTCGCCAGGGCCTCGTCGACCGTCTCGTCGTCGGCGTCTCCGTCGAAGCTCCCAAGCTCCGCATCCAGCGCCTCGAGTTCACCCTCGTCTAACTGGCTGATCCCATCAAGGTCCTCCGTCACGTGTGCCTCTCGGAACTTCCGAATCACCTTCTTCTTCAAGAGCTGCGTCCCCGGGCGGTTGAAGGTGATCGGTCTCCTGCTGCGGTCGAACGCGAGGGGCCTTCGCTCCGTGACGTGCAGGTTGGGAAACACCCGCATCATGGCTGGGACCACCTCGCGAATCTCCATGCTTCCGCCGGTCGAGGTCATCAGCATGCTCTTCTGCGTCTCGCTCAGCCCGGTCTTCTCGATCAGCCACCAGCCCGCCGTTCTCGCCGGTAGGGCCACGTCTTCCTCATCCAACTGGCTGCGAGCCTCCCCGAACCTGATCATCCACGAGTTCAGATCCTCGCCGGCCCTCCTATGCAACTGCTTGTAGAAGTAGTTCATCACCTGGCCCCTGCGCGTCGGCTCGTCAACTCCCATCGTCGCCAGCACCTCCATCAAGCGATTGATGCCCGCCATCGGGTCGGGCTCCTGCCAGTGGCCTCGCTATTCTTCTTCGTCGTGATCCCCGCTCTCGGCCGCATCAGCGGCCGCCTCGGTGCTAGCCTCCTCGGGGATCCACGTCCACTGCTTGGGCCGCAGCTCCACCATCGGGATGGGCTCGCCGAGCGTCTTGGCGGGGCCTGTCAGGCAACGCACCATCCGTGCCGCCCAGCTCCAGCTCACGCCCAGGTTGATACCTTCAATCCACAGCGCCACGTCCTTCTTGTATCTCCTCCACCGCGACGGGCTGCCGCCCCAACTGGGCATGCCCTCCAGGTCGCGGCTCGTCCACGCTGGCGCTGTCACCCAACTCGTCGAGGAGCGCTGCGTCCATGAAGCTCCTCGCCCTCCACTCGGCCGTGGAGGGGGCGCATCTGGCGAGAGCGTGCCGCCGCCCATCGCCGGATAGCGCTCTGGGGTCGATGCTGGTCGCATCACCCTCCTCGTCGCACTCCGTGTACACGTCCAGGTAGTACTCGTCCTTCAGCACTCGCACTGCACTGAGAACCGTCGTAGATCTCGCCCCTCGGCCGATGGCGCCCGCGCGGCGGCGGGCTCCGCTACCACTGCGGAACCGGGTTGGGCCTCCTCTGACCTCCCGATCCCGCAGCGGGGGTCGGCGGCGGAGCCCGCAGGGCTCGAGGAGAGGATGAGGCCCCTTTTCCAGTCCTGCTACCAGGAACCAAATCGCCTCAAGCCGGCTCGAACCGAGCCGGCAGCAATGGGAGAGAGATAAGAGGGAGAAAGGGCGGGGGAAAAGGGTATATAACGGGCTTAAAGCCGAGAGCAGGGGACAGATCCAATCCGAAGGGCTCGTTTTTCTTTATTTTCCTCGATCAATCGCCTCAATCGAGATCGGATGGATCCATCGGAGTGGCAGAAGATCGTCGCGGATGGGGTCCGGGACCTCGTTCTCTGCATGGAGATCGCCGAGTATCAGGTTAGCCAAGGCAGATACTTCGCGTTCGAGCACCCGCTCTATGCGTCGTCTTGGGGGTCGTTCGTCGTTCGATGTGTCGCCTCGCTCCCGGGGGTTAGAAGAGTACGAGTGGACATGTGCAGCTTTGAATGCCACGGGTGTGCTGTCGAACCACCCTCTCCTCCTCCGGCGTCTGGAGGGACATCTCTGCACGGGCGGACACGAGCACGCCATCCTCGAGGGGGGTCGATCACGACCAAGGCGGGTCGATATCCTCCCCAGTTTTCCAGAGCCGTGGCCGAGCAGTGGGCTGGGGCCCCCTTGAGGAGCAAGGCGGCCTGGGCTGACCTGGTGGAGCACGACTTCCCTGAGGGGGGGCCGGAGGCCGCTGGGAGGGGTGAGGAGGTCGTCTCAAGCGAGAGCGAGGATGAGCAAGAGACGCGACCCGCGCCAAAGGGCAGCAAGACTAGCTTCGAGGAGGTTGAGCCCAGTGAAGACGAGAAGCGGCTCATATACAAACTCCACGTTAACATGGGGCACCCGGAGGTCAGAAAGTTTGCGAGGGTGCTTAGGGCTGGAGGAGCGAAACCCCGCCTGGTGCGGTGGGCCCGGACCAAGTTCCACTGCTCCGAGTGCGCCGAGAGGGCCAGATCGGGCCTTCATCGGAGAGTGGCGCTCCCGCGGACGTTTCGATTCAACCACATCGTGGGGCTGGACCTCGTATACCTGGAGTTCCAGGGGGTGACGCGGCTATATCTGAACATCGTGGACCATGGGTCCAACCTCCAGGTGATGGTCAGAGTTAAGGCGGCCACCGCGTCCGAGGTTTGGTCGGAGTTCCTTCGCGCGTGGATTAGGCACCTGGGGGCGCCCCACTTTCTGATCTCTGACGGTGGATCCGAGTTCGGCGCCCGTTTCCCTCGAGGACTCGAACAATAGGGGGTCTACCATCACGTCTGCGACGCGGACTCCCATTGGCAGAACGGGAGAGTGGAGCGTCATGGGGGCTGGGTGAAAGAGCGAGTGCGCTCGGAGCTCGAGGCGGGGTCTTTCGTGCCGGAGACGATCGAGGAGCTCGACCATCTCATCACCGAACTCGTTGCTCACAAAAATCGCTTTTGGCACCGGGGAGGGTTTTCCCCGCTCCAGTTGGTCTTCGGGGAGAACCCCCGCCTCCCCCACGACATCCTCTCCGACGACCACCGGGGACTTCCCGGGTGGCAGGACGTCGTTCGTCCCTCGGCCGAGCAAGATGAGACCAGGGCCGAGTTCGCCCGGGCCCAGCAGATCCGAGCCGAGGCCCGACGACTGGCGATGGAGACGTCGTCCCGCGAGAAGATCAGCCGCGTTTCGAGGGCGAAGACGCCCACGGTCCAGAGGTACACCCCCGGCCAGTGGGTGTTTGTGTGGAGGCACTTCTCCAGCACCTCCTCGAGGGCCGATGCCCTCGGCAGGCGGAGGGACGGGTGGTGCGGCCCAGGGGTCGTGGTGCTCAGCGAGGGCGGCACAGTGAGGGTCGCCGTCAGGACCCGCCTGTGGAAGTGCAGCCAAGAGCAGCTTCGCCTCACGAGCCCGGAGGAGGAATACGGGCTCCAGCTCGCCCAGGACCCTCAGTGGCAGGAGCTCCTGCTGGCCTCTCGGACCAAGACGGTTTCAGCGGTTGACGTCCAGAGAAAGGGGCCCCCTCCCGACGACTCGCT
Source organism: Prorocentrum cordatum (assembly GCA_963575745.1). Lineage (NCBI taxonomy): Eukaryota > Dinophyceae > Prorocentrales > Prorocentraceae > Prorocentrum > Prorocentrum cordatum. The sequence continues at coordinate 113,954 of CAUYUJ010008857.1, read as the reverse complement.
GGACGAGCCTGCGATTCTTGATCCCGACTCCGGCCCGAGACTGCTGGGGTTAGCGGCCGTTCCCAGGGAGGAGACCGGGCCGGAGGAAAGGAACTCTCAACCCAATCCGTCTCGGGGGGGGCCGTTGGGTCTTCCGAGGGCCCCTCCCTCGAGGGCTGGTTCTCGAGCCGGATCGATCATCGCCCAGCCCAGGTCCCGGCTGCCATCCATCCCGGAGACCAGGGAGCCCTCCGAGATGGCCAGATCGGTCACTCCCCCCACTGATCCTCCCTCCCCTCGTCGTGTCGTCGGGGAAGGTGGGGACGCCGAGGAGCCGGAGCTTCCGTCGGCGGGCCCAGAGGCGCCGCGTGGCGACTCGAGCGGGGGAGGGGACCCCGCGCCCGCTCCTCCTCCTCTTCCTCCTCCTCAACCTCCTCCCCCGGGCGAGGGGGGGCAGGGTAGGACCAGGCTGAGGCAGCCGACCGACGTGCCCCTGTGCATCTCGCGCGCCAGGGCAGAGAGCTGCCCTCCCGAGATGAAGAGAGCCGGCGCCAACTCCTCCCAGTGCGCTGGGGCCGGGTCCCTCGACTCCTCCCCCCGGTGGTGGTGGTGGCGGCGGTTCCGGCCCAGGCCCAGGACCCCACCAGGAGCGACCCGCGATGGTCCCAGGCCGAGAGCCGCCGGTTTCCGTTCAAGAGAGGGTGCGGGCGCTGGAGGACCGCGCTCGCTCCAGGTCTCCGAGCCGATGGGTTCGAGGGGGACCCCGAGGACTTCTGTGTCTGGTCACCGAGCAGGGGGGTATTCGAACTCTCCCCATGCAGCAGAGCTGGACGGGAGTCTGCAAAGACGGCGGCACTTTCGCCGCGGGCCGAGGAGCGGAGGTCTCGCTCAAGAAGCTATCCCCCCCGAGAGAGCCAAGTTTAGCGCCTCGGACCAGAAGGAGTGGGGGGCTATGATGGGGACCGGGGCCGTTCGTGTCATTCCTCCCGCCAAGGCCCGAGTTATCCGTCGGGACCTCTGGGACAGGATCATATGCAGCTGGATGGTCCGCAGGTGGAAGCCGGTGGAAGGAACATTCGCCGAGCCAGAGGCCAAAACCAGGCGGTGCGTGCACGGCCATCGCGACCCGGATTCCGGCTCGGTGGCGGTGTACGCGCCAACACCCCAGACCTCGTCGATCATGATGTTCCTGCAGGTTGCGGCCAACTTGCGCCAGTTGCTGGACATAGCCGACGTTAAGAACGCCTTTTGCCAGTCCAACCCTATGCAGCGATCGACGGGGCAGATTTTTGTGGAACCCTGCGAAGGCACTGATCTCGAGCCGGGTTCACTCATCGAGTTTCTCGTGAATGTGTATGGGCTAGACGACGCCCCAGTGGCGTGGCGTCGCGCTGTCGTGAGCTACCTGGAGCAGAACGGCTTCGTCCGAAGCCTGCTGGAACCCTGCTGGTGGATGCGTTACGGGCCCGAGGGCCAGATCCTCAACATGATGTTTCGGGAGCGGCCAAGAGGGGGGGGTGCAATTCATGACCGGCGGCATGTGCGCGGCCCAGCGGGGGGGCCAGGGACGTAATGAAACAAGAAGAGGCGCCATGATATCTGGGGAAATATCACGGCCCCCGCCATGATATCCCCCCCCCCCTGTTAAGGCCCAGTAAAGCGACCGGCGTGCTGACCCCCCCCCCCTTCGCGAAAGGAGGTGCGTCGCGCATTCGTCGCCCGTGCGCCGCCCGTGCGTCGGCCGCCGAAAAGGCCAGCCGCCCTCTCGAACGTGCACGTCGCCCTCGCAAGGGGGATATTTGGCGAGTGCGCCGCCAGCGCGGCGGACACCCACGGGGCGGATCGCACGCGCGTCGCCCTCTCCGCGGCCGCTGGAAAGGCTGGTCGCCTTCGGGAAAAATAAAGTCGCCCACGCTGCAGCCCTCTTGGCGAGAAGAAGGCGGCCGCTGGGCTACCTCGGCAGATCAGCAAATCCCCCTAACATTACAAATGCAACGACGCTGCTGAACGCAGCCCGGCGATAAGCCAGCAGGTCCCCGCAGCCGCCGCCACAGCCGCTGCAAACGCCGCCAGCGCCAAAACTACCGCCGCCACGATCACCACAAACGGATGCGACCGCAACCACATCCACCGCGACGATTACGACCAACACCATTTACCGCCATAAACACCACCACGACCACCACGCTTCTCGCGACCACCACAACGACCGACACCAGCACGATCACCGACGTGACCACCACCAGCCCGCCCACCACCAGCGGCGCGACCGCCGTCAACGCGACCAAGGCGACGAACGCGACCACGACCATGATCACCAACATGACCATTACAGAAGCACCCGCCCACTCCGTCCTCCCACCCACCCCACTCCCCTGCCGGGCCGCCCTTGACGCCGCGCCCGCCTCGCGCCAGTGCCCCTCCCCCCTCCTGTTCTCCTCGTCATCTTCCTCTTCCACCGCCAGCGGCGGGGCCGTTCGCGGAAGGCGGGGGCGCCGCTCGCGGCGACGCGCCGCGGCCGTGGAAGGGGGGCCGAAGGAGAAAAGAAAATGAAGAGGGACACGGGGTGGCAAAGGACAAAAAAAAACAAAGGCGAGAGAGGAGGGGCGAGGGACAGACAGAGGGGGGCCGGTAGAAAGGAGGAGGAGAAGGGGAGGAGAGAGGGAGACGAGGCAGGAGAGAGGACGAAGGAGGAGGAATGACAAAAGAGGAGGGACGACGAGGAAGGAAAAGGGAAATAACAGGGGCAAGCACCGCCCTTCCTGGCGCAATGGAGGACGCAGCCGCCGCCACTTGTGAACAGCGCAAGCACGGCGGGCCGACGGCCGCTGCGCATTGCTGCTCGGCGAAATGCTAGGGGCGGGCAAAGTCGCGACTGCGTCGCGCATGCGTCGCGCGTGCGTCGCGCGTGCGTCGCGCGTGCGTCGCGCGTGCGTCGCGCGTGCGTCGCGCGTGCGTCGCGCGTGCGTCGCGCGCGTCGCGCGTGCGTCGCGCGTGCGTCGCGCGGGTCGATCGTGCGTCGCGCGCTGGCAGGGGTGCGTCGCGCGCGGGTCGGGGTGCGTCGCGCGCGCGTCGCGCGCGCGTCGCGCGTGCGTCGCTCGGCGTCGCTCGGGTCGTTCGCGCGTCGCGCGCAGGTCGCGCGCGAATCGCTCGAAGGGCGCCGTGGGCTCCTGACGGCATGTGAACTGCACGGCCCGCTGGCGAAACAATCAGGGGATGCGCGCGGCAATCGTAGACATGGCGAGACACGCGCGTGAGAACTAGTTAACGCGAGGAGACCAATAGACGACATGGAGATGCAGCGCGCACGGACTAATCCATTTCAAGCGCAAGCCCCGCCAGATTTTGAACATCGGTCCGTCGCTGCAGCAATTTGGCGACGTCTCGCTCGCCGATGCATTGGGGGGGGGGAAAGAGGATGGAAGTGAGGCGAGGGAAGGACGGGCGGAAATGGGAACGGACGGGCGAGGAGGGGGCGCGCGGGGGCGGCGCAGCGGCGGCGGGAGCGATGGAAGTGGATCGAAGGGAGGCGAAGAGAGCGAGGAGGGCGAGAAGAAATTCCAGGAGGGTGGAAGGACAACGGGGGGTGAGTAGGGAGGCGGACAGGACGGCAGCCTGACACAAAAGAACTGCACACAAACTTCGCAAACGTGACAAAACGCGCAGCGCATTGGACGAAGGGAAGAGGAAGGAAGGGGGGGGGGGGCAGGAGGATTGGCGCGAAACGACATGGGGGTGCGGGGCGCGATGCGACGGGGCGAAGTGGCGCCGCGTCGCGCGACGTGACGTCACCCCCACCGTGGCGCGACACGCAAAGCCCCCAATCAACGCGAGGCGTCTTCGTCCTCAGCAACGGTTGGCGCCCCCGACAATGAGCAACACCAGATCCTCTTGCGCCGAATTGGGAACAGAACGCGTTGGTGGACCGTCGAACTAGGAGTGCGCCGCGACAGCCAAAATGGCTGTTGGTGCACCGGCGTCGGAAACCTATATATCGCCAGAGAAATTCCGAAGTCGCGCCATATGTCGCCCACGCACTCTGGGAGGCCGGGATTCGGGACAGAGACGCAAACCAGGGCCGGCGCACGGGCGACGCTCGGGCGACGCACTGAACGAAACTTAACGGGGGGGGGGTGGTCGCTTCACTGGGCCTTAACACCCCCCCCCCCATAGTCATCACCCCCCTCTTTTCCGCCCCCGTATGTTACTGGAGGTCGATGATTTTATGATCGGTAGCTGCGACTCGGCCTCGAGGGCGTGGCTCAGGCAGCTGCTAGAAGCGAGATTCAAATTCGGCAAGTACCGGGACTGCCACGCCAGTCCTGTTGACTTCGCCAGCCGGAGGATCACGGTCGGAGAGCACAAGATCCTCGTCGATCAAGAGAAGTATATCCTTGAGGAGATCTGGCCCCTCAGCATGGTTAAGGGGAGGATGTCTCGCAGCGACTCGCCACTGGAGCCGGGCGAGTTTAAGTCTCTGCGGTCCCTGGTGTACAAGTTCGACTGGGTAGGGGAGAACACCCACTATCATTCCTCCGCCTGCCGTAGCTCCGCGGAGGCGTGGGCGGGCGGGTGGGTCCGAGAATCGCCCGTGGGAGTCTCGTTGCTGAGCTTTGCATCGGCCGCCCGCTGCCCGAGTCGCACCATGCTGTGGTCGCAACGGCGTGGTTGTGAGTGGGCGGGCCGAAAACGCCGCCTCACCTGAGGGCCCTTGCCCTGCCCGTGCCTGCAGGCCCTTGCCCACCCGAGGGAGGGGGAGGCCAAGTCGAGGTCCGAGCGCGACCTCCCACAGCGCCCTTGCCCGGGCCCGGGCCCGGGCCCAATCGCAACATGAATGCAAGATGCCGGCAGATGCGCAATGCTAGCCCCCTGCGAATGCACAAGCAAAACGATAACACCATGCTGCAATCCGTCATCCCTGCTCGCTGGACTACCCTTTCTCCCCTGACTGTAAGTCCCATTGCCGCGCTACGTTCTCCCACTCGCACAACGCGCGCGCGCGTTATCCGTGGAGGAGAACACCCACTACCATTCCTCCGCCTGCTGACGTTCCCGCGCTGGTCGCGCGATGGGTCGCATAGTCAGACCAGGGAAAGCGGGTCGCCGTAGCTCCGCACCCATCGTGAGGCGATCGCTTGTCTGACCCCCATCGTCGCGATCGTCGCGGGACATCCCCGACTGGCTTGGCGGGTTATGAGGCGCGGAAGCCAAACCAGGAAGGGGTGGATTGGGCTGTTCATGTTTCCTCTCGTTCTTCTCTTTTTCGCCCTACTCGGAGTCCGAGTGGTCGATCAGCAGCGACAAGGCCGCTGCTTCTTCTACCTGGTGGTCACGCAAATACTGTACAAAGGCCGAACTCGTCCAATCACCTGCCCGGAGCAGCGTCGCTAGACTGCCTCCGGAATCCACTATGTCTCGAGCCATGCCTCTTCTGAGCGCGTGGGTTCCTAACTTGCGTGCGCCCACTATGCCTACATGCTCGGCGTGCTGCCTCACGCGCTGAAGGAATTGCTGCGCTGACCGCGTGAACACGCGCTGCCGCCCCTGCCGGCGCGCCTCGGCGACGAGCGGCACGAGGTGGTGCAGCGCGCACAATAAGCGCCCAGATTGCCGACAGCAGCACTCGCGCCGGACGACCGCAGGGCGCCGGTCTGGCTTCCGCCGGGACAGGGTGATGCTGAATTCGACGCCCTCCAGGGCGATCTGCGAATGCTCCCCGTCGATCTCCAGCGGGATGCACTCCGACGGCATTCGGAACAGACACAGCCGACCGACCGCGCAGAGTGCAGCTTGCTCGGGGTCTCCCAACGCCTCTGCGTGAGCGACAAGCTTTCGCACCTCCCCGGCTTGCAGCGCCAAGCGTTGTCGCGGCTGGTCTGCTTGTTTCGCCTGGCCCCTGCGGACCTGCCTCACCGCATCCGTGTCCCAGTCGTTGCTGAACCGCAGGAATCGGTGCGCCCATCGTAGATTTGTCAAGTATGCCTTCAGAGTGCCGTACTGACGGAACATGGCCGCGTATCGGATGACATCGCCTTCCCTTGCGGGAAAGTGCAGCGCCCGCCCCAGCGCGTCCATGAACGCAGCCCAGCACCGCACCCCGGCAATATAGGACGGCAGTGATCTGCCGATCGCCGCAAGCATGCTCCTCTGCCCTGCTTCGTCGAGAAGAGAAAGCAAAGATCGTGGCCGAGGGGCCAACAATCATGAGCCAGAGGTCCGCTTTGGGGGCTTCTTCCAAGGCCACCGCCACCTCCAACGCCACCACTTCCACCACCATTCCCAGTACCACTATTGTCATTTAGGTGGATTCATAACCTTATATGGGACTCACTCTAATCGCGCCATGAATGTGTACCGAGCATGTATTCTGAATTATCAATAACCAATCTAACACACTCGAATATTGTAATTTAGTTAGGCTTCTGAATTTTGGGGGCACATCGGCAATGCGTTCGTTTCCCCTTCCAAAGGGGGGGGATAGGAGTGCCACGAGCGCACTTAGCTTGGCTCTTCCCTCTCTCCTTGCTCCTTATTTGCTCACTCTTTGCCCTTATCTTCCCTCCCTCTTTCCCTTCCTTGTTCCCCCCTCCTCGTTCCTCCCTCTTTTACCTTCCTCTTCCAGCCCGTTTGCCCTCCTCTTTCCCTCCTTCGTTCCCTTCCCCTAATTTTTCATCGCCCCCTTCCACCCCATCTCGGGCATTTCTCCGCGGCCTGCGCCAGGCGCTGGGAATTGGGTGGATCACCCTGCCCCTGCGAGGAGGAGGGGGAGGGGGGGGGAGGAGGAGAAGGAGGAGGAGAAGGAGGAAGAAAAGGAGGACGGGGAGGACAGGGGGGAGGAGGGAGCAGGGAAGAAGGAGGAGTAGGAGGAGAAGGGGGGGAAGAGGAGGCGGAGGAGGAAGAGGGGGAGGAGAAGGAGGAGGACGAGGAGGAGGGGGGGGAGGAGGGGGAGAGGGGGGAGTGGACAACGAGGGGAGGAGGTGGAGGAGAACGGGGAAAAGCACGAAGATGACGACAATGATGACGACGAAGACGGGCAGCAACAGCGGCGGCAGCAGCCGTGGTGGCACCGACGACCAGGCCTGTGACAACGCCGCCCAGTGGCCCATTGGGCCGCACTGTCGCGGGCTGGGTCGTCGCCGCCGCCGCCCCGGGGCCAATTCTTTTCACGAATGCGTGCACCTGTCTGCGATGTCACGCTGCACAGATCTCTGAGCTGTACCTTGAGTTCTGCACATGTGAGGCTGGGAAAGCGCGATGCTCTGCACTCTGGGTTCCTGATTTGTTTTCTTCAGCGCCAACCGAACAATCTATTGCAAATCCACTCCAAATGTTTTTATTGCCAATCTATTACAAGGTAACTTGCAACGTTAGGTATTCCAATGCCGACACATAGGAGAACTTGCAGTTGATTTCCTCCGTATCCATCAAACAATATATTGCCAGATCTTGCCAATCGATATGTTTTCATTGAATAGTGCCAATCTATTGCAAGCAAACTCGCAATGTTAGGTATTCCGATGCTGATGCATAAGATGTCGAAATCGAAATCGAAATAGTACGCACCACTGCCATTGTCAATCATAAGCTTGCCTGTTGGACTCTCTGCGCCTCGTTGTCAATCATGCGCATCATCGCCTGTCTCTCGGATCGTGCCAGAACCATCTCGTATGCCAAATTGAACGATTGCCCGCCCAATTCAATGGCGAGCTCAGTGTCCGTGAGGTGCGACAAAACATTGAGCATCGTCTGGCCGATGTCTACTTGATCTCCTTTCCACACGATGTCATCTCTGAACCTGGATGGTACCAACATGCTTGCCATCACAGCAGTTTCTGGCGCTGCGATGTATGACAACTTACTGCCTGACGCAGTGGGGACGTAGTTCCGACAAAAAGCTTCAGCCACTATCAGTTGACGCTTGACCCTCGTATCTGGTGCTTGATGTTTCGGGCTATTAAATGCTGGATGCCAGAACTCTGGGCAATATCTCGCTGGGAAAACCATGATAACCATTCCTGTGTTAGAAAGCCAACTCATCGACTCGAATGCGTTCGTCTTGAATGAATTTGAATCTTTGAAATGCCCTGTAGTTCCGTCCGGCGCTTCTGCCCAATGAGGCGAACCCCACATTGTCAATCCAAATGTTTTTCCTTGGGCAGCGTCCACGCGCGTGTATGTAGTGTAAGGGCCTCGCGAGGTGTCGAAACCGGTGATGCCAAACAATGGCCCATGTGCGCCGCCTCGAGTAAGACCCAAAACGTGCTCGCAAGTCGTCTTATGCAACTTCATTGCCAGCTCGTCTTCTATATCTGGGATGTCTGCTGCTACCAAATCTGTAAGATACAACTTCTGAAATACATTGTTGTCATTGGTATCTCCATTGTTAGATCCACGAACTTCCATTGGCGTGTCTATGATATCTTGATGTTTAGATCCCATAGCTGCCATCTGTGTGTGTCGGCCTCTGGTATTAGACACCCAGGTGGTGCGTTCCCAACGCGCAGTCAGCAGATACTGACAAAAAGGCCTGCTCGAGCCCAATGAGGCGAACCCCACATTGTCAATCCAAATGTTTTTCCTTGGGCAGCGATGCCAAACAATGGCCCATGTGCGCCGCCTCGAGTAAGACCCAAAACGTGCTCGCAAGTCGTCTTATGCAACTTCATTGCCAGCTCGTCTTCTATATCTGGGATGTCTGCTGCTACCAAATCTGTAAGATACAACTTCTGAAATACATTGATGTCATTGGTATGTCCATTGTTAGATCCACGAACTTCCATTGGCGTGTCTATGATATCTTGATGTTTAGATCCCATAGCTGCCATCTGTGTGTGTCGGCCTCTGGCATTAGACACCCAGGTGGTGCGTTCCCAACGCGCAGTCAGCAGATACTGACAAAAAAGGCCTGCTCGAGCCTCAAAGTCGGCAACGGAACACAAACTCACAGGGCCATTGCAAGGTCACGCAACTGCAACACAATGCAACCCTTTCAAACATAAGACAACCCTCAGCGATCTTGGAGCCGACGCCGCCCCCAGGGCCCCCCCCAAAAAAATGCCTGGAGGAACGGCCCCTGGTCACCGCCGACGGGGCCTCTGAAGGCCCGAGCGCCACCTCCGGCCAAGCTAAGATGAGATAAGCAACACTCAGCTAAGAGTATGTAGCTGGGTGAACCGCAGGGCGTATGCCCAGGGAGTAAGAACCCTTCTAGGCAGAGCCTAAAGCATTCATTCAGCACAATACATTGCACCGCATCATTGCCCACGCTATTTTCTATTCGCAGTTGCACATTGAGATGCTTTAAAGGATTCGCCAACTGATGCCTTGCGCGCGCAGGAAGCAGCAGGCAGATCAGAGCAGAGAGAGGCCCCTGCGCTCTCCTTCCCTGGGTTCGTTCCTTCTCCCTGTGTATTTGTCTGTGTTCGTTTTGTTTCTTTCTCATCTCTTTCTCTTTCCCTCTATCTCTCCCTCTCTCTCTTTCCTTCCCTCTCTCTCTATTTCTTTCTTCCCCTCCCCTCTTGCTTATTGTTCTCTCTCTCTCTCTCTCTCTTTCTCTTTCTCTTCCTCTTTCTTTTTTTTTTTTTTTCTCTCTCTCTCTCTCTCTCTCTCTCTCTCTCTCTCTCTCTCTCTCTTCTCTCTCTCTCTCTCTCCTCTCTCTCTCTCTCTCTCTCTCTCTCTCTCTCTCTCTCTCTCTCTCTCTCTCTCTTCTTTCTCTCTTTCTTTTTTTTTTCTCTCTCTCTCTCTCTCTCTCTCTCTCTCTATATATATATATATATCTCTCTCTCCCTCTCTCTCCCTCTCCCCCCCCTCTCCCCCCCGCCCCTGCCCTATCTGCCCCTGTGTTTAGCTGCGCGCCACTCGCGCGCAGCGGGCGCGAGCGGCGGGCGCGCAGCAGCAGCTGCTGCGCCCGCTGCTGCGGCGGGCAATGGCAGGGCAATGGCGCCGCCCTCGGCTCCGGGGGCAGGGGGGGGGGGGGGGGGGGGGCATCGAGGAGGCGAAGGAGGAGGAGGGGGGGGGGGGAGGAGAAGGACCTGCAGGCAAGGAACAGATAGGCAAGGATGACGAGGATAGAGGAAGATGCCTCAAGGTGTCGGGCCACGGCTGTGCCAGGCTGCAGCAGCAGCAGCGCTGGGCGTTGGCTGTACTTGCAGGCCCTGCAAGGACAGCCAATGCCCAGTGCTATTACCCCGAGGCTTCTCTTCCTCTCTCCTCCTTATCCTGCCCTTTTCCTCCTGTCCTCCTTCCCCCCCTTCCCCCCCAATCATCATCCTGTTCCTTATCCCCACATCCTCCTCTCATTCCTCCCTCTCCCCCTCCTCCCCCTCCTCCTCCTTCTCCTCCTCCTCCTTCTCCTGCTGCCCATCATCCTCCTCCTTGTCCTTGTCCTCCTTCTCCTTTTCCGCATCCTCCTCCCGCTCCTTCTCCCCCTCCCCCCCCCTCATCCCCCTCCTCTCCCCCCTCGTTATCATCATGTTATTTCCCCTGCCTCTGCTACATCTGTTCCGCATGTAGATGGTTGGCTGTCACTGTAACTCTCCTTGTCTGTATCTCTGGCTTCCTTGTCCTGCTCACAGACCCACTGTTTGCCTTCTCCTCCTTCCCCCTGGTTGTTCCTTCCCCCCCTCCTCCTCTTCTGCCTTCTTCCCCCCCCCCCCCTCCTCCTCTGTCACTAATTTTCCTCGTTCCGCACTTGCCCCTCCTTTAGCTGAGGGGCGTCGTGGCCCTGTCAGCAAATCCCTTTTCCAGTGAACCTGGTTCGCCGGTGCCTCTCGGCAGGGGGGCCCCGCCTGGTTCCGCGCCCCTGGCCCTGGCAGGCCTGGTGCCCAGCATTCTGAAGGAGAAAAAAAACAGTGAGCGCAGTCAGATGTTAAGAGCCTCCCTCCACCATGTCCCCGCCGTGCCCCACCTCAGCCTTCGTTGACTGCGTTCACTGGGGCACGCCCTGGCTGAATAATGCCAGGGCCAGCGCGCGCGAGATGCAGCACTGCAATCTAGATATTAAGCAGCACGTGAAAGAGTCGGAGTAGCGAGAATGACAAGGATAAGGGGTAGTTAGGAGAGGACAGAGGGGGGGGGACGAGGAGCTCGAGGAGATGGCAAACATGATTCTTCAGGACCGCGTCAGCAGAAGGATGAGGACAGGGATGGAACAGGAGCACTGCTGCTGGGTGGGCCGCGCCAGGATGCCCAATTTCTGGCCAGCCGGTCGACGCGAACTACAGTTTGCCACTCGTGTGGCAGGGCTGCGTGGCACGAATCCTAGCGGTGACATCAGGGCCTGAACCCAATGACCATTCCCCCATGTCCCTCACCCCCATTGTCCTCTTCCTCCTTCTTCTGCTTATCCTCAGCCTTGTCCTTCCCATCCTTCATGTCCTTATCCTCCTCCTCCTCCTCCCCCTCCCCCTCCTCCTCCTTTTTCCTGCTCCTTGTCCTCCTCCTCCCCCGCTTCCACCTACTCCCCTTCCCCCGCCT
>CAUYUJ010008857.1:62500-97500 GCA_963575745.1 Prorocentrum cordatum | reverse complement strand
CCAGCCAGTTGACGTAGCCGAGACAAGCCTCAGGGAAGGAGGAAGAGGAAGAGGATTTAAGATGTTGTGTGAAGGGGGGGGAGAGGAAGCGCCCTCCGCCACTCAGCCAACCCCTACCTGCCGCCCTGCCGTCGAGGCTGCAGCAGCGACATGGGGCCTGACGCCCAGGGCTGCTGGGAGCTGCGCACTGGGGCAGGAGGGGGGGGCAGGCCACACTGCGACTTGATTTCCGTTTTTAGGGGTGCCCAGAAAACAAAGCATAAAGAAAACCCATGCCAGCTCCATGAGGCCCCGGGGATGCCCAGGAGGGGCCCAATAAAACTCCAAGAAATGGAAGAAATGCCAGAGAACAGATATCAGAGAATGGCAAGAGGCCCAAACGAAAATACATAGGTTGTGCTTTCTGTCCTTGGGGATGTCATCGAAAACATACAGGGGGCCTCAGAGGGCCTCGGAGGCCCTCAGAGGGCCTGCGGGGCGCTCCAAAAACATCAAGGAAGAGCCAACGTGGAACATCAGGAGCTCTTATAAGGACCTGTCCAGGAATCAGGACGCTAAATATCACAACTACACTCTATCTTATTATGATCTCACTTTTCTCCAGGGGGCTCAAAGCAGTCACGGGTGGCCTCAGAGTGCAAACGATGGCCCGAGATGGTTGTTTCCCCCCAAACAAACAATCAAGAAGCTCCAGGGTCTGCCAACATGTCAGGACACGTATTTGACATGTCTTCTGAAGCACAAACATACGTGTCTATATATAACTAGATATACACAGTTATGTGTGCACACTTTTGCATGAGTATCCCTATATAGAATGTATTATATATTTGTGTGTATGTATGTATAAATATATACATATATATAAATATATATGTATTCCCTGGTGTGTTTATGTTTCTCTCTGTGTTTATGTACATATATATATATATATATATATATATATATGCTGATGATGTGTATGTGTTCGTACATGTATGTACATGTATCCTTTCTCTCTCTCTCTCTCTCTCCCTCTCTCTCTCTCTCTCTCTCTCTCTCTCTTTCTCTCTCTCTCTCTCTCTCTCTCTCTCCCAGTGTTGGCTATCTCTCCTGGGGCCCCCTGTCTCTCAGCAGGTCAGCTGTATTGAACTCTGAGGCAGGGCCGAGGAATGCTCGGGCCTGAGGGCAAGGAGAGGGGTGGACATTGAAGGATCGAGAAAGTGCCACAGCAGTGAGATTTGCAACACTTCAAGGGGCCTCTCCTCCTCCGCCCTACTGCTCTCTGCACATCCTCTCCGCTGCCCCTTGCCTTCCCCCCTAGACCGGGCTGCCCAAATTTGCCCCCTTGCCATCATCCTGTCTCCTCCCTTCTCCTCTTTTGTTGTGATGCTACTGGCAACCACGCTCTCGATGGAGACGCGATGGTGGGGCTTGCTGCAAATGGCACGCCGCCACTCCATGAAGTTCTTGCAGACCGTCACGGGCGCGTCCGTTGGCACTAGCTTCGTATACCGAGAGAGGTAGAGTTTGACGCCAGCCACGATGTCAGACCACTGCTTCTGGCTCGTCTCCAACTTCTCCCAGTAGGCTGCTGATTCCCAAGTGGCTGTCTTCTCTGCGAAGATCAGGGCTGCTTTGACATCGTGTTGCACTGACTGCTGCAAGATGGCATAGTTGTCGGCCTCCAAGTCCTGCACGAGCTGCACCGTTGTCGACTGCTGTGGCTGATGGGTACCCTTGCGCCTCACGAGCAAGGCCTTGATGCGCGACACGGACTCCACAGAAACCTCAGAGGGCTTCTCAGACAGGATGCTGGATAATTCAAGGCTGAGGTGGTGGTCCGTCCCGTCGATGTAGGCCTGGCAGAAGCAGTCATTCATGTCGGTTGCAGACAAAGGTGTTGAATGAAGTGTCTTGTGGTAGAGGTACGAGACAAGGGCTGCCATCTCTGCGTGGTCCTCCATGTCCTTGCGAGAATACTTCCTGCGGAGCTGCTCCGGGCGGTTCATCCAGTCAGCTAAGAGTTTGTCATACATGAGAGCCATCGAATGGTTTGTGACTTTCAACAAGTTGCCCCAGCCCTGCTTGCTGCACTTGAAGGTGTGTCCTGTGTATATCCACGAGCGCCCATGAAGGCCGCGACAAATGCAAGCACATCATTATTGTTATCTGACTTGGGGCCGGCCGACACCTCAAATGTGTTGTTCCCCCTGCTTTTTCTTATCTAGGCTCTGCCTAGAGGGTTCTTATTCTCTTTCTTAGAGGGGCCAGGCTGTGCATGCCGCCCCGGGCGGCTCCCCCAGTGCCCGCCCTGCAGTTCCCACAGGTCCCCCCTTAGCTTAGCATGGTTTATCTTATCTTAGCTTAGCTGATTTCATCTTAGCTTAGCTTAGCTTCACCTTAACTCAGGTTTATCTCAGCTTAGCTTACATTCATCTTAGCTCCGCTGAACTTTAGCATAGCAGAGCACAGCACAGCATAGCACATCATAGCGTAGCATAGCGCAGCATAGCATATCAGCATGGGTGGAATTCCCTACCTAGGTTCTGCCTAGAGGGTTAGCCTAGCTTAGCTCAGCCTAGCATAGCGCAGCGCTGCATTAGCATAGCATCACATAGCAGACCATAGCCAAGCATCACATAACATAGTGTAGCACGGCATAGCGCAGCATAGCATGGCATAGCGTATCAGAACATACCATAGCATACCATCGCATTGCATAGCGCAGCTTATCATAACATAACATGCCATAGCCATGCATAGCACAGCGCAGCATGACATATCATAGCATGGCACAGCAACTCATACCATAGCGCAGCATAGCATGTCATAGCGTAGCATAGCACAGCGCAGCATATCATGGTATAACATAGCATAGCATAGCATAGCAACTAATGCTGCTTTCCTAGGGGGGCTCCAACTTCTAGGTAGGGTCGCACTTGGGTAATTTAAAAAATGCGTCTCGGGGGCAGTCGGCCATCGGCAAGGCCTGTCTGATTTTCTTGCTGCCCAGACTGTCGTCGAAGAGCATGCACTTGGGCCAACTGAACCTGGAGACGTGGTCGATCACATTCTGAAGCAGGAGTGGCGGCATGCGCTCGATCACAAGCTGAACTGCCGTGGCCTGTCCACCCTTCAATTTGGCCGACGCAGCACACGTGGCGTTCCAGTCAGACACCACTGCTGCAGGGTCAGCAATGCCGTACTTCTGCATGCGCGAGAGGGTCACAATCCAAGTTACAATATTCGGGGCCTCGCGAATGGCCCCGCGAACGCTCTCGCTGAAAGTGAGCTTCATCAGCTGCTTGAGGTCCGTCACTGCAACCCCCACAGCCTGGATGGCCCGCGCAGTCTCGAACACACTGGGAAGCACCTCGCGGACAATGAACCCTGCCAGCCTGGGCGGCCCGGTAGGGCGCACTAAGGGTCCAAAGCGTTTCCTCTGCCAACCCCATTCTTTCTCTTCGGGAACGGGCATGCCCCCCCCCCCCCCTGGGCCTGGACAGGGGTGGCTGCGCGCAGTCAGAGCGTCCAAGATGGCTCTGAGAGGGCCTCTGGGAGCCCGAGATGCCCTCCAAGATGGCTCAAGATAGCCCGATATGCCTCAAGATGGCGCCTAAGATGCCCCAATGGGGCCCAAGAAGGTGCCGGGGCGACCCTGAGACGCACCTGAAACATCCCAGGATGGCATCCAAGGTGCCAAAGTCACTCCAAAACCTGAAGGACTTGAATGAATAGTGCATTCTCGCCATTTCCTTTCCGATGGGCATCCGAGGCCTGAAGATGGCTCCAAGATGGCCCGAGAAGGGCCCAAGAGCCTCGAGGCGGTCCCAGGAGCACCCAAGGGCCCAAGGGCACGCTAGGAGCGCCCCAACAAACGATCCAATAAGCTCTAGAGGGGCAACCTCCTTTGGTCGACGTCCCCCAAGGTGCCCCCAGAAGCGCCCGGGGGGCGCCGAGAGGCCCCAAGAGGGCCCCAGGCCCCACGAGGCACCCGAGTTGCCCCCAGGGGGTGCCCAAGGGGGCCCGAAGCGGCCCCAAGAGGGCCCCCAAGGCACCCAAGATGCCCAAGAGCCCCCCACGACTGCCAACATACCACCAAGACGCCCCAAGGGGCCACCAAGAAGCGCCCGAGAGATATCCCACGAGGCCCCCAGATGCACCCACGAGACCTCTGGCCCTTCTGTTCGCCATTCTACTCCTGCTAATCCTTCGTCCTTCTTCTTCTCCCCTCCCACCCTCCCCCCCTCTCCCCCTCGCTGCCCGTCTCCTTCCTTCTCTCCGCCCCCTGAATCATCCATCGAGCCTCCTCCGTCAGTTCAGCTGCCACCCTCTTTGCCCCTGCGCCTCCCTGATCACCTCAACTTGCCCTGGCATCGTTCCTGGATGGGCCATTGGCAAGGATGGAGGAACGCCTGCCGTCGCATCCTCTTCTGCTTCCCCCCCCCTCTTTTCTCCCTGGCGCGCGTGCTTCTTCGAGCCTCCCCAGGGCCCCCATGCACCTATCGCCCAAGGGCCTCGAGGGCCCCCCTGAGGAGCCGCCCCCCCCCTCCCCCCCTCGGAGACCTACGAGGGCCCCAAGATGGCGCGCTCCACTCGTGCAATGTTGTCGTTGGAAGCTGACGCGCATGCGCTTCAATAGACAACTTTGTCCTAAATGCGCAATGCTCACCCTGCTGGGGGGTGCCCATTGGGGCCTGCAAGATTTCGAGGGCACCCTGGGAGAGCCAAGTCCCAAGTCTGAACCCTCGTGGAGCTCTCTCTCAGGGCCTGCAGAAGAAGCCTGGGGGGGGAGGGGGGGCTTCGCGCTGCCCTGGGCCCTCTGCAGCTTGTGCCCACGTGCCCTGCCCCCCCCTCCCTCCGCGCCCCGGCCGGACCTCTTGGACAGAGACATCATCCTGGATGAACATGCTGCTGAGGGCCAACAGGGTACAGGACCGCGCCATGCCCTTCACGTAGCCAACTCGGAAAGCACGGGTAGTCGCGCCGCCATCCATGGTGATTGTGCTGCCGTGGCCCTCATCAGGGAACTCTTGGACCTTGAGCGGGTCGTTGGCTGTCGCGAAGCCATCCGAGAGGATCTGCTCCAGAATCGCGACGCAGGTGCGCATTGCAGGGTTCCCCTGAAAGCAAGGGCGCAAGGGCCCAGCACTACCCCCCCCCCCTGCCCACGACACCATTCTCTCAGCAGGGGAGCAGGGGGCAGGCGTGGACAGGGGGGGCGAGGGGGGGGGGGCCAGGCCCTTGCGCCCTTAGAGCCTTCACACTTGCATCCTGGTTGAAGCACAGCATGGCCGGGTGCAAAATCATGGGCTGCACGTGGGTCCTCTGCAGCGCTTTCGGCTCGACCTTCTGAAGCTCTGCCTGGGCCCAATAGGGGGCCGAGGCATCCGGCGGGAACTGCCTCAAGAGGGCATCTGCGAACTCCCCCTCTTTCGAGGTCCAAATGGACTGCAGATACTGGCCAGGCCCTCCAAATTGGCTGCACATGGTCTTGAATGCATCAATCACGCGGTCCTTGACATTCTCGCTGGGCCCATTGTCGACAATCCAGCGACCAGAGAACGTTGACGATCTGCCTGGCGACCCCGGCGCAGCGACCGTCGGCTCCGCCGCCGGGGCGCCTGGCATTGGGCTCTTGGGGCTCCCAAGGGCCGCGACTAGCGCTGGGGCGTCGGACGCAGTAGTGGGCGCGCGCCCACCTGCCTCAGAATCCGTCGTTGGCAAGGAAGGTGGTGAGCAACTTGAATTCCTTTTAAGAATACGCAATGTTTCACTGGTTGACACACTCGAGAGGTGATGGGCCGCAGAAACGAGAAGAAGCGCATCAGCTGGAAGAGTGGCGAATGGGAAGCAAGGGGGAGGGGGAACATGTGGACCAGGAAAGGCTGAACGAAGGAGGGGGGGGGGGGCATGAAATCTGCATCTCCTGGGGGCCTGGAGCAAAGCTGATGGGCCAAGCGCCCGCAGTGTGCCTCCAGGGGGAACATCGGGGCTGCTGCGAGAGAGCTAACACAGGGCGCGCGTCCGCGCTGCTAACCTTACAAGACCTCGCCCCCCTGTCCACGCAAGGAAATACCACGGGGGGAAGGGGGGGGGGCGGCAGCAGGAGAAACGCGACGAGGGCAGGGAGGATAATGCGGAGAATCGAGGAGGGGAAGGGGGGGGAGGAGGAGGAGGAGGAGGGAGAGGAGGGGGGGGGCAAGGAGGGGGAGGGGGAGGAGGAGGAGGAGGAGGAGGAGAATGAGGAGGAGGAGGGGGAGGAGGAGGAGGAGGAGGAGGAGGAGGAGGAGGCAGCGGAGAAGGAGGAGAAGGAGGAGGAGGAGGAGGAGAAGGGGGAGGATAATGATGACGAGGAGAAGGAGAAGGAGGATGAGAAGGAGGAGGAGGAGGAGAAGGAGGAGAAGGGAAAAGCGATGAGGGTTTCCCTCGCAAACTCCTCAGCGCCCGCTGCCCGCCACGCCACCTGCCAGGAGGACTGGGGGGCCTGCCGCTGGCCGGGGAGGGTCGCGCGCCCGCGTGCCATCTCTGCGCTGCAGCATCGCGTGCTGTGCCGCCATGAAGATATAGGTGATCATGATGGTGATGCTGCTGATAATGACTATGGTGATGGTGGTGATGACGATGATGATGCTGATGCTGGTGCTGTTGATGATGACGCTGCTGATGATGACTCAGATGATGATGCTGATGGTGACGATGATACTATAAATGATGATGATGATGACGACGACAATGATGCTACTGCTGCTGCTGATGATGATGATTATGCAACCGCGTCGCGGTAGAACATGCTTTTGGCAAGCTCCCCCTTCCCGCGGCTGGTCGACGCGGAGGAAGAGTAGGGGGGGAGTGGAAGGAGGAGGGAGGGAGGAGGAGGCAGGGGGGGAGGGAGGAGGGAGGAGGGATGATGAGGAGGAGGCAGAGGAGGTGGATGATGATGATGATGATGATGATGATGCTGATGATGATGACGAGACGATGATGATGATGATGATGATGATGTATGATGATGATAATGATGATGATGCAACCCTGTCACAAAAGAACATGCAATAGGCGAGTTTCCCCTTTCCTCGGCGCGTCGGCGCGAAGGCGGATGAGGAAGAGGAGGGGAAGGAGGAGGGAGGGGGGAGGAGGGGGGAGGGAGGAGGCAGGAGGGAGGAGAGATGAGGGACACGGGGGGAGGGAGGAGGGAGAAGGATGAGGAGGAAGGAGGAGGAGAAGGAAGAGGCGGAGGAGGATGTGGATGATGATGATGATGTTGATGATGCTGATGATGATGACAATGATGCACCCCTGTCGCGGTAGACCATGTTTTTTGGCGAGCCCCCCCCCCCCCTCTCGGCCGGTCGCCATGAAGGAGGAGAAGGAGGAGGGGGAGGAGGAGGGGGGGGGGCAGGAGGGAGGAGGGAGGAGGGAAGGGGCAGGAGGATGAGCAGGAGGAGGAGGAGAAGGAGGCGGAGGAGGTGGTGGATGATGATGATGATGATGACGATGATGATGATGATGATGGTGATGATGATGATGGTGATGATGATGCTGGTCGTGACTATGATTATGATAGCGAAGTCGCAGCATCACGTGCAACAGCAAGAGGGAGAGGCCCATGGGGCCGCAATTGTTGCTGGACACTTCTGACATCTATGTCGGCTGTGTCAGGGGATTCTGCGCGCTGCCCAAAACAACGCCAAAATGGTCCGAGACGAGCAACCCGAGACGACCCGAGAGGCACAGCAATGGCCCAATAGAGCCCTGTTAAGGGCCCAAGATGATCACAATGGGTTGCTGTTGGACAATTTTGACATCAGTGTCGGCCGCGCCCATGGACCCTTCTCAGAACAACCCCAGAACGGCTGAGTAGTGCCCCAGCGCGGCCCAAGACGCCATGAGGGCCCAGAAGGGGCCCACGAGGCCCACGAGGGGCTTGCGAGGGGCACCCATCCATGTCAGCCGTGTCTGGGGACTCGCTCGGGCCAGCACCGAGAGAGCCCTGATACGGATTTGGTTCGCAAGGAGGCTCCTATGTGCAAAACCAGAAAGCGTGGCTGCATTTTCCAGCCCTTTCCGAGGACCTTGTCGGGCCCTCTTGGGGCCCTTTCCGAAGCCCCAGAACAGCCCCACAGCGTTCCAAGACAGCCCGAAACGCCGATGGGGGCCAACCAAACCTCAAGAAGGGGTCAAGCTGAGCATCGGCGATTGCAAATCCTCACCCCCAGCCTCCGCAAGCCAATCAACACTGGGATCCCCCAGGGGTTTCATCTTTGATCCTGGCCTGCTGGAGCGAACGCAACCTGCCAAACAGATAACCACTCACGCAATGGTGGTTTGCCCACAGGTTGCCCCTCCCCCCCTGCGTCCTCGCCACTCCCCCCCATCCTCTTCTTCCTTCCCCCGGTCCTTCTCCTCCTCCTTCTCCCCCCCCACCCCCCCCCCCCCTCTGCTTCGCGCTCGAGAACGACTGCCGAGATCGACCGCCCATATCTGGCCCCCGATCGACTGCCCATATCTTGGCCCAAGTCGACCGCCCAGCCCTCAAAGCGCCGCGACGTTGGCGACCCCCCCCCCCTGACTCAGGGGGGGGGGGGCCGCCCGCGTTCAATTGAACGTGGGAGGTGGGCCCATGGACAGAGCCACCGTGGTCGATCCACCCCCCCTTGGCTCAAGGGGGGGGGGATCGACCAAGGTGGCTCTGACCGTGGGGCCACCTCCCACGTTCAATTGAACGCGGGCGGTCGCCCCCCCCCTGAGTCAGGGGGGGGGGTCGCCAACGTCGCGGCGCCTTGAGGGCAGAGGGATATGGGCGGTCGACGCGTGTCAAGATATGGGCGGTCGATCTCGAGTCAAATATGGGCGGTCGATCTCGACGAGGATCTAGCCCGTCGACCTCGGTCCAGAGCCGGCGCCTTCCCCGGGGCCTCCGCGCCAGGCCGGCGGCTGGCAGCTGCTGCAGCAGCAGTGGCCGGCAGCGCCCGGCTGGCTCGAAGGGGGGGGCGCGCCCATGCCTGGCCACCCTGCTGGCGCACTCCCATCATTCGCCTTGCCCTCCACCTCCTCCTTATACGTCTCCTCCTCCCCCCACTCCTCCCTCTCCTTTTCCCCCATCCTCCTCCTTCTCCGCCGCATCCTCCTCTTCCGCCTCCTCCTCCTCCTCATTCTCCTCCCCCCCCCCATCCTCTTCCTCTCAGGCTCTTTCCTCTTGGCCCCCCCCCTGCGACTGCGACGCCCCCCCTCCCTCACGTCATCGCTGCCCGCGCCTTTCTCGCACAGCCCTTCCCCAGCCCTGCCAGCCAGGGTGGCAGGGCACAGGAGGCAGATAATGAGTGGCATGTTTCTGTAGCCATGCCATCGCGCCCAGTATGTTTGCACACGCTAGACGTACAACCTGTAAATGATCAGACAAACAACAGCAACATAGCGCACATGAGACAGGCCCTCACTTGCAGCATGGCAAGCGTCGAAGAAAAACAATGAACCCAAGATGGGCCGAGGCTCATGGCCCACTGACAGAGCATGCGTCCCTTCCCCAGTCCAACACGCGCCTCCCTACCCCATGCCAGCATCAGAATCTAGAATGCCTCAGCTATCGGAGATGGTCCGAGATGCGCCAAGAATCAGTGCCTTCACCATCTTATCAGGGTAGGCTGAAGCATAGGACGAGAGCTGAACACCCCCCTCATGGCCCTCAATTGTCTGATGCTCCACACCAGGCCCACAGTTGCAAAACTTCTGATCAAACAACTCGAACGTGTGCTTGCAATTCGTCATCAAACACGTGCGCTTGCGCATTGGCTTCTGGCCCACAGGGCTCTTCAGCCCGAACCGGCATTCATCAAATTTGGCAAGCATGACCCCGGGGCGGCTGAGCAATTGCACAACGCTGGTGTCATGCCAGCTGGCAGCCCCATCTGGGTGCTCAAAAACGAACCGGCGACCCCCGCCATACTGTGCCTTGCACAGTGACACTGCGAATTTGAGGAAACAGTTGCCCTCGACCTTGCGGGCTTCGAATTTCTCGCTGGGCATCCGTGCCTTATTGATGTGCACCATCTTAGAAAACATCGTGCAAGGTGGCGACGCGAACAAATGCGCCACCTTTCGCTTCTGAACAATCTGAGCTACCAAGTTCTGCACGGGCTTGCGGTACAGATTCCACCCCGTCTTCAGATCCACACTGAGGCTGGCCTTGAGGCCATTCTGTTGGGCAATGGGGACCATGCGAGGGGGGCAAAACACCTCCATGACATCTTCTGGCAAGCTAACATCACCATGCTTGGCACGCAGTGTCTCAATCGCGAGCTCAACGTACCCTGTCCTCTTCTCGAGCAGGGACGCCGTGGTAGCGTGCGGGTTGATGGGGGCCTTCCCTCAGCCAGCGCAGCGAGCGCTCCCAGTGCGACCCACAAACGATTGAATCAGTCGGACGCGCGCTCACATATCACGCCATATCCCATGCGCACGCATGATCATTGACATGTGGCAGCCCGCTTTCTGTCTCCCCTTAGTACTGTCCTGCCAATAGGATGCGCATCCTCTTTCTCGTTCTCCTCCTCCTTCTCACCCCCCCCTGCCCCTCCCCTCTTCCTCTGTCTACTTGCCCCCCCCTTCCTCCATTGCCATGTCCCCTGCCCCGATGGCATCGCGAGCCAGACAGCGGCAGCGCTGCACCTCAACTGTCACAGTGGGCCAACTGAGCAGGCGAGAGCGCCGCCGCATGGGCCAGCAAATGCCCTGAACAACAATAACTGAAACGTGGTGACATTCGGTTCTCCCCCTCGTCGCCCCACTCCTCCTCCTCCTCCTCCTCCTCCCCCTCCCCCCCCCTGCTCCTCCTGCTTCTCCTCCTCCATCTCCTCCTCCTCCCCCCTCTCCCCCCCTCCCCTCTTCCACTGGCCCCGCCCCCCTCGAGGCCCGACCGCCAGTCCAAGAAATGCCCCGGGGCCAGATATCCTTGCAAATCGGGGCGCTCAGCAGCACCGTGTGATTTTTGTCGCGCCCTGTTGGGCCCCCAGGCTTCTCTGAGCCCTCGCCTCCAGGCCCCCCCGGGGCACGTCTCCTCGCCATCATCATCGGCCTTCGTGTTTTCCCCCTGCAAGTACTTCGGGGCACGGCCCGCCCCACCCTGCTCTCCTTCTGCTCCTCAGTGCGCCCTGCATTGCGCCCCCTGACATGACCCCCCCTGCCTGCTTCTTGCTCGCGTGGCCGATGGGCTTGGGGCGAACGGCCGCGCGAGGCAAACTGTCGAGCTTTCCGTCATCAGGGGGCGGAAGCAGGAGCTCGCCAGCATCATCAGGCGGCAGCTCCTCAGCCGGCGCGGGAGGGCAATGTCGCGAGGGGGATGGGCTGGGCCGCGCACTGGCCTGCAAGTGTTGGCTGAATCTGGGATGGGGCAGAGCAGGAGCTGCTGGGAAATGAGCGATGCTGAGCTGGGCTCTCTCTGGGCCCCCCCGAAGCCCCTGGGGCTTTCGAGGGCCTGAAGTGAGAGGGAGGGGCTGCTCCAAGTTGGTTCAGGGGGCTGGGGGGAGGGAGATAATGAGCAAAATGCTAAAGAGAGAAAGAGAAAGAGAGAGAGAGAGAGAGAGAGAGAGAGAGAGAGAGAGAGAGAGAGAGAGAGAGAGAGAGAGAGAGAGAGAGAGAAGAGAGGAAGAGAGAGAGAGAGAGAGAGAGAGGAGAGAGAGATGAGAGAGGAGAGAGAGTGAGTAGAGAGAGATAAAAAAAAGAGAGAGATATAGAGAGAGATGAGAGAGAGAGAGGGAAAAAAAAGAAAACGAGAGAGAGAGAGAGAGAGAGAGAGAGAGAGAGAGAGAGAGAGAGAGAGAAACAACAAACACACACACAACAGGTAGGGAAAGAGAGAGAGAGAGGGGGAGAGGGATATATAGAGAGAGAAGAGAGAGATAGAGAGAGAGAGGGAACGAAACAAAATGAGAGAGAAAAAACAAACCAAGATGAACTGGGAGAGAGAGAGAGAGGAGGGAAATAAAGCGAGAGAGAGAGAGGTGATAAAGAGATATATAGAGAGAGAGAGAGAAAGGAGAGGAGAGGAGAAATGCAAGAGAGAAAGAGAGAAAGAGAGAAAGAGAGAAAGGGAGAAAGAGAGAAAGATAGAGAGAGAGAGAGAGAGAGAGAGCGAGCGAGAGGGAGGGAGAGAGAGAGGGAGATATATACATTGAAAGAAAGATGGCGAAGGCAAAGGCATGGGAGATCGAGGGGCGGGGCAGGGGGGGGGGCAAGCGGGGGCGCGGGGTGCCAGGGGGTCCCGGATAAAGGAAGAGAGGCGCGAGAACATCCGCGACGCCCCTGCCCATGAGAGGAGGGAAGCAACATGTGGCGGCGAGGGGCGCGGGGGGGGCTGGAGGGGCGACACATATCGTATATAAGCAAAGTTATACACTTACATACACGTCTACCAACATACGTATATCTACACATGCGCATACACGTATATATATATATATATATATATATATGTATACACATACAGACATACATACATACATACACGCACGCACTGGAGTGCCCAGGGCCTGGGCACAGCGCTCTGCCCGAGCAGCAGCTGCAAGCGCAGCCTGGGCTGGAGATCAGCCCCTCGGGCAACCAAGGGGCAGCAGACAGAAAGTAGCAGAGGGGGGAAAATGCAGATAGGGCGGAAATTCTGGCAGCATCATCATTTACAAGGGGGGCGGCAAGAAAAAGGGGGCACCTAGAGAAAGAGAGAGCGAGCGATAGAGAGAGAGAGAGAGAGAGAGAGAGAGAGAGAGAAAGAGACATCAACAAAAAAGAGAGACAATTACCAAACCAAGTTGCAGCCTCGTTGTTGTCGACGCCCACCTGGGCACAGAGACAAAATAGAATTGGGGGGCGGGGGGCTGGGGCAGGCGTGGGGGGGCTGCGAGAAGGAGCGGGGAAGAGAGAGGGAAACGAATGCATGCTTTTTCCCTGCCTAGGCTCTGCCTGGAAGGAGGGCTCTTACCCTGTGAGCTCGAGGGGCTGGGCAGTGGTCCTCGCCCCGGGCAATTCCCCCAGGGCCCGCCCGCCCTGTGGTTCCCCCAGTTGTGCCCCCTTGCCTTAGCTTTGCGTATCTCATCTGAGCTTAGCTTAGCTTAGCTTAGCTTCATCTTAGCTTCGTGTAGCCGTAGCTTAGCTTGGTGTCAGCTTAGCTTTAGCTTAGCTCCAGCTTAGCTTCAGCTTAGCTTTAGCTTAGCTTTAGCTTAGCTTCAGCTTAGCTTTAGTTTCGCTTTGGTTTAGGTGTAGCTGAGCTGTAGCTTAGCTCTAGCTTAGTTTCAGCTTAGCTTTAGCTTAGCTTTAACTTCACTTTAGCTTCGCTGCAGCTTAGCTGCAGCTTACCTTTAGCAAGCTTTAGCTTTAGCTTTAGCTTTAGCTTTAGCTTAGCTGTAGCTTAGCTTCAGCTTAGCTTCAGCTTAGCCTCAGCTTAGCTTGAGTTTAGACCTCGGGCCCCCCCTGGGCCCCCTCCTCGGCCCAGAGTCGACTGGGCAGACATTCGCGCGTGAGCGGCCCGCATAAGTCGTAAGTGTGGTCGTGCGACCACGCGTATCCGCGCGGGTCGCGCGAGCGCCCTCGTATCCCTCGTCGCCATTTGGGCCCGAGCCAAGCAGCGCGCGGATCCGAGCTGCTTGGCCACGCTGGGCCAGTGCCGACTGCAGCATGTCAACACTGCTCCTCCAAATGGACCCAGATCTCTTGCAGCGCATGCAGGAGCTCCGCCTCGGAGGCTACACGAGGGTCCTCGCAAAGCTCGGGGTTCAGGAGCCCATGGACCTCACCTACCTCGACCTAGAGGACCTCATCAAGGATGGCGTGCCATTGGTCGACGCTCGCGAGCTGCTGAAGCTGGCGAAGCTGGGCCGGACACCGCCGCCGACGCCAACAGAAACGGCGCCACGATCGCCAGCATCGATGCTATCATGGCCGCCGCTCAACAGCCCCGCCCAGGAGGAGTCCGACGACGAGCGCGGCCGCAGCCGCAGCCCGCCGCGCGGCATCGGCGCGGAGCAGGAGGAGGGCGCGGCAGCCACCACTAGGGGGCCGCACGCGACGAACTACCCCCCACGGCTTCTGAGGGGAAGGGGTTCCACTTCGCTTGGGAGCTCCCGAGCGAAGTGAACCCCGCCCTTCCCCTTCAGAAATCGCGGGGTAGGAGGGGTAGGGTTCGCATGTGGCCCCCTAATAGGACAGCATGCAGCAGGAGGCCATCGACGAGAAGGGCACAGCGGCGCAGGGCGCGGCGGCCACCACTAGGGGGCCACACGCGAACCCTACCCCTACCCCCCAGATTCTGAGGGGAAGGGTGGGGTTCACTCACTTCGCTCAGCAGGAGCTCCCGAACGAAGTGAAACCCGCCCTTCCCGTTCAAAAATGATGGGGCCACAGGTAGGGTTCGCACGTGGCCTAGCCTAGCCATCGCGGGCGGCGCAGAGCAGGGGGCCATCGAGAAGGGCGCAGCGGCAGGGGGCACGGCAGCCACCATTAGGGGGCGCGAACCTTACTACCCCCCACGGCTTCTGATGGGGAAGGGTGGGGTTCACTTCGCTCGGGAGCTCCCAAACGAAGTGGAACCCGCCCTTCCCCTTCAGAAATCGTGGGGGTAGGCCCAGGGGTAGGGTTCGCGCGTGGCCCCCTAGCATGCTACTAGCCATCACGGACGGCGCGGAGCAGGAGGAGGCGATCGGGGACGCGGCGGCCACCTTAGGGGGCCACGCGCGAACCCGCACCCCTACCCCCCGCGGCTTCTGAGGGGAAGGGCGGGGTTCACTGGCGAGCTCCCGAACGAAGTGAAACCCGCCTTCCCCCTTCAGAAATCGCGGGGGGCCGCCATCAAGGACCAGTGGACGCCGTGGCTGGCTGCCCCGGACGCGGAGCGGCTGGAGAGGGGAGAAGCAGCAGCAGCACCACTGCCCGCGTCGCGTCGTCGCCGCCGTCGCCCGGGGCGCTGAAGAAGGAATCCTTTTCGTTGGGGAGGGGCTCGGTGTTCCATTGATTGTTTAACAGTTTGCCTCAGGTTGTTCTGAGGATTTCCATGGGAAATGGAAGTTTAACATATGGGGAAGAGGGGCCTGTTCCTAATTTGAATTTAGGGTTCCTTCGGTCAACGCCCCGACTGTAGTCGTCGTCAGACCGTCGTCGTCGCCGTTATCATCGTTGACGTCGTCTCCGCTGCTGTCTTCGTCGTCGTCGTTGTCGCTGTCGTCTCGTCGTCGTCATCGGTTGCAGGCCCCTGGACCTGCTCCGCCCCATTTGGAACGCGCGCGAGGGCAACGGGGTGTGGATGAAGACCCGAGACAACCCGATGTTTCCGGACAGCTCGGTGCGGGTGCTCTACCGGGACCAGAAGGCAGTTGCGTGGTATGCCTAGGCGGCAGTGACCGCGCGGCGCGCGCGGGGCGCGCTTGGCCAAGGCAAAAAACATTCGACGGCGGAGCAGTCAGGCGTTCGGGCACCAAGCAGCTCAGCTAAGCCAAAGCTAAACTAAAGTATAGATCAGCTAAAGCTAACTATGCTAAAGCTAAGCTAAAGCTAAGCTCAAGCTAAGCTACGCGGGGAAGTGCCCTCAGGACTGCCAAGACCACCAATATGCCCAAATAAGACACCAGGAAGTAGTGCCCAAGAGATATCCCAAGAAGCCCCGATGGGGCATCCAAGAGACCTCTGGCCCTTTTCTTGCCCTTCTCCTCCTGCTCCTCTTTCCTCCCCCTACTCCTCGCCCCCCCCCCCTCCTCATCCTCCCCCATCGCCCCATGCATTTCGCATCCATCCAGCGCCCTCTGTTTCTTCATCCACCTCTGCGCGGTTTGACTGCGACCCTCTCGGACCCCACTCGCTTGGACGTCGTTTCTGGATGGGCTGGAGGGGGCGCGCGAAGCGTTTAGAATTGAACTGTTTGCTGGCCCAGGGCCATGTGAGTATGTGCCCAGGGCCTTGCTGCAGCCCGCTGCTGCACCGGCAGCTAGCTCCAGGGCGGCCCGGCGGCGCCCTGACCGTATGTCAGCGCAGCGCAGCAGAATGCGTAAACTTAATTAAAAACTTAATGAGCATCGTCACTGATGCCCGTCTCAGGGCCAGAGGGCCTCGCCCCCGAGCTGCCGCGCTCGGAGCCCTCAGAGCCGCCGTTCTCAGAGCCGCTCCCGGACCCCCCGAGCATGGCCACCATGGCGTCCTCCAGGCTGTCGGCCACGCCGTCGACCTGCCAAGCCCCTGGGCCTGGGGCCGCATGGCCCTCGGCAGCAGCCTCCTGGAAGAGCGCCTCCTCCTCGTCCTTCTCCTCGTCTTCCTCAGCTGCCTGCTCCTCCTCAGTGGCCCCCGCTGCCTCTTCGCCAGCAGGTGTCGGCAGCTCCTCCTCCTCCTCCCCCTTCTCTGCCTCCTCGCAAGCCGGCGGCAGCTCCTCCTCAGCAGCCTCCTCGCCAGCCATCGGCGGCAGCTCCTCCTCGGCTGCCTCCTCCTCTGCCTCCTCGCCAGCCAGCGGCGGCAGCGCCTCCTCAGCAACGGCCGCAGCAGCTGCTGCCATATCTGCTTCCTCCTCTGCCTCCAGCATGTCCCGCTTGCGCTTCCTCTCCCTGCAGACGGCGCAGCCAACAGCACTTTGCCTGCACTTGGAACACCCCAAGCCGTTCGCATTGGCAGGCGGGATGATCGCACGACCGCCGCGGCCACGGCCGCCGCGGCCGCGGCCGCGGCCCTTGGCTTTGGCCTTGGCCTTGCCGCGGCCTCTGCCCTTGGCGCCTCGGCCCTGGCCCTGCGCCGCGCCTCCCCCGCCACCGCGGCCGCGACCGTTGCCACCAGCGTCGTCGTCATCTGGCGCATCATCTTCATCATCAGCGCTGCCGGGGGCTGGGCGAGGGTAGTTTCCCTGGCCCCTCCTCTTCCCGGCGATGCGCCTCCGGGGGGGCAACTTCCTCTCTACCTTGGTCAACTTCGGCGTCCCCGGCGCGAAATCGTGCCACTCCTCGAAGGCGTCCGGCAACAGCGGCACGTAGGCCCTGTTGTGAGATGTGTACACTGCGATCGATGGCAAGTGGTCGCTGTTCTGCACGGCCCGGTTGCCCTCCACGAGGTCCAACAAGTATTTCTTCGCCCGCTGGAGGCCCCAGGGGGCCTCCGCGACTTTCTTGGCTGTCTTGGTGAACTCCTTTATCTCCCTGGGCCCGAACTCTTTTCTTGGTTAAACTTTAGTGGGGCCTGGGCCAGGGACTTCGAGGGCACCTGCAGGGCAATGTACCTGGGGCATCTGGCTGATGTTCTGGGAACTCAGCAAGTGCTTGGTCAAGAATATCACGTCCTGCGGCTTCGGCTCGAAGGTGGCGAAGTCCTGGCGATAAGCAAATCACGTCATGTAACATTATCTTACTCCTCCTTCCTCTTCCCCCAATCCTTTTCCTCTCTTCTCCTCGTCCTCCTCCTTGTATTCCTCGCCCTCCTCCTTCTCCTCCTTCTCCTCCTCCCCCTCCCCCCCCTCTCCTCCATCGCCTTCTCCTCCTCCTTCTCCTCCTCCCCCCTCCTCCTTCTCCTCCCCCCCCTCCTCCCACTCCTGCTTATCGTCGCCCCTCTCCTTATCCTCCTCCTCCTTTCCCTGATCGTCCTTCTCCTCTGCCCCCATGCTTACGCGCGCCTGCCCCCTGCCCAGTGCAATCCTCGTTGCCCCCCGTCGCTCGCGCAGTTTCAAAGCATCCCACCAGGGTCCTCCTGGTCGAGCTGCCAATCGAAACTCTGGCCCTTGATCTTGTAATGGTACATGTCCCCGCGCTGCACGAACCGGAAGGAATGGTTGACTGACTCGCCTTCGACCTGCATGGTGAGGCCCTGCAGGGAGACCTTCGTGGCTGAGAGGTAATCCCCCCAATCGTGCAGCTCATGGACGACCCCCACCTGGGCTAGAATCGCAGATCATCTCATCGTGCCCCCCCAATGGCCCTGGGGGGGAGGGCAAGATGGGGCCTGCAGGAATGGGCCCCATGCCGCGCGTCTCACCCTGAGCCTCCACAGCCCCCCCCCCCCACCCCGGGGAGGGCAGTAGAAGCACGAAGGAAGACAGGGTTGGAAGGAAAAGGGCGAGGAGTGCAGGGCTTTCTCTGGGGGGGGCTGCTGGCTTCATTTAATGAATGTGGCCACGTGGACATCCCTGCCCTGGCGGCCGACAGTGTCAGGCTGCAGGACATTCTGTATGCGGTCGGCAAAGTCCTAAGGATTCGGACAACTCCATCCTCGTGGTCCCTTCTCCTTCCTGCCTCCCCTGTGTTCGCTCCTCCTTTTTCCCTCGCTCCTGGCTGCTCCTTTCTCATTTGTGTCCTCCTACTTCCTCGCTGCTCTGTGCCTCCTGCCTCCCCCCTTTCTTTCTGTTCCTCCTCTGGGCCCCTGCTTCTCCTCCCCCCTCTTCCTCACCCCCCCCTCCTCCTCCTCCTCCTCCTCCTCTTCCTCCTCCTCCTCCTGCTCCTCTTCCTCCTGGTTTTGCTCGGCATTCCATTGTGGCGATCCTCTGGCGTCTCCAATATATCTTGACGCGCCAGCTGGGTGGACACCACGCTGAACCTCTGGTCGACCTGGTTGTGCGCGTGGCCAACCTGCAGGAAGCCAATGGCGACCGACCTAAAGGTATCCTTCGAAACCAGGCTGGAACACCACGTGAAGAAATGCTGGTTCCTGGCCTCCCGAGCTGTATTGTCTGCGAAAATCTGAAGATGAGCTGGGAGCTTACAGCCGCGCGAACCAAGGAGCTCCTGACAGAGATCGAGCGCATGGGAGCAGAGAGTGGCCTCCATGTTCGCGTCTTTGGCCAGGTCTGTGTTCATGATGAAATACTGCTCAATCAGCCCAGGCACAAGGACGCACACTACGTGTAAATCTGGCCTCCAGCACTTCTCGAACTCCTTCGTCGCCTCCAGGTTGCGCGGGGCCCGAAATTTTGCTTGGTCCATCCCGTCGATGTACATCACCAGCACAGACTCCTCTGCAGAACGTGCCTGAGGCATGGACTGGCGCCTGCACGATTCCTCGCACAAGCGATCCATGCGCGCGCATACAGCTCGGTCCCTGAAGGTCGAACGGACATGCTCTTGCTGTGCTGCCTCGCTCGCTGCCTTCACCTCAGGGGTCATGGCGAGCCTCTTCTGCTTGGTGTAGCGAGCGCAGATGGTGCGCCGGTTCTTCTCAGAGTCTCTGAATACGAGGAGCCCCCTCCAGTTGTTGCGAAAGACCCGCTCGAAGGTGGCGCGGCTCGCATGCCCATCTGGGTTGGAAGTCTCATAGAATCCAACACGCCCTGGGCCCTCAGCTCTGAGCACCGCGCATGAACGCACAATGCAAATTGGCAAATGCCCGACTGAACTGATGGTGAAACCACCACTTCAATCAGGCACGATGGTCAAACCATCATTTCAATCGGGCATTTGCCAACTTCAATCGCCAGTAACAAAAACACATAATGACATACATGTTCTAACACAGGAAGCAAACTGGGGGGGCCCAACCTCGCTGGCACAAGCAGTCGTAGCGCGCCAGCAACAGGGGGGGGGCGGATGCGGCGTCAGCCATTTGAATTCGAACAACTCAATGAGACGGCCAGGGGGGGCATCTTCGGAGTAGCAGGCTTGGAGCCGTCCTCGTTGCCAGCTGGCAAATCAGCTGGCTTCGGGCACTCTTCCGTGTAGTCGGCCAGGCCTCTGGTACTCTCAGACGCATCAGCAATCGTCTCCACCTTGATATCGGCCCTGTGCCCCGCCAGGTAGTTGTAAATGTACGAGAGCCATGCGTCAGCATGCTCCTCCTGGACCTTCTTCCTGAAGTGCAGGTGCTCGCTGCTGTTGGTGTCCAGCTCTGGCGGTACTAAGTGGCCCTCAATTACGCACTTCTCGAAGTTGGTATGCACTTTTCTGGACGCGCCAGTGACATTCCGAAAGCACGAAGTGCAAACGTCCAAGTCCTTAATGATGAACCAGCGCCAATGGTCACGAAGAGCTTCAGCACATGGAACCTTGCCGTCCTGGCATGGGGGAACTCATTGCTCTCCTCCCCCCCCCTCATGTGCTTCTTGTGCCACGTCCTCATTCTCCCTTATCACACCGTCACCTATCTTCTCCTGTTCCCCCACCCCCCCTTCTCCCCCTTTTTCTCCTCCTCCTTGTCCCCCTCCAGGACCTGCTGCTCCTTATTCTCAACAAGAGATCGCGGCCGAGGGGCCAAGCCAAGAATCATGGGCCAGAGGTCCGCCGCGGGTGCCTCTGCGACGGCTGCCGCCGTTGAAGTACGAGAGAGGAGGAGGAGGAGGGAGGGAAGGAGAAGAAGGAGAGCAGGAGGAAAAGGTGGAGGAGGAGCCTCCTCCTCCTCCTTCCCCCATCCCTCTACTCCTCCTCTTCTCCCCCCTCGCCCCCCGGTTCGGGTTAATGATTTTTCTTTGCGAAGGCTTACTCAGCCAAGCTGTCCTTCAGCATGCTCATGCGAACAAGCTGGTAGACCTCGGCCCGGGAATCTGGGGAGCGCTCCAGGCGATCTGCCACTGAAGCGGCCACTGCGACCATGTTGGGCTCAGACTCTTTGTTGTGCTGGATGCACGCGGCGCAGACCAATGGCCTTCTGAGGTAAGTCTGAATATATGGTTTTTTTCTCTCTCTCTCTCTCTCTCTCTCTCTCTCTCTCTCTCTCTCTCTCTCTCTCTCTCTCTTCTCTCGTCTCTCTCGTTTTTTGCTCCCTCCTCCTCTCATCTCTCTCTCTCTCTATCTCTCTCCTCTCTCTTCTACTGTCTCTCTTTCTCTCTCCATCTCTATCTCTCTCTCTCCCTCTCGTCTTCTCTCTTCTCTTCTCTGCACTCTCTCTTCTCTCTCTCTCTCTCTCTTCTCTCTTTCTATATTATAAGAATATGTAATGTGCATGTGCCCCTCTGTGTGTAAGTATAGTTATGTATTATTCACTTCATTGAACCTTTCTCTTTCATACTACGCATGTTATACCATATGTGTATACGTTATGTAAATGTTTTATATTATATAATATCTCGATATGATTATATATTAGTATTAGATATAAACATATATATCTAGATATAGGTGGGTGTACGTGTGTGACTATGTAAGCGTGTATACATGCATGTATATATATATGCATGTACTTATGTATGTGTGCATGCATGCATGTATGTATGTATATATGTATGTATGTAGTTGGTATGCATATGTCTATACACATTTATAAATATGTGTGATACATATATACACCTACATATATATATATATATAGATATACATATACATGCATGCACACGCATATATATATATATATATATATATATATATACATATGGGCATCGGGCGCCCGTCAGACGATCGGGGGGGGGGGGCCAATGCTCTTTTGCTGTCGACTAGGAAGTCAAAAAAGGCACCGGGCACCCGTCAGACGATCGGGGGGCCCCAAATTTGTATCTATATATGCGCCACCCCCCCAGCGAGGAAAACTCGCCACCCCTCGCCCCCTCTCCCAGCGCCGAGCGGCCCCCCTCCTCGATCCTCACACGTGCGCGGCAAGGCCGCCCCGCGAGGGCGGGGGGGGCCGCCGCCTCGTGCGCGGCAAGGCCGCTCCGCGAGGGCGGGGAGGGCCGCCGCCTCCGAGCTCCTCCTCATCGATCCTCACCTCCGAGCCCCTCCTCATCGATCCTCACCTCCGAGCCCCTCCTCCTCCTCATCGATCCTCACCTCCAAGCCCCTCCGCGACCCCCCTACGCGGCAGGGCCGCCCCGCGAGGGCGGGGAGGGCCGCCGCCTCCGACCCCCCCCCGCGCCCAGGGAGCAAAACCCCCTTTTGTTTCACCCGTTTCACCATGGCAACATCCGAGGGAGAGGGGGGCGAAGAGGAAGAGGAATAGGAGGAGGAGGAGGAGGAAGAGGGGGAGGAGGAGGAGGAGGAGGAGGAAAGCCATCTCGGAGCGAGCGTCTGCAGGAGGAGGAGGGGGAGGAGGAGGAGGAGGAGGAAAGCCATCTCGGAGGAGGAGGAGGAGGAGGAAAGCCCAATGGGCCACTGAGCGGCGCGCGCCGCTTCCCCCTTCGCCCCTGGGACCACAGTCCCAGGAGGCGAAGGCGACGTGGCGCCTTGCTGTGCGACGCGCCGCACTCGGACACCACGCACTCGGAACTCATCGAACCCCCCCCGTCCTCCTCCTTCTTTATTCCTGCTCCCCCTCCTTCCTCATCCCCACCGATCGCCGATAGCGCGAACAAAAACGCCATCGATCGCCGATGGGGCCACTTTTACTTCTGGGGCAACTCTCAAAGGACTCTTGGGCTGTCATGGCCCCCAGGGGCCGCATTGGAGCCTTCTTCGGCGTCTTGGAGCGACAATTCGGGAATTCGCCGTCTTGGACTGTTTGGCGGTCCCCTGGGCCGTCGGATGCACTGTCGAAGATGCCCGGGGTCGTCTCGAGGGCCCCCCAAAGGCCCCCGCCCTCCCATATGTGTATATATACGCACACGCACACACAGTGTGCGCGTGCATGCGCGCGCACGTGTGCGAGTGCGCGTGCGCGCGCGCGCGCCCACGCACACGCACTCATGATGAACATATCCGGATGGTCGAAGGCTTTAGGGGCCCCCCCACTTCGTGCCCAGGACAGCCCTGCGTCCGAGGGCAGCATCTCCAGCTCGACTGCAGGCTGGTCCTGGTCTGAGCTGCTGGGCAAGGGGTCCTGGCAACCTGCGCGCCGAAGGCGCGTGCCCAGCTCTGAAGGCAAGGGCGCGGCGGCGATGTCCCCGCCATCATCTCCTGGCGGCAGGGGCTCCAGCTTCAAATTCCACATCTCGCGCCCAGAAAACTAAACATTCACTGACAGCCAAAATGGCTGCAGGTGGCAGCATCAAAGAATCATCGATCAATTTGCGCTGATGCCACTCCTCCTTCTCCTCTTCCTCTTCCTCACTCTCTCTTCTGCTCCTCTCCTCAGCTCAGCTCGGCGAGGCTGGTTAAGTGCCTGGGACCTGCTGGTGAAGCCTCTTATGCTCCTTCTCCTCCTCCTCCTCCTCCCCCTCCTCCCCCCCCACCCTCCCCCGCCCGTTCCGCCTCCTCCTCCTCCTCCTCCTCCTGGACCTCGCCCCCCTCCTCCTCATCCCCCTCCCCCTCCCCCATCCTCCTCCTCCTCCTCCTTCTCCTCCTTCTCCTCCTTCTCCTCCTCCCCCTCCCCCTTATCCCCCTCGTCCTTCTCATCCTCCTCCCACCTGGCGCACGCGCCCCGCGCGCGAGGCTGGCTGCGGGCCCGCCTTCGCGATCTTCGCCGGGCGCTTTGCAGCGCAGGCGGGCCGCTTCTTCTGGGAAGCGGGCGTGGCTGCCAGGGGCCGGGTGCCAGACAGCGTCGAGGGGCACGGGAAATGAGCCAGTGCGCCAGAGTGGCACCCCAGGAGATGGATGGAGGAGGCAGCAGAGTACTGCTACTACTACTACTACTACTACCACTACTGCTACAACTACTACTACTACTACTACTACGATTACTACTACTACTACTACTGCTACTACTACTACCACTACTACTACTACTACTACCACTACTACTACTACTACTACTACTACTACTACTCCTACTACTACTATAACTAATACTACAGCTACTACTAGCACTACGACTACAACTACAACTACAACAACAACAACTACTACTACTACTACCTACTACTACTATCACTACTACTACCACCGTTACTACTACTACTACTACTACTACTACTACTACTACTACTAGAACTACTACTACTACTACCACGGCTACTACTACTACTACTACTACTACTACTACTACTATTACTACTACATGTACTATTACTGCTACCACTACTACTACTACTACTACTACCACTACGACTACCACCATTACGACGACTTCTACTACTACTACTACTATTACTACTACTACTATTACTACTACTACCACTACTACCCCTACTACTACCACTACTACTACTGCTACTACAACTACTACTACTACTACTACTACTACTACTGGCACTTTCGCTATTAGTAGTACTGGTACTGGCATTGGTATTACTAATACTATACTATTAGGATTACTACTACTACTACCACCACTACTACCACCACCACTACTACTACTACTACTACTACTGCTACTACTACTACCACTACTACTACTACTACTACTACTACTACTACTACTACCACTACGTCTACTACAACGAGCACTACCACTGCTACTCTTTACCGCTACTAGGTCCCTACTACTACTTCTACTACTACTACCACTACGGCTACTACTACTACTACTACTACTACTACTACGACTACGGCTACTACTACCATTACGACTACTTCCACAACTACGACTACTACTACTACATCTACTACTGCGACTGCGAGCACGACTACGACTACGACTACTACTACTACTACTACTACTACTACTACGCCGACTACCACTACTACCACTACTACTACTACTACTACTACTACTACTACTACTACGATTTTTTCCATGGAACGCATTAGAGCAAGGGATGGGACCAGCCCGCAGGCCGCGAGGGGAGAGCACGACGTCCAACAGACTACACGCCTAAAGCCGCGGATAGGCCGGCGCACCCAAAATGTGGATGTCAATCTTATGTTGCTCCGGTTTGCCCGCCTCCCGCACGCGCGAAAGTGGACAGGTAAATGACATAAAGTG
This sequence comes from Prorocentrum cordatum, assembly GCA_963575745.1. Lineage (NCBI taxonomy): Eukaryota > Dinophyceae > Prorocentrales > Prorocentraceae > Prorocentrum > Prorocentrum cordatum. The sequence continues at coordinate 72,858 of CAUYUJ010008857.1, read as the reverse complement.
GCTGGCCGGGCTGACGTCACCACGTTCGGGGGGGGGAGGGGGAGGAGGAGGAGCACGACGTCCAACAGACTACACGCCTGAAGCAGCGGATAGGCCGGTACACCCAAAATGTGGATGTCAATCTTATGTTGTTCCAAGCGACCACGACTACGACTACTACTACTACTACGACTAGTATTACTACTACTACTACCACTACTACTACTACTACTACTACTACTACTACTACTACTGCTACTACGCTACTACTACTACTACTAACTACTACTGCTACCACTACCACACTAACTACTACTACTCACTAACTACCACATTCTACTACAACTACTACTACTACTATTTAGTCTTAAATTAAAAAAATTACTACTACTACTACAACAAAGTACTAAAAAACACTACTACTGCTACTACTACTACTACTACAAGTACTACTACTACTACGACTGCTACTACTACTACTACTATACCGCTGCTACTACTACTACTTCCACTACTACTACTGCCACTGCCACTACTACTACTACTACTACTACTACTACTACTACTACTACTACTACTACTACTACTTCTCTACTACTACTACTACTACTACTACTACTACGACTACTACTACTACTACTACTACTACTACTACCACTACTACTACTACTACTACTACTACTGCTACTAATACAACTGCTACACCTACTACTACCACTACTAGTCGTAGTAGCAGTACTACTACTCCTCCTTCTCCTCCTCCTCCTCCTCACATATCCAGCAGCTGCGCAACAACAAACACGTTGCTGCTGCCTGCCGTCTGAAGCAGCTCAACAAGGCACGCTGTCCCTTCCCAAGGTTGCCGCGCGCTCGCGCGCACGATGGTGACCCCTCTGGCTATGGAAAGACCACGTTGCGCCGCGCGTTCGTCTGAACGTGCGCACATGGATACTCCAGATTTCGCAATAAAAGGGAAGGGGTCTGGACCCTCCAAGAGAAACCATTTCAGACCTTCCCCGTGGGAGAACCCTCCAAAACATCGCCCCCAGACCCCCGGGCCACCCAAGATAGCCTGGAAGAGGACCCCCCGAAATGATGCCTTCCCTCCCTTTATTACGACCACCTGGAATAATTACTGCGGGCTCTGAAAGACTCCTCCTTCCCCCCCCCCCCCACCCTCCCCCCCCCCCCCCCCCGCGCGCCAGGCCCAGCAGCTGCCGGCTGCATCTGAGGGCGCGCGGGGCCAGCGCCTCGCAGGGATGGGGGGGGGGGAGGGGGGGGCAAGGGGCACTGGGGAACGAAAAGAACAGGACGAGGAAGAGGAACAGAAGGAGAGGAGGAGGAGGAGGAGGAGGAGAAGAAGGACAAGCGAGAGGAAAAAAAAAGGAAAGGAGGAGGAGGAGACAGAAAGGAAAGGACAGGAGAGGAAAAGGAAGGAACATGAAAAGAAAGAAGGGAAGGGCAAGGAAATTGGGAGGGCGAGGGGGATCCACTGAAGAAGACACTCACACTTGCAGTGCTCACAACTGCGCATGGTTGGGTCCTCCCTTTGCCGGGATGATTTGGGTTTGGCCAAGTAGAGCAGCAGGAGATGAGCAGAATCGGCGGTGCCCTCGACACGCGTCGCGCACTCGTGCCAGTGCGCACTCGCTGCGGACAGCCCAGAAAATGCAGCGACGAGAAAGGAGGGGGAACAAGAGGCACCGGCGAGCCTGCATCCATGGTGGTGTAGTAGAGCCAGAACACCGGGCGCGGCGGGGCTGAGCCGTGCTGGGGGTGGCGCTCGGCACTCTCCATCCTCTGCCCTTTTCCCCCCTTTTGCCCTTTTCCCCCTTCCCCCTCCTCCCTTCGCCCTGCCCAACCTTCCCTTCGCTGCCCCTCTCCCTCTTCCTTCCTTCTCCCTTCCTTCCTTCTCCTCTCCTCTTCCCTCTTCCCTGCTGCCAGCCGGCAGCTGCAGCAGACAAAAGCGCTGGGCGGGGGAGGGCAGGCAGGCAGGCAAGCGCGCGCAGTGCAGTAAGTTGGCGAATCCTTTTAACAGAGGAGGAAAAGGGGGAGGAGGAGGAGGGGGAGGAGGAGGAGGAGGAGGATGGGGAGGAGGAGGAGGAGGAGGGGGGAGGGGCAAGCTCACTGTATCCCCTCCTTCCTCCTCCGTGATTCTCTCTTATCTCTTTGCCCTCCTCTTCCCCTCTGCCTCCTGTATTTGCAATCGTATTTGTAGTAGAGGCAGACGCACTTTTTATACCATTGGTAACGCAAATACGTACTTCAACGGCGGCAGCCGTCACAAAGGCACCCACAGCGGACCTCTGGCTCATGATTCTTGGCCCCTCGGCCACGATCTCTTGTTGAGAGCCATCTCCACCCGCCGCCGCCAGCGCGGCCACCGCCTGCCGGGGCGGCAGCCTGTCCGACAAAAGCCGGCCGAGGCCAGCCGACGACATGCGGTCATCAAGTGTCCGCCATCCCGTCGCTTGTGCTACGGATGTCTCGCGGTGGAACTCATGCATGGCCTGTGCCACCACCCAGCCCGTGCGTTGTCTCTCTGGGAGGCCCAGGAGTCTCGAAATCCACCAGCCAGAGCCGGCGTTCACCGGAGGCACACCTGCAGCTGTAATCGCAAAGGTTTCTGCTCTGTCACCGGGCGGAGAAATCGCCTGCGCCACGTTCTGCAACAGATTGGGCCCCAGTGTCGAAACCCCGCGGCTGCCTGCGTGCCCCCAGCTTGGGGCGCCCGCCAGATACCGCCGCGCGTCTGCATGATTCTGCACACCCCCGTGGGTGACCTGGGCGCCTGCCAACCCGCTCGGCGCCGCAGACGAAGCCGACGTGAAAGGCGGGACGTGCGCTGTGCTGTTGGCACGCCCTCGCGGGCCCAACGCCACGCGCTCCGCTGGGCAATGTGCGCCTGGCCCTGGCGGGCGCCACTCCCCATGGAATCTTGCCGCCCAGGCCGCTGACGTGAATGGCGGCACTGCAGACATACTCGCGAAACTGGTCTCGCGCAAGGGCCCCTGTGAGCCCAACCTGGCTGGAGCCGACGTGGCCACGGCGCGTGTGCGTGCGTGTGTGCGAGAGAGGCCGGCTGCTACAACACGAACACCAATTCGAAATCGTGTTCACACCCTGCCTCAACTATAACCAATGCGCCAACTTCCACTCAGACGAAGCACGACGTAAATCGGGCGCCCCCCGGGGCGCCTAATGCGTAAAGCGACGCAATGAACCTTCTTATCGGCCGGGCTCATGCCCTTTGTAACGCCCCCGGTCCGAGTCCAAGTTCATTTTTCCTATATTTTTTTTCTGGGGGGGGGGCCTCTTGGGGCCCCCACAGGGGGAACTCCGGGAAACGTTGCGGGCCGTCTTGGGCGGCGCCCTTTGCCATCAGGGGAATATTTTGGGCGTCCAGGAGCGGCGGTTCGCCGATAAGGGCCCTCCTGGGCCATCCAGGGGGCCACTTGGGGCCCACCGGGCCCATTTCTCTCTCACCCTCTAGGCCAGACGGAAGCGGGCGACAGCCCTGTATTCACAGCAGTCGCAACCGTTCACTTTTCAATCTGTGTGTGACTGAGATGCATGGCGAATCTCTCAGACAGCTCGAGCTAGACTGGGGCCGAGGTCCTCGGCCATAACCAAGGCGGCCCGCAGGGCCGGCACGAAACTTCAAACCCCCTTCACCATAATGGCGATAGGCGGGGACGGCGGGAGGAAAGACTTGAGCATAGACGGATGCGGCCGGAGGGGAGAGAGAAACACGTTCAGAGAATTGTAGCATCTCTCACCCTCTAGGCCAGACGGAAGCGGGCGACGGCCCTGTATGCGCAGCAGTCGCAACCGTTCACTTTTCAATCTGTGTGTGACTGAGATGCATAGCGAATCTCTCAGGACAGCTCGGGCTAGACTGGGGCCGAGGTCCTCGGCCATAACCAAGGCGGCCCGCAGGGCCGGCACGAAACTTCAAACCCCCAGACCCATACTGTGCTCTGGAGCCGTCTGAGGTGAAACCTTACCCCACTATTCGATTTAAACGGGCACCACGGAGGGCTTCAACGGATCTCACGAGCCAGATCGCAATGGCAACCGATAACCTCTTAGGGTCGGAGGCAGCGAGGGCCGTTAAGTTGACGCCTGACCCCGGGGCCTTACCCCGAAGTATGATGTAAGGTTTCAGCTCAAAAGAACATCACCCGTGGCCTTTACAAAGCAAGTGTTCATGACGCAGCATGGGGACATGCCAGCCTACGAAGCGAGTACGTTTACGCCAGCGGGCTCCGAAACCGCACTGGTCGATCACAAGCTGCTTACAAGAGGGATGGCCCATCAAGGCCGACATTCGCGCTTCGCGCCGCGCTTTCGAGGCGCGAGGATTCTCTAGCAAAACAGGTACACGCGCACGGATACCAGCCCTCACAAGCCTACAGGTGACCTTCAGCGTCTGATTACCCGTCTTCAGTCTAGCAGCCTCCGCGGGAGTCGGGTTCGGGATCCCGTAAGGGCACCAAGGTCTGCGGATCTGCTTGAACAAGGCTGGAGTCCAGCTGCTGCATGGGAAAGCTGCGAAGATACCTTTCACCACGCCGGACTGGATCCAGCCCAAGATCACATTGACAACAACTGGGTTGGTGAGGTCATACTCTGGTCCATTGAGAGAGTCAAAGCTGATGCTACTTTCTTTCATCGAGTTCAGGCATTCAGCAATGGCACCTGCGCCCGAGAACAAATCTAGATACACACGATTGTCGTGGCCAAGATTGGCCGCGCGCTGGAAAACTTTCCGAAGTCTACCTCGAATTTGACGAGCAGGCAAGTGTTGATCCAACCCCGCGTTGTGGCCCCCACGGCCTCCGTGAAAAGGCCGTCTCATCCCTTCCCGTGCAGTCGCTTCGGGCCCAGCCCGGGTGGCGGAGGCGGCTTGGCCTGCAGGGCCAGCAGCTGGCGCAGCTGGCTCTCGATGGCCAGGCCGTAGTCCCGCACCGGCTTGGGCAGGCGCTCCAGTGACTTCAGAACTCGTGCATGCTTCTCGCACCTCTTGACTGATGTGTCCGCGGCCCAGCGGCCGCGGCGCTTGATCTCCTCCAGGGAGCGGGTCTGCCTGAGCGCGTCGTCGCTGGCCCCCCCGCGCCGCGTCGTGCACGGGTGGAGGTTGGCCTGGCCCAGACCTGCAGCCTCTGACACGCGCTTGAACAGGCTCGAGAACTTCCGCTAGTCGAAGGACCACACCATGTCCTGGCCTGAGCGCTTCTTCAAGGTTGAGAAGCGTGGGTAGAGGCAAACCAGCTCGGGACTGTCCAAGAGGATGCTCTCGTCGAACTCCTTGGTCTTCGTGGGGATGGCCTCTTCCTCGGGCGCCAGCAGCAGCGCCCAGAACTTGGTCCCCGAGCCAGGGAGCGGAGGAACGAGCTGAGCCACCCGCAACCCCCGGCACTCGATAGGCCTCAGGTACGTCCGAAACTGGAACACCAGGCACTGCGCGAACTCCAGCTCGTTGATGCGCAGAGCTGCGCCCACTAGGGCGCACAGACCGATCCACGGCAAGGGCGCCCGGCTGAGACCAGGAGCCAGCCTCCTGAAGCCCTTCAGCGCGATCTTGGCCCGCCCGAGGACCTTCGCGCTGCGAATGCCTGGGGTCCTGTACTAAAGCGCCGCGATCACCTTCTCTCCCGAGTCGCGGCTGTGGCCCTGGAAGTAGAGGTCCTCCAGGTACTCGAGCATCGCGAAGGAGATGTCCTCGCTGGCGTTCAGCGGCAGGCCGTTGTTGCTGGCCCAGGTCTGGAAGTCCCGAAAGTACCTGTCGTACATCAAGGCAGAAGGACGCGTCACCTTGTTCACCTCCAAGAAGTACTGGCCGAAACTGCGTGCCTTCAGAGCTTCGTCCTGGTGAGCCAGCTGACGGCGGCGAGCACGTTGCCTTCGCTGCTGGGCGGCTGGCTGGTGGCTGACCTCCGTCAATGGTCTCCTCGCAGGCAGAGGCTGCGTCCGAGAGAGCAGCAGCCTCTGAGTCGTCGCTATCCGAGTCGAAGTCCTCGAGGCACCCGTCGTCAACCCAATCGCGCCAAGTGCTTGATGGTCCCAGCGTGTAAGGCCCGCCGCCTGGGCGCCAGAGCCCGTCGTCGAACTCGGGCGGGGCGTCTGGGTCGCCGCTGGCTCGGGCGAGCGCCTCGACAGCAGCCTGGAGCGAGGCGCGCACTTCCGGGCCTCGGGCTGCCCAAGGTGGACGAGCATCCCGCGGCCCGCCGCCGCCCCGCACGGGCGGCCCCGTCTTGATCCGGGAGGCGGCGTCGGAGGGATTGAACTCTGAAGGAATCCATCTCGAGACGAAGTCCGAATCCGATGCCATCGACAGTGCTGCTAATTGACGACAGTGTCTGTTGACGACCATGCTGCTCGCCCTGCCCTTCCCCTGCGCCAAGACGAACCCCAAGTTGTCTCCGAGGAAGGGGTGGCGAAGGGAGAAAGGACGAACCGATCGAAGACGATTTCTGGCAGCGATGACCGTTGCCCTTCCTTCTGATGACGTGATGTTCTCGGCCACTCGCCAGCGGCCGCGAACCTTCAATCCCCAGCTAGAGAAAGGCCCGGTGCTCTCGCGCCGGATGTCCATGAGCTCGGGAGGGAGCTCATCTGGCAGAGCCCCCATCGCACGGCCGCTGCGCACCCGACGGCTCCCCATCGGAAGCCAAGGCGCGGCGGCGGGCCTGTGCAGCGTCTTCGACTGCGAACCTCCAGCGCTCGCTCTGCCGGCCCCACTCTCTCACAGTCTGGAGGTCGAAGGGGTTCACCACGATGCCGAACCCCTCGTTGTCCGCGACGTTGGCCCCCTCGGTGTCCGTCGCAACGACCCGCGTGCTCCAGGGCCTCTTGCTGTCCGTGTAGGCCAGCGGCAGCAGCGCCATCATCCAACGGAGCTCTCGGGCGACCGCAGGCCAGATCTTGACAGGCGAGTCGCCGGCGACCTCTATGAAGCGATAGATCGAGTGCGGGATACTGAGTAGGCACCGTCTCAAGATAGCCGACCACGTGAAGCGCCCTACGATGCGATGCAAGATCTTCTCCGAGACGAACCCGTCCTCGAGGATGGCCGCAATGGCCAGGCGCACCTTCCAACAGCGGCGGTGCCCGACTGAAATGCGCCCTGAGGCCCGGTCGAGCGCCATGCCTGTGAACTGGGCCTCGGGCGAGCCGTGCTCGAGCTCCTTGCGCTGGAGCCCGTCGGCCGCGAGCTGGGCGTATAGCTTCCTGGCCATGTCCCTGACGACGTCGTCACAGGTGCCGATGACCCCCGCGTTGTTGACGTAGATCGCAGTCCCGAACTTGTCGCCCGTGATGTCGGGCGCGTGCTTCTTGTCAAGCAGGAAGGCCTCCGTGGGCACGCCCGCGCGGAGCGCGCTGGCCGTCGCCATAGCCTGGCAGAAGTAAAGAGCCCAAGACCAGCCCACGGCCATGACTTCGAGGTGAGGCGTGACGTAGCCAGTCGCGGTCACGCCAAGCCTAGTTGCCAACTTGCAGAAACCCGAGGCAGTGCAAAAAGGTCCGAGACGCCGGGCGGCGCTTTGAAGCGGTAGAAGGCGTTGTCAACGTCCATCTGGGACAGAATAAGGTCGTCCGCGAGCCCGATCTCGACGGAGGCCCACGACGCAGGAGTTGGTAGGCGCGAGTGCGCCGGCTCGTCGAAGAGGTCGTTGACCGCTCTGGTGTCCAAAACCATGCACAAGCGCCCGTCCTTCTTCGCCACGAAGAAGATGCCAACCGTAGCTGGGCGCTCAGCACGTGTGGTGACCAGACCGGCCTCCAGCATTTGCATGACGAAGTTACTATAACGCACCTGGTCCTTGACCAGAGAAAGGTCGCTGTACGGTCGAATTAGGGCATTAGCCGAAGTTGAGCTGCCAGAGGACTCTGGCCGCAAGGTAGTCGATACAGACCTCCAGCGTTCAAGAGCCTGGCCGGACAGCACCTGCTCGCCGTCCGCCAGGCCGCCCACCGAGGGCAAGGAGACTAAGTCAGGCTGGAAGTTGCGCCTGGGGTCGCTGTCGGCGTAGCCCGGGCGGCTGCCGCCAAGCTCGCTGAGGGCTTGCGCGGCGGTGCAGGGAGGCGGAGGCATGGCCCGATAGACGTCGGCGAGGATCTCGACACTCCGGCGCTGAGCGAGTGATTCCCCCAGACCAGGTGGAGCATTAACAGGACAGCCGTACATCTCATTCAAGCACTCCACCGCCGAATTAACCCGCGCCTGCCAATGCCTACGAACGTGCACACGGCGTCGCACAGATCGGCACCCAGAGGCTGGGGAGGAAAAGTGGTCTTCACGAGGATACGGCAGCGCGAGGGGTAGAAGCTCGCGGCTGACAGTCATCCCTGCTATCGGCGGCTGGACGGGGCCCCAGCCGCCCGGCCGCTCAAGCGCCTCCCGCCCCCGCCTTGGCTGCCGCGGTGGCCTTGTCCAGGCCCTTCGCGTGCGCCTTGGCGGCGGCTCGCTCGGCAGCTCGCTCAGCCTCGTTCTTGCCCTTGCCTCCGGGGCCGTCCGGGAACGTCAGAAGACCAGCCGCAGCATCCACGAGGGGTCGATGCACATGAGAAGCCTGACCTGCCTGCAGCCTCCTCTCCTCGTTCAGCTTCCTCGACTCCTTAGATATCGTGCTCTCGCGGTGGAGCTCCGACGCCACAAACTCCTCCAACAGTGGACAAATCATCAACTGCCCACGAGTCTCTCCGACCCCGAGGTACAGGAATTCGTCCTGCAGGAGAGCGTCAACCTGGCCATCTGTCCATAACAGCTTGTGCTTGTAGCGGTACTCGGCCAGCTGGGCCCGCCGAAGGAGGAGCTCTACGAACGATAGCTCCGCGGCGTTGACTTGGTCGTAGGTCAGAGCGTACCCCGCCGCCTTCATGGCCGTCTCGTGATCTGAAACTCCAGGGTCAGCGATGGAGAGCGAGCATGTCGACTTCCACCATGAATGCCGAGCCCCCGGGTGGCCGCTTGTCTGAAGAATAAACTGCAAACACCACTTGGTGGTCCGCGGCCCTGTCAAGGGCCATGAGCCCCACGCCGTCTCCGTGACCAAATCGACCGCGACCTTGGAATCCTTGAAACGCTTGCCCAGTCGGTCTCGTGAAACCTCGAGGATGCGTGCGTCGAGCTCCGCCCCCCCGCCGTCGTCGCCCTGGTCGGCCGGCCCCGCCCCGCGGTCCGCGATGAGCCGCAGCTTGCCGCCCTTCAGCATCATGCCGAACTCCGGCCCCACGACCCATGCATACCCGCTCGGCGAGTCGAGGGCCAGACCGCTGACGGAGCTGACGTCGACCCAGCGGCCGTCTGGGGCAGGAAGGCGCCCTCCCCCGAACATGACTCCGAGCTCGTCAGCGATCTTGAGAATCCTGACGTCCTCCGGGGCGGAGGCGGGCGGTGCCTGCCGCGTCACCGCGCCGCCGACAGCTGCCGCGCCCACGGGCGCGAGGGCGCCGCCCCCGTCGTCAGACTCACCGACGTCGTCCAACAGAGGCTCTGCGTCCGGAGGTGGAACCGCTTGACCACGATTCTGTGCTCGACAGACTGCTCGAGCTCTCTCGTACTGCGCTGGCCGAAGGACCTGTCCAGACTCGAATAGCCGACCCCAATGAGACGGCGGACCCAGGCAGGCCTCCCGCAGAGGCGCCCCCTCGAGGTCGCAGGGCGCGATGCCGAGGAACGGCGGCACACTCAGCTCCTCCGGGTAGATGTCCCCAGTCGGAGTCCACACCCACATGATAAGAGCGGAAGGGGTCGTCTGCTGGCTCGCCCATCACGCGGGCCAGCACCACTGCGTCGCACGGCTCTATCAGCGCCCGTCGATGCCACTGGCGGCGCTCTGTGTCGTAGCGGACGATCACCTCTCGACCTGGCTGCATATATCGGCGGGCCAGCCCCGGCATCACGTCGCCAAGCACAGGAGTTCAGCGCAGCACCGACCGCCAGCCCGAGAGCGAACGCGAGGAGACACAGAGCGCACGGGGAGCCGAAGTAACTTGACTGCACCGCACACGTCAGAGCACTCGATGCCAGAGGAGAGAGCGCTGGCCAAGCAATCTTCCCGGCCTCCCAGAAGGCAGTGAGGGCGGTAAATATCATTCACCGCAGGCGTCGCCGCCTCGAAAAGACTTGAGCATAGACGGATGCGGCCGGAGGGGAGAGAGAAAGACGTCCAGAGAATTGTAGCAAAACCGACCTGGGTGCTTGAACAGCCGCCCCAGCGCCCCAACGCCCACTTTTGCGGTTGGGGTTCCGGCCCGGGGGCCCCCTGACTCGGCCCCCCGCTATATGTATACATGGCCGCAAGCGGGGGGAGAACGCGCGGCCCGAAGGAGGCGACGACGACGCGACCGGTGATTATACCTCTTTTCTCACC
>CAUYUJ010008857.1:0-57500 GCA_963575745.1 Prorocentrum cordatum | reverse complement strand
ACTTCTTTATACCACATGATCGTCTCATACAGAAACTGCGCCGTGCACGGCACCATGACCACGGGATGTGCAAACACGGTAGACCTGCCGCGGCACCTGTGTAAAATCAGCACGGGAAGGCCACGTCGGAGATTGAGAGTGGACATATGTAGCAGACACAGCGCACAACAACTTCTGGATGTAATACACGCTCGCCGAAACGAACCTCGGACTACATCCAAAACTGGTGATCGCCGTCCTCGACGCCCGTCCTGAAGGCTACGGCGGCTCAGAAAAAAATGGTAATCCCGGGGCTCGTGCTACGGGGACGTGCCCGAAAACGAGTCGGAGAACGACGGCGAGTCTATGCTCGTTCAATCCGCAATTACTGCTTCATACACTTGCTGGCGATCACGGTCAACTGTTCAATCGGCCCGGTTGGCGAAGCGGATGAGCCGCAACTGGCAACAACAGCACACGCTGCCTCACGATTTCTGGAGTAAATTGTCCTGGGCTTACGACCCATACCTGAAGCCTGGACGAAGAAGACAACGCAAGTATTGACCATGTCGTGAGGGGAGGGTTGGCCGACCGCCCTGTCGCGTCGCCCGTGCTTTGCCATTGTACAGTCGACGCGCTGCCATAAGGAACGCCAAATAAGGAACGAAAGGGCTTTTCTAGCCACGGCGAGCCTCGGCCACAAACAGGTTCCACGACGTAGAACTAAGGAACGGCGCGAAAACCCGAGCCCCTCCTGAGTCCAAAACGGTCCTTGTTTCAGCGTCTTGACTTGAGACACAGACAAAATCACCCTTAGATGATGACAGCGACAACGATGAACGCACATGTTGTTCAAGCTTGGTGAAAGACGTTGTACTGGCCGAGAGCGGTCCGAACGCTGGTGGGCAGAAGCTGGAACACACGGCCTGCCAGCTGGCACCGCCAGACCACGCAGAGCCAGACGGAGCATGGCGAACCGCAGTTGGACAACAGCTGAGGCAACGAACGGTGCGACAACGTCAGCTCCAGATGCGCGCCGGTGTGTCCGGTGCTCGAGCCTGGGGAGTGTGCGCAACCCCACAACAGCCGCCCCCACACATTAGAACATCGACATTATCTTCGTGAGCCCGCGCCCACGCCCATGTAGGGCTGCGGGTCCGCGATGCTCCAGCATGAGCCTGACCACCATAATCTTAGCCTGGGTGTCCAACAACGTGCTGCCTGCGGACGTGATCGATGATGACACTGCCATAGACGCAATGCCGTCGCGTCAACATCATAGCGTCGATGCATGGGCCATGGAAAAGAATCGCAGATCCGCCGCGAAACACCCGCTGGTCCGAAAATTCGACGCACTCCTCTGGTGAGGGCGGCAATGAGCGTTGATGTGGGGCCAAACAAATATGGAAGGAAGGCGGCGACGATGAAGAGAAGGCGGAGCAACAACAAGCGGGAGAGGGGAAAACGAACCCCCTATTCGTATCCCTTCTTTTTTTAATCACCTTCTTCATTATCATTTCTGCTAACGTGCTGTGTCGCTCGATTCGCGTCATCGCCTCCAGGAACCAACGTCTGCGGGGGCGCCGTCTCCTTCGCCACGCTGGCCTCCGAACGTGTTGCAAACTAGCGGGGCGCGCATGGCCAGCTGGCTACCCCCCCCCAATTCTCAACGTCATCGTCGTCGAGGGCGACCACCACCACGTACGCGACGACGACCACGACGACGGCGTTAGAGGCCGCGCGGACACGCCATGACGGACGAGTCGGAAGGTCCATGCTGGCGTAAGTGCAGTTCGGGATGTTCTGGAGGACCTTGCAAGGTTTTGGAGAGAAAGGGGACAGAAATGAAGGATACAATGAGACGAAATAGTGAAGAAAGAAGAAACACCAAACACCTTCTGGCTCATCGCCACCATGAGTCAGATTCGCCTGTCCTTCCCTCATCCCTTCGTTCCGCCACCGCCTCCCTTCCATGCCCTCCCCTAGCCTCGCCCCCATCCCTACATCCTCCTGCCCATCACCTTTCCCTCATCGTTCATCGCCACTCCCTGCCTCCCTCTGCCATCCGTCTTGTCGCAGCGACTAACGGTAAATCCTCTGACTTGACGATCGCAGTGGAACGAATAGAAGGATGTGGGGTGAAAAGGCGAGTACATTTTTCCAGTCAGCGTGCGCTCGGCTTGGCCTTGAGCCAAGAAACAGAGCGCGTGCAGTTCAGCACGTGTTACATTGTATGTACTGACGTGCTCTGGGTCCTGGAACCGATCGAAAGGAAGCCCCCCAGACAGGTCCCCAGACGTTTATACCCCGAAAAAAAAGTCGTGAGCCCAGGAAAAGAAGAAACGACCCAGGCAGAGACGGGGTCGAGAGCTCCTGGGGCGTCGCGCCTCCAGCGCGCGTTTGAGCACGTGTTAGTATGCCGAAAACCACTGAAAAGTATTATTATTAAAAATGGAAGGAGAAAGTGCGCCCCCCGAGGGCTGGCTTGTGCCAGCGTTTTCGCCTTGCGTCGCGCAAGCAGGGTCTCTCTTCGCAGCGGCAGCGCTGCGCCCTCCATGGGAGATAGCCGGCCTGGTCAGGAAGCGCTGCTATATCCGCCGAAAGAAGAAGCGCGAAAATCTTCACGCCGGAGACGGAGAGAGAGAGAGAGAGTTCTAAACGGTAACTGAGGATCCAGCACGGAAAAAATAATACATATGATACAATCGGTGCAACGGCATGCTCATGATCACTCACTGCTCTCTCATGGCATTCCCTCTCCCTTGATGCTATTGCTGCATGTTATTCATGAGAAGGTGGGCCCGGAGGGACTCATGCGCTCCCCCCATCCGCGGCTCCAGCGGCCGCAGCCGTGGACTGTCTCTGCAAATCGTCCTGCGCCTTCTGCGCCTTCGCAGCCCGGCAGTCGTTCGCTCCAGGCCAGCATCGTTTCTTGCCGCGCCTGCGCTTCTTGGCTGGTTCCTCCTCGGCTGGCTCCTCCTCGTCGCTCTCCGGGATTGTGGCCGTGACCTGCCGGTCGTCCGTGACCTCGGAGGCCTGCTCCTGGAGAAAACGACCCAGAACAGCCCGCAGAGTGTCATTGTCGAGGAAGTTGGCCTTCACGAGCATGGCGTACCAGTCCCTCCTGGACTCGCCGTACTTTTTGAACAGCTCTGGTAACCTGTCAAGATTGTCCGGCGAGTACTTCGAGCACAACAGCTTGAATATGTCTTCCCACAAGGGATCGTCGTTCTCAAGATTCGGACACATCATGGGGTATTCGATCACTGCTGTCTCGAAAGACATGGTCTGGTCAGGCGGTAGTTCGACGCTCCAAAACTCGATGACCTTCCGGGTGGTCGCAGAATCGTGCACAGAGCGCCCCCCCGTTCCCGCGGCACCTGCGCTCTGCCCCAGCGAAGCAGAGGAAGCGGCATAACGACGCCCATCGGAAGGTTGCCCTCCCGACGGGGGCCTATCGAAAGGTCGCCCTCCCAACTGGCTTCCCGACGCCGAAACCTGCCTCCACGGCGATGGGCCGTCGCCTGCGATGTCTCCACGGTTCCAAGGTCCAGGAGAGACGGAAGTGCGATGGTGGTCCTGCTTCACCGCTCCCTGCCCTGAGCCGTGGCGCTCAGCCCGTCGCACTCCTGAGTCTGGCAGTTCGACAGTTCTCTCCGGAAAGACACCGCCCGTGGCGTCGAGAGGCACCTGGATGACCGCCTTCGTCGCGAGCTTCGTCAAGCAGTCCGCGATCATGCCAGACGTTGGGCACCGCAAAAGCTCGGCTGTTCCACGTTCGTGCTCTTCGTGAAGCCTGTGTCCACGCACAGCGAAATAGCGCGTCCTCCAATTGGCGCCACACATTGCTATGCGCACAGCAGCCCAGTTGTCTATGAGAACCGTCACTTTGGGGATCTCGGCGCCGAGGTTGGAGAGAAGGTGTCTCAGTCCCTCCACAATTTGCCACCCCAGCGTCGCGCTGTAGAGCTCTGCCTCTGCTGTCGATAAAGTAGAAGCCGACTGTCTGGAAAAACGCAATGCCACGATGCTGCCAGCCCATGCCGCGACCAATCCACTCTGACAGCGGGTGTCAGCACCAGCGTGCCCGGCATCTGTCCACACTTCCAAAGGGCCCCTCGCTGCCTGCCCTCGTCAACAGGATCCCTTTGGACGCGGTGCCTTTCAGGTACCTGAATATCTTCTGGGCGAGTTCCACACTCCAGGACGAGAACTTTGAGCACGAAGATGCCAATAACGAGGTGTATGATATGTCTGGGCGCGTTCTGGTGGCAAGCCAGTTGCTTCCCCACTACATGCCAGTAGTGACATTCTACTGGCGAAGCTTTCGGCGACGAAACGCCAATTAAAACATAAACGAGCTCAGCAAAAAATGAATGGCGTAGCGTTGGTCGAAGCGCAACTATCTGATTGCGAAAGCACGCAAGCCCGCGCGATGCTTCATGCCAAAGTAGGCCACTCCGAGAGAGGTGCGAGCAGCACGGTTGGCACGAACGAAGTCGAAAACAACTCGACCGCGAAAAACGACGATGCGAGCACGACCAGCAAAAACAATGCAATTCGCCAGGGCGAGACATTAAAACAAAAGTCTCGGCAAATAGCAACGCGACGGCGGCAATCAAGGCAAGCGCAACTTGACTAACCGCTGAAGGTCGCGCAAACAAGCGTTCGGCTGACACAGACACTTGACATCGCCACGAACCCCGACCTTGGAGGCCAAATGGGGGGCCCTGCGACGCGGGCTCAGCACGCGACCACGCGAGCCACTGTGGGGGGGGGGGGGGGGGGGCGCGCGGCTTGCGACCAAGTGAGCTGCAAAGAAAAGCGTGCATGCGGACCACTAGATTTGATAGGTCCGTGCGTTGCAGGTCAGATGCCAAGAAAGCACCTGACGTTGGTTCCCGCGTTGTCCGTTTGAAGCGGTGACGCTTTGTCGGGGTGTCTCCATATCCTGGGGTCTTCTGGAGCAGTGTTGGGGCCATCTTGAGAGTATCTGGGGGCCTCCTGGTCGTTGGGTGAACGCTGGTTCCCATGTTGTCCGTTTGGCGGCGTCTCCAACCATCTTGGGGCCCTCTCGGGCAGTCTTGGGGCCCCGTTGGGGGCGGCTGGGGGCTCCCCGGAGGCCTGTTCCAGGCTCGCCTCTCGGGGGTCTCCAGGGGGCCGGTTGGGGCCTCCTGGGTCTCTTGTGGGCCGGGGGACCCGAAATGTAGGTCCCTGCCGCCTCTCTGAAGTTTTCTGAAGCATCCCTGAAGCTTTCGGAGGCCGTCTTGGAGGCCTCTTGGGCCGTCTCGAGAGCGGGTTGGACTGGTCTGGGCGCTCTCTTGGGGGCCTCTCAGGCTGTCTTGGGGCGGTCTTTGCGACCTCTTGCGCCGTCCCGGAGCGTCGGGGAGCCGAGGGCGCCGACGCCCGAAATACATTTAGAAAACCAGGGAAAACCAATCGCGGCCTCATAAATCCTTCAGTGCGCGATCGCGTGCGGCGCGAATTCGGATGCCACCGCTCTTGGACGGCTGCTCAACTAAACAGGCGCAGCGCGCGCGCTGATCTGCGGGCAGACTGCGGCGACGATTCCGCCGCGCCGAACGGGAAGGGGAACAGAGGAGGGAGGGGGGGCGAGGAGGAAGAGGAGGAGGAGAAAAGCCTGCACCGGCCGCTTCGCGCCAGCACGCGGCCTCCGCGCCCAGGGGAAGAGGGGGGGCAGGGGGGGGGGGGAGGAGGGGGAGGGAGGAGGGGCAGCAAGCAGGCAGGCAAGCAGGGGGCACCGGGGGGGGCACGGCCGCGGGGCGCGAGCCACCTGGCCCCGCTGGTCAGGCGCGCGTGCTCGGGTAGGGGCAGGCGGGGGCGGCGGGGAAGGGGGGCCCGCGCCCGCGGGGGTGGGCTGGCCGGCGGCCGGCGCCGTAGTCACCCCCGCCAGGCCAGCAGGCCCCGACGTGGGCGGCCGCCCGCCGGCGCAGCGCCACGCCAGCCGCGCTGGCCAAGCGGCGGCACCGCCGCGCCCCGTCCGAGCATCCCCTCCGCCGGGCAAGGCGGGTCGCGAGCGCGCGGAAGATGGATGTCGTCCGGGGGCGGGGCCGCCCGTAGGCCGACCAGACTAAGGGTTGGTACAGGATGTCCTGGCGGTCGAAAACATCGCTGTAAAGGGCGTAGTACGCCGTCTTGCGCTCGCGCATGCTGGAGACGCAGTTGGGGCCGGCGTTGCGCGCGTCGGGAGAGGCGATCCCGATGTCGAGCGCCGCGAGCCCGTGCCCCAGCGCCCCCGTGAGTACGTCCGCGGGCCGCAGGCGGGTGCCTGGGATTAGGTTCTGCGCCTCGAGTTCGGCGGCGGGTTCGCACGTGGGGCTCTCCGGGGGGGCCTCTCGGAGGCCCCCCGAAGCGTCCTAGGAGCGCCGAGGGCCGTCTGGACGCGATGTTGGGGGCCTCCTGGGGGCCCCGCGGGGCCTCCGGGGGGTCTTTTTTGTGCGGTGAGTTTGACATGTGAGTTCCTGCCCTTCTTCTAGAAGCTGTCTGGGAGCGTTCCGGGAGCCTTCGGGGGCCGTCTTGGAGGCGTCTTGGGCCGTCTTGAGACCGTGTTGGACTGTCCGAGCGCTCTCTTGGGGGCCCCCTGGGCCGTCTTGGGGCGGCCTTTGGGTCCTCTTGGGCTGTTTTGGAGCGTCGGCAAGCCGAAAACGTGGAAATCAGAGAAACGCCCAAGAACCCAGCGAAAACAAATACATGTTGACACTTGGGGCACTCTTGGAGGGCCTCCCGAAGGCCTCCCGAAGCGTCCTGGGGGCTCCCTGGGCCGTCTGGGCGCGATGTTTGGGGCCTGCTGGAGGCCGCGCGGGGCCTCCGGGTGTCTTTTTTGGGCGGTGAGCTTGAAATGCCGGTTGCCGCCTCTACTCTGGAGGTGGTTTTTGGCCCGTTCCTGGAGCCTTCGGAGGCCGTCATGGGGGCCTCTTGGGCCGTCATGAGGGCGTCTTGGACTGTCTGGGCGCCTTACTGGGGGCCTCTGAGGCCGTATGTGGGCGG
The DNA here is from genome assembly GCA_963575745.1 of Prorocentrum cordatum. Taxonomy (NCBI): domain Eukaryota; class Dinophyceae; order Prorocentrales; family Prorocentraceae; genus Prorocentrum; species Prorocentrum cordatum. The sequence continues at coordinate 50,513 of CAUYUJ010008857.1, read as the reverse complement.
TTTTTCGGGCCCTGTTGGGCCGTCTTGGTGCGTCGGCAAGCCGAAGACGCGACCCCCCCCCCAAAAAAAAAAGTACAACAACCAATGGAAAACCAATGCGTTTTGACCTGGGAGGGCCTCTCGGAAGCCCCCCGAAGCGCCCTGGGAGCTCCCTGGGGCCATCCAGACGCGATCGTGGAAGGCCTGGATCGACCTGATGGCGACTCGCGGCCCTCTCGGAACATCTTGCCGACCATCTTGGGGCCGCCCGCGCCGCGCGGAAGCGTGTCTGCCGAAATGGTGCCGTCTTCCGCCGTCTTCCGCCGGCGTTGCCCCCGCGGCCGGGAAGGGCACCCGGGCCCCCCCCCCCAGACCAACCCAAGGGGGCACTAAGCGGGAACCCCTCCTCCAGGTCGGGGGGGGAAAAAAACGCGCAAAGGCGCCGCGTGAGAGCGCAAACACGAGCGCGACGCGCGCGCTCGAACAGAACGCGCGCGAATCGCGGTGAACGCGAGCGCGCGCGCGCGAAGGCGATTGCAGATCCCGAAGTCGCAGCGCGACGCGAGTTTGCACTGCGAATTCGAATCTCGCCAAACGCATTCCTGAGAGCAATCGGAAAAGCGGCGCGTGGCCATCATGGCACGGGGCGCTCGGCGCCACAGCGCGACGTCATCGTGGAACTTAAGCCGCCCGAGCGCGGGAGAGATGCCGAGGGGGGAAAGGAGGGGGGGTGGAAGAAAGCGAGGATGACGAGGGGGATGGGGGAATGAAAGGGAGGAGAAGGAGGATGACCAGGGAAGCGGGGAACAGGAGAAGGCGGGGGGGGAGCAGGAAAGGGGAGGGAACGAGGGGGAGGTGGAGGATCACGGGGGGGAAGTTGCAGGCCGCGCCTGCCTCCTCTGGACCCTTCCGGGCCATCCTGCGGCGGTTTTTGCTACCCCTCGGGGCGTGCTGAGCGCTCTGCGACCTGTAGAGGCGAGGGCGCGAACGCCAATTCCATCTTCTCTTTAATCTTAAGCAGTCCGGTGGCGGCCCGGGGGCGCCTTCTTTGACCAATTGCAGCATCTTTGCGGGCACCCGCATTGTTTTCAAGCAGTTTGGGGCACCATTGGAGATACTGGGCGACCGCATCAAGCTTCCGACCCCTGCAGATGATCGCATTGAACAACGTCGGCCGTCCCTGGGGGTTCTGAATTTAACCCGCGATGAACATTGGAAGGGTTAAATGTTTGACCCTTCTTATCGTGGAATCGTCGTGATTTTGACCCTTCTCAGCGTCGCGGGCGCGCGTTCTTTCCGTGCCTCCGTCGACCAACAACTCCTGGCCGCCACCCTCGTTGGCCTCGAGATGTCCTGTTCACATCGGCATGCATCCGGAACTCTCCTGGGCCCTTGTGGCCCTCCTGGGGCTCTCTTAAGCGCCTCCTGGGGCGGCGATGGGGTCCTCTTGGGCCTCTGGGGCTCTCCTGGACAGTCTTGGGATCCGTTTTGGGGCGTCGTGTCGAGGGACCTCCTGGGGGCTCGTTGGGTTGTTTGTCGGCGATATGAAAGGCCTCTGGGATCACATTGGGCCCTCTCGGGTTATGGCGCGACTTTCAAACCGCGCTCAGCCGTGCCAAAGAGCACCGCCCTATGGAGCCAGACAGAATAACGACAACGGAGGGGCATCGGCGTCGGCATCGTCGCGCCGTCTTCCCCTTGGGAGATGCCGTGGGAATGATCAAATCCTGCCCCCGCTGCCCCTCGCCCCCCCCCGCCCCCCTTTCCTGCCCCCCGCAACTGGGCGGCCCTTGGGGATGCCCATCGCGAAGCGGAAGCGGCGCAAGCGCGGGGCGGAACAGGATCGCCTCGACAATATGCCCGGCCAGACTGCCCGACAAAGCGCCCGACAAAATGCCAGACAAAATCGCGCGGGCAAGCGCCGTAGCTGTGAATTGACAATGTATCCGCCCAGCCGCAGATGCCCAGAACACTTGCGTCGCTGCGCTTGTTTTCAACATTTTGTCACGGCGGCAGTTTTTTTGTCGGGCCAGTTTTTTGGGGGGGCGGGGCATTTTGTCGGGGCCTATGTTCTGTGTCGGCCCATCTTGTCGGGGCATTTTTTGTCGGGCAAGTTTTTTGTCGGTCCAAGTGTTGTTTTTTGTCGGCCCGCCTGCTATCTTTTTGTCGTCGGCCCCTTGCGGGCAAACGCCCCCAGTGCAAGGCGGCGGCGGGGGCGCGGACGGCGACGAGGGGCAGGGGGGGCGCGTGCGCGCGGCGCGGGGGGAGCAAGAGGAGGAACGGAGGAACGGGAGGAGCAAACAGACTCCAAGACAACCAAAAAATATCTCGCAGGCCCGAATAAGGCCCCAACACCGCCAAAAAAGGCGCCTAAGAGCGCCCCAAGAGGGCCCGAAGGGCCAAAGAAAACCCAAACGGCCGCTGTGACCAGGCATCTCGATGCCAACGAGGGCGGCGGTCAGGGTTGTTGGTCGACGGAAGCACGGACAGCAACCATATTCATCGCGCTAGCCTGACATTACCACGGAACCCGACCTTGGAGGACACATGGGGGTTCCTGCGACGCGGGCTCAGCACGCGACCGCGCGAGCCACTGTGGGGGGGCGCGTGGCTTGGGGGCAAGTGAACTGCAAAGAAAAGCGTGCATGCGGGCCACTAGTTTTGATAAGTCCGTGCGTTGCAGGTGGGGTGCCAAGAAGGCACCTGACGTTGGTTCCCGTGTTGTCCGTTTGAAGTGGCGACGCTTTGTCGGGGTGTCTCCAGACATCCTGGGGTCCTCTGGAGCAGTGTTGGGGCCCTCTTGAGAGTATCGGGATGACCGCTGGTTCCCGCGTTGTCCGTTTGGCGGCGTCTCCAACCATCTTGGGGCCCTCTCGGGCAGTCTTGGGGCCCTGTTGGGAGCGGCTGGGGGCTTCCCGGAGGCCTGTTCCAGGCTCGTTGGGGCCTCTTGGAAGCCTATCGGGGGTCTCCTGGGGGCCGGTTGGGGCCTCCTGGGTCTCCTTTGGGCCGGAGAACCCAACGTGTAAGTCCCTGCCGCCTCTCTGAAGTTTTCTTGAGCATTCCTGAAGTTTTCGGAGGCAGTCTCGGTGGTCTTTTGGACCGTCTCGAGAGCGCGTTGGAATGGTCTGGGTGCTCTCTTGGGGGCCTCTCAGGCCGTCTTGGGGCGGTCTTTGGGGCCTCTCGCGCCGCCCCGGAGCGTCGGGGAGCCGAGGGCGCCGAAACCCGAAAGACATTTTGAAAACCAGCGAAAACCAACAAACATTGGCATATGGGGCTCTCTGGGGGGGCCTCTCGGAGGCCTCCCGAGGCATCCTAGGAGCGCCGAGGGCCGTCTGGGCGCGATGTTGGGGGCCTCCTGGGGGCCTTGCGGGGCCTCCGGGGGGCTCTTTTGTGCGGTGAGTTTGGCATGTAGGTTCCTGCCCTTCTTCTAGAAGTTTTCTGGGGCGTTCCTGGAGCCTTCAGGAGCCGTATTGGAGGCGTCTTGGCCCGTCTTGAGACCGTGTTGGACTGTCTGAGCGCTCTCTCGGAGGCCTCTTGGGCCTTCTTGGGGCGGTCTCTAGGTCCTCTAGGGCTGTTTTGGAGCGTCGGCAAGCCGAAAACGTGGAAATCAGAGAAACGCCCAAGAACCAAGCGAAACCATATACATTTTGACATTTAAAACTCTCTGGGAGGGCCTATCGGAGGCCCCCCGAGGCGCCCTGGGGCCCCCTGGGCCCTCCGGGCGCGATGTTTGGGGCCTGCTGGAGGCCGCATGGAGCCTCAGTTTTTATATGCATATATATATATATATATATATATATATTATATATATATATGCACACATATATATATATATATATATACTATGCTTACCAGCATTAAGAATCTTATTACTATTATTATTAATCATATTATCATTATGGCGGTGAGCTTGAAATGCCGGTTGCTGCCTTTACTCTGGGTGTCATTTTGGGCCTTTCCTAAAGCCTTCGGAGGCCGTCGCGGGAGCTTCTTGGGCCGTCATGAGGGCGTCTTGGACTGTCTGGGCGCCTTCTCGGGTGCCCCTGAAACCGTCTTTGGGCGGTCATTGGGCCCTCCTGGGCTGTCTTGGTGCGTCGGCAAACCGAAAACGCGAAAACCTATATATCTATATATATATATGCAAAAAACAAACATATATTCTGACACTGGGGGTTCTCTGGGAGGGCCTCTCGGAAGCCCCCCGAAGCGCCCTGGGTGTTCCCCGGGCCATCCGGGCGCGATCCCGGACGGCCTGGGTCGACCTGATGGCGACTCGCGGTCCTCTCGGAACACATTGCCGACCGCATTGGGGCCGCCCGTGCCGCGCGGAAGCGCGTCTGCCGAAATGGGGCCGTCTTCCGCCGTCTTCCGCCCGCTTCCGCCGGCGCCCCCCCCGCGGCCGGGCGGGGGCCCCGGGGGGCCCCCCGCCAGACCCCCCCAGGGGGCACTAAACGGGAAACCCTCCTCAAGGTCGGGGAAAAAGTGTCAGAATTGCAGCGGTGCCACATTCGGAACAAAATCGAACGTTTGACCCTTCCAACGTCCTGCGCCCGGTTCTTTCTCAGAGCCCCCACAGACGGCCGACGTGGCTCACAATTACCACATGCGAAGGTCGGAAGCACGATGCGATCGCCCGAGGGCTCCAGTAGTGCCCCGAATTGTTTGAAAACGACACTGGCGCCCGCAAATATGATGAACGCGGTCGACGCAGGGGCCCCCTGGACCCCGCCAGACTGCCAAGACAAAAGATGTGGAAATGGCGTTCGCGCCCTCGCCCTTGCACGGTGCAGACACTCAACGCGCCCCGAGGGGCGGCGAGAGCCGCCGCAGGATGGCCCGGGTGAGCCCAGAGGAGGTGGACGCGGTCTACAACCCCCACCTCCCCCTCGTGTTCCCCCCCCCCGCCCCCCCCCCCATCGTGCCCCTCCCACGCCTCCTCCTCTTACTACCCACCCCCCCCTCACCCCCCCCCCCCCCCTCGCCCCCCCCCCTCGTCATCCTTGCGTCGTTATCCCATGCCCTCCTGTTCAATCCCCGTCGTTATCATCCACTCCCTTTCCCCCATTCCTCCGGCTCGCCCCCCTGCGCCCCCCCCCCGCCCCGCCTCCGCCCCGATCCGCGCGCGGGCGCAGGGGCGCGGGGGTCGGGGGCAAATGCAATCTTCAGATGTGCCACGAGGCACGGCCCGCGCGCGGGCACAGATAGCGCGACGGTTGGAAACAATATTTAACAACGTTAAGATGTTAAGATTCGCCGAGTGGCACGATCCGCGACCGGGCACAGGGATCGCAAAAGGCCTGGGATAGGATTGGACGATGTGAAAATCCGTCGACGGCGCGATTTGCGAGCAGGCACAAATATCGCAATGGTTGGGTGCCCTCCAGGCGCCTGCGACACGGCCGCGGGGCTCACGCCGCGGGCGCCCACGTGTCATAGCGGAAACGCGCCATGCAACGTTGCGCAGTGCAGCGGCTCACGGCGCGGCGCACTGCGGAGCGCAGCTTTTTGCGCGCATGATATGTGAGATTTTTGCGACACGCGCACTGAATCTGTGTGGTTGGGCCATGGGAACAAGATCTGATGCGTGCGTTATGGCAACATTGGAACAGCTTAAGCGATGGCAAGAAAAAACACTCGCGCGATTCATGGGCGGCGGTTGGCCCCATAGTCCAAGTTGGGACACGCGCGCGCGATAAGGCCATCCGTCGGCGCCACCAAAACAATTTTCAGGAAAAATGCAAAAATATGTTGTCGGAACTTCGGTCTTGTTTCCTGGTGGGCGCAAGACCTGATATATGCTTGTAGCTGCGGGAGAGCAGGCAGAGCAGGTTCGTCAGGTTCCGCCGGCAGCGGCCCCATTTGGACGCATTTGATGGCACCACAGTTTTCCATGCCGTACTTCTTCAAAAGACTGTTCACGAAGCGCCCCTGGTTGAGTTTGATACCACCATTGTGCAGAAGAGCGATGTGCATGCCCAAGAAAGTCAGAAGCCCGGTTACCTCTAACACGGCCTCCTTGGCGAGAGTCCACATCGATACCATTGCGGCCAAGAGAGCAGATGGCGTAGATCCCATACCTGTCACCATGAGTAATCATCGACGTAAGCGACCAATACACCCAAAACCTGTTTCGAAGTGTCTGTGGCGCCCTTGATGTACCACACTTGCGAATCAGCACTGCGCTGTTCAAGGTAATGCGATTTATTTTTCCCAGAAGCCGGGTCTGCCCACCGCAAGTCGCGGAGCTTCTTGTCTCGCTCCTCTGCCCATAGCTTCGGCGACTCGCGCAAACCGTACACCGCCCTGTCCGAGGTCCAATTGGCGCCGACCTCCAGCCCCCAACGCACCCACTGAGCCGGAGGGGCAACTGCGACGAGCTTGTCTTCGGGCATGTGCGCGTTGAGGGAGGCACCCTCGACGTCGCGCTTGCTCACGGTCCAGCCGCGCATTGCGCCGAGCTTCAGCGAAGCGAGCAACGAGGATGGTTAGGCCAGCGCGGTCCAGGACTGCATCTCGGGGTCCGGCTCGGCGAAGTTACCGCGCGCGCAGGCTCGGCATTCGTGCTTTTCGTCGCTCTTGGACCACGCGCGCGTCAGCGGCAGCGGCCGCCCATGCGCGCGGAGCTCGTCAGGGGTCGTCTTGTGGAAAGCCCCCATGCCGAGGAAGTTGCCGGTCAACTCCGCCTCCGCCGCGATCTTCCAATTCATCAGCTCCGCCCCGACGCTCTTCGCGACCTCCTGGGTCGGCACGATCCGCTTCTCCGGCTCCTTGTCGATCAGTTGCTGCAGCGCCTCCGCGTGCACGAGGTCGACGTGGCCTTCTGCCGCCTGAACAGCAGCTCCGGCGTAGTCGAAGCTGACGGGATAGTAGTGTCCTTGCTGGCGTTGCCGTGCGAAGCGCCTTCGTTCCTTCTGCTTGCGCCTCCGTCGCAGAGCAGACGCTTCAAGGCAAAGTTCGCCCGCGTCTGCGCCAGCGTCACCACGTTCATCCTGGAGCGATCCGGTATTCAAATCATGGTCATCCGCGGCCTGGCCCAGATGATCAGCGCGATCCGCAGGATACAGATCGGGAGCGACAGTCCCCCCCTGCACGGCCCGCTCGTCATCAAAGTCCAACTCCGAACCGCCATCGTCGCAAGTGCGGCCCAAATTATCCTCTGCGCCAGGGACTTCTGCGTCGCCAACCTGTGAGAGGTCCTGGTCAGCTGAACCCCGCGTGGCCGCTTCGGACAGAGTAAGGCATGCATGGGGGCACTCCGAGAAGGCATTCAAGGACGTGGCCCCGCACGCGCGCCGAGTCTCGCCACAGCTTGCCGCCACCTTCGCGGCGACCGGCGGCGACCCGCCGCGATCCTCTCGAGGTTGGTTCGCGGGCTCCTCGTCCGCCCCGTCGGCCGGCGGAGGTCCTCCAGCAAGTGCGTCGAGCACGGGCCCTTGTGCTGCCGGCGGAGGCGGCGGTGCCTTGAGACACCCCCCCCCCAGCCCAGATCATGGGGCCCCGGCTGCCGCCTCTTACGACGAATTGCCACGCAAGCTGGGCAAGTTGCTGTTTCTCGCGTAGCTACTCCGTCTGGCAAGAACGAAGGAACCACCGCTCCGGCGTCGTACTTTTCTGGCTCCGGAAGAGGCAGTGGAGCATCAGGCGGATCCCAGTTGCTCATGTTGATCTTGACCCAATTGAGCTCTTCCTCGTTCAAACCCTGGGGCTGCAAGTTGGTTTTGACCTTCGCTGCGCCTCGCCGGTGCGTCCACATCCTGTTCGGGACTGTGCTGCAGGGGCCGAACACCGCTGCCGGCTCTGCGCGCGGCAGAAAGGCAATTCTCGTAGGACGTCGTAGGAGGGTCGTGCACCAACATCGCCCTCGCACCGAAAGGTATCCGAGGGTACTCTCCCAGCCCAGCGTCTGCTCTGCACAACTGAGCTGCTGCAAGAGTCGCTACTCCACACCAGGTGGTCGGAAGTCCGCTGCCGCTCAAGAGGCACCGGGCCCTGCGCTTCAAGATGCCCACGGCCGACTCGGCAGAGGCATTCCCGTTGGGGTCGCAGCCTGCTGCCGATGTTTTGCGGATGCCGTGGTAGGAGCAGAAGTTGCTGAGCCCCTCGTTCACGAACTCGGACCCCTGGTCGCTGCGCAAGCAGAACACGATTTCGGTCGGGAAGTTGGCGTGGTCATTGTTGACCTGGGCGAGCAGATGTTGCACTGCCTTCGGGGCCTCGCTCTTCGCGCCCAGAAAAGCGACGTCGATCACAGCCGGTCGCGGCGGCGTCTGCCCGGCAGTGCAGCCCGCCTGCCCCTGGCCCCCGCCTGGCCCAGAAGTCTGCGCAGCCACGTCGCAAGAAGATGCTGTCTCATCCGGCCTCACTGTTAAGACCAAAGAGTAATGGCACGGGTCTTTTGCAATCTGGCCGTCGGCTCGCGAGGGCCAGTCAGGCCCACGGCGCGCGCGCCCAGAGGCACGTTCGACTGGCGATGGTGTTGTCGACGCCGCAGTGCGGCGCCCTGCCATAGAGCGCTGTCGGCAGAATACGTCTGGTGCTGCAGCGGGCTGCCCCGCAACTCACCCCGCACCAGGTCTTGCAACTCCCGGCGCTGATGGGAAGGCGGAGGTAGAAGCGGCCCGGCTACGGCCCCCTCGCTGCCCTGGGGCTCTCCGGCCCCCACTCCGACCGCCCCAGTGCACGCCGCAGAAGTAGTTGGTACACCCACAACTTGCTGCATCGCGGCCCCGAGAGAATCCACCCTCGCAGCCATCGCGGCCAACGTGGCCAGCATATGCGCCTGCATGGGTTCACAACTCTGCGCTGCTGGGATGGCTGGTGCTGACCGCTCGTCGAAAGGAAGCCCTCCCGACACGTTGCCCGAGCAAACGCGGCTACGGAACCCATCGAAAGGCGCCCCTCCCGACGGATCCCTTTCACATCCCACGCCACGTGCCTGAATCGAGCTATGGTGTCTATCGAAAGGAAGCCCTCCCGACGGATCACCACGGCGACTATCGAAAGGTAACCCTCCCGACCGATCACCCGCGCACCCCAATCAACGCGTTTGTATAGTATGTGATAACGGTGATGACTGTGAGCACGACGCAGATAAAGCCACTTGAGCCACTGAGCTCTTCCTCAACACTGGATGCTCTTGCAACCAAGGACCCATGATCATATACCACTGAACACCGAGGTCTCGGTCCACTGCAATCCGGCGTAAGTCACCAAGCGCGCGCTCGATCCTCGAAGCCTTATTCAAACCAGCCAGTCTTGAAAGAGAAGGTGTGTACCTCCCCCCTTTAGCTGGATCAGGCCCTGCTGGGCAGTCCAAGAGGATTCGCCGGTTCCTCGGGGTGCTGTGCCGCAGATGCAGCGCGACCGGCCCCTCGGAGGTGGGGGTGATCGTGGCCGCCAGGGCACTGCGCGCTCAAGTTCGGCAGCTCGTGAGAGCCTTGGAAGTGTGACCTTTTCCGAATGAGCTGCCTTTCGAGTTGCCCACCGCAAGCGCATTGGCCCAGCAATGCCATGCGAAACGGCATCGCCCGTAGAGTCAGGAGCGGGCTCTTGGTGAAGATGTCGGAATGCGCGCTGCTCTCGACGATGTAGCGTCTACCCATCAGTAACTGTAGGAAACAGCGCGCCGCTTCAAATCTCAAGCATGGTGTCTCGGATCGCCTCTTGGTCTCCAGAGTGTCTGCTGGTAGGTTCCTGGAATGGTTTCCCCACGGAGCGCAATTCGGCGAAGCGAACAGAGTCTCCACGCCAGGAGATACGATCGCGTCCACGATGGCCGTCTGGTCGTCTGCCCGCCCTGTGTTCCAACCATATCGGTAGTCGACCGGTGGTAAGTGGGGAACGTCGGTGTTCCGAGCGCGGTCGCTCAGCGCCGATGACCCACTGCAGTGCCCCCGCACACGGGCCACGCCAGTAGAACCCACCTTGGACTGCACCACGTCGTCTCCCAGCTCCTCAAAGCGAGCAGGGGTGATGATGGCGTCGGCGTCGTCGTCGTCGTTGTAGAGATCCAGCAGGTTGCGGTACTTGGACTGGATGTTCTGCACACAATTCTTGCCGAAGTCGCCCTCGCGGTGCTTGAGCTGCGACCTCAGCTGCTTCTGGTCCGCTGCCGTCCTGGGCGCCCTGGCGGCCGTCGGGGCCTCTGCCTGGCGCCCGCTGCGGCCGGGCTGAAGGGTGTGTGGTACATCTTCAAGAAGAGGTTCAGGTCGCTCTTGAGGATGTACGGTAGAGAGCCCCACGTTTGGATATTGAAGACCCTGCCCTTCGGCGTCCGCAAGACGTGCTGGTGGCCCCGTTCAATCGTGCAGCCGCGTTCCCACAGGAACCCTTCTGGGAAGAGATCAATGTTGTCACTGTTATCCCCCCAGGGTACGAAACATCGCGGCACGCCCTTGCGCCCGGCGCCCCGTCGGCACTTGCGCCGGCCGCGCGCCGGACTGAGGGCGCGCGGGTACTCTGCGTCAGAGACGGCACCCTTCCGGTGAATCAGGCGCACGTTCGCCCAGCTGTCCAAACCAGCGGTCTGCCTCGGAAACCTCGCGGTTGTCGTAGCCGGAGAAGCCCTCAGATACTCTCCTTCGAAGGCCGCCTTGGCCTGGGCGCTTGTCGCCGGCGGTGCGCCTGCAGGTTGTTCAACAGAAGTGGCTGCGTTCGCCTTGCCCTTGTCTTTGTCTTTGTCTTTACCTTTACCTCCTTTAGGGTGTCCTTTGCCGCGTCCCTTGGCACCTGCTTCCCCTGTGGCTGCCGCTTGCTCCTTTCCCTTGCGGTGCCCCCCCCAGGCTGCTTCGCGGTTAGGGTCGGCTCCGCCCCCTGGCGCCCTGCAATCCTTCCCCTCGCGGTCCTTGGAGCCGCAGGTAATGCAGCAGTCCTCCGCGACAGGGAAGCCGGGGTGGGCAAAATGACAACTAATGCCGCGCTGGCACACGCCACGCTCTGTCCAGGATCTGCATGGGGTTGGCCCAGCTAGATGTAGTGGATGACCACGATGGAAACCACCGCAACCGCAAGTTCACAAAAATATTCCAGGACGGGCGCAATCCCAAATTTACATGGCAGCGTTTCGCACTTGCACTCACGGTTCACTCTGCACTGCGCGCAGCGCATGCAATTACACGCGCCTTCGCCTTGCAAACATCACCCCAGGAACCATCTTAATAACACCAAAGGTGACCTGTGGGACCTGCGGGACCTGTGGAACCTGCCGGAATTGGGAGAAATGTTGGGAGCGTGAGCCCTGTGGAACTTGTGGGAGCTGTGCGGGCTGCGGTAGCTGTGGGACCTGAGGGACCTGCGAGACCTGTGGGACCCTTGGGACCTGTGGGACGCGTGGGCCTGGTGGGACCTGTGGGGCCTTCGAAATTGCAAAACTTGTCGTCCCTGCGAGACCTGTGGGACCTGTGGGACCTGCGGGGCTTGCGCCACCTGCGACACCTGCCTGACCTGTCGGACCTGTAGGACCTGAGGGACTCGTAGGACCTGTGGGACCTGCAGGACCTGCGATACCAGTGGGACCTGTGGCGCCTGTGGCACCTGTAGGCCCCGTGGGACCTGCGGAACTTGCGGGGCCTGCGGGACCGGCGCGACATGTGGGACCTGTGGGACCTGTGGGACCGGAGGGGCTGGGTGGACCTGTGGGGCCTGTGGGACCTGTAGGGCCTGAGGGGCCTGTGGGGCATGCGTCGCCTGTGGGACGTGTGGGACATGCGGGACCTGCGCGACCTGCGAAACCTGTGGGACCTGCGGGTCCTGCGGAACCTGCGGGACCTGCGGACCCCGTGGCCCTTGTAGGACCTGTAAGCCCTATCGGGCCTGTGGGACCTGTGGGGCCTTCGGGGCATGTGGGACCTGGGGGGACTGGGGCTTGCGGGGCCTGCGGGACTTGCCAGACCTACGAGGCCTGCGGGGCTTGCGGGACTTGTAGGACCTGTGGGACATGTGGGGCATGTGGGACTTGTGGGACATGTGGGATATGCTGGGCCTGCGGGATTTGTGGGACCTGCGCGACCTGCGGGACTTGTGGGACTCGTGGGACCTGTGCTGGCGGCGGGACCTGTCGGACCTGCGGGACCTGTGGGACCCAGGGGGCCTGTGGGACCTGTGGGACCTGAGGGACCTGGGAGACCTGCGGAACCTGTGGGACCTGTGAGAGCTGCGGGACCTGCGGGACATGTGCGACCGGTGGACCTGCGAGAAACTGTGAAACCTGTGGGGTCATTCATACCTGTGGGACCTGTGGCACCTGCGGACCTGCGGGACCTGCGGGTCCTGTGGGACCTGTTGGACCTATGGGTCCTCTGGGACCTACGGGACCTGTGGGAATTGCGGGACATGCGGGACCTGCGAGACCTTTAAAACCTGTAAGACCCGTGGGGCCTGCGGAACCTGTGGGACGTGCGGGACCTGCATGTGGGACCTGTGGGACCTGCGGGGCCTGCGGGGCCTATGGAGTATGCGGGACTGGCGGGTCCTGCGCGACCTGCGAGACCTGTGGGAAATACGGACCCTGTGGATCCTGTGGGGCCTGCGGGACCTGTGGGGCTTGTGGGACCTGTAGGACCTGTGGGACCTGTGGGACCCAGTGGGACCTGCGGGGCCTGCGGGGCCTGCAGGACCTGCGAGACCTGCGCGACACGCGGGACCTGCGAAACCTGCGGAACCTATGGGACATGTGAAACATGTGGGACCTGTGGGGCCTGTGGGACCTGTGGGGCCCGCGAGGCCTGTGGGACCCTTGGGACCTGTGGGACGTGTGGGACCTGTAGGACCTGCGAGACCTGTGGGACCTTTGGCACCTTCTTTGCGACTTGTGGGTCCTGTGGGACCTGTAAGACCTGTAGGACCTGTGGGACCTGTGGGACCTGCGGGACCTGTGACACCTGCAAGACCTTGGGACCGGTGGGATCTGTTGGGCCTGAGGGACCTGTGGGACCTGTGGGACCTGCGGGACCTGCGGGACCTCCGGGACCTGTGGCACCTGTGGCACCTGTGCGGCCTGTGGGACCTGCGGGACCTGCGGGACCTGCGGGACCGGCGAGACCTTCGAGACCTGCGGGACCCGTGGGACCTATGGGACCTGTGGGACATCTGGGACACGTGGGACCTGTGGAACCTGTGGGACCTGTGACCGCCGAGGACCCAAGTAAGGCCCTGAATTCTGGGACCGCCAGGCACCCAAGTAAGGACCTTACTTGGGACCCCGGGAATTCCTTATTAAATTTGGTGGATCGACAGATGTCTCGCACTTTGGGACCATCGAGGCCCCCCGTGGGGCATGTATTAAGGAACCAAAAGTTTCCTTACGTCCACCATGTTTTCTTGGAGCGGAAAGACCCAAAGTTCAAACGTCCCGGCGTGGCCGTCGGAGGCCCCCAACCAGCCACCCAGTTTGGAAACGCGCAGCAAATGTTTCGCCGAGGCTGAACGCGACTCTGCTGCCGTCGCCACCGTATAGCTGCACTGCATCCGGTGATCCACTGGCCTCAGGGCCCCGAAGAGTAAGCCTCCTAGCGGTGTCCTGACGACCTCCTGGAATCTGGGGGGAGACCGCCGGGGGACCTCCCCTGGTCCTCTTGGGGGCCTCCCGCAAACTTCCAGAAGGGGGCCGGGAGGTCTCCCAGAAGTTTTTTTCTGGTCCTTGCAAGCCTGCTGGGAATCCTCCCCGAGGACCAGGGTCCGGGAGCCTCCCCCAGACCTCGAAATCTGGCAGGGCTCCCTCCAAGGGGAAACTTCCGGGGAGACCAGGGGAGGCCCCCTGGAAACCTCCCCTGGTCCTCCCGGGCCGCTGGGGGGAAACTTGGTGGAGGACCAGGTGAGGTCTCCTGGAAGCTTCCCCTGGTCCTCCCGAAAGCCTCCCACAGGAGACCTCCCCCCTGCGGGAACTCTCATCGGAGGCTTCCAGGTGAACCAGGGGAAGCCTCCCAGAGACCTCCCCTGGTCGTCCCGGAAGCCTGGGGGAGGCCTCGCCTGGTGCTCCCAGGGGCCGTGGGAAGCCTCTCGCCACACCTTGTGGAAACCAAGGGAAGCCTCCGGAAGGCCTCCCCAAGCCCTCGGGGGGATCAGGGGGAGGTCTCCAGGAGAACCAGAGGAAGTCTGGTGGAGGCCCCCTCCACCTCGCCGGAGGAGGGCCCGCTGGGAGGTCTGGTCGACGTGGAAGGGGGGCATCCCACCAGACCTGTTGGAGGTGGAAGGGAGGCCTGGTACCAGACCTAGTGGGGTTGGGGGTAACTGAAGACCCAACCCAGGCAAAGCAAGAAAACCAACACGGAGGCGAACGCGGCCCAAGACGGCACCAGGATACCCCCCAGGCAACTCGCGACGGCCCAAGAGGGCCCCTTATGTCCCAGGTAGCCCCATATACGACTCAAGAGTGTCCCAGGAGGCCCCCATGACAACCCGACAGTAACCCATGACATACCACATGTTGTCCATGTGTGCCACGTGAAAACCCCAGGGCACGCAATAATGAGACAGGGAAAACGAAATGGAAGAAGGGAGGGTGGCAACATGGGGGACGTGGGAAGGGGGAGGGCGACGACGTAGACGAAGGAGTGCGCCCCGAAGCGGCGCGGAAGAGCGCGTCACATGTTGCGGCCCTTGCAAGGCTATGGGCGACGACATGTCGCGCGTTATGGCTTTCGTGTCGGTGCTCGAAGACTCGCCACGCCGAGTGCTGCGCGGTCGCGGTGCGCGGGACTTGCCGCGAACAGATCGGCATGACGCACGCGCCGTGGTTTCTACCACAACCGCGCGACGCGTATGATTTGTCAACAATGTCGCGCCCTCCACGAGCGGACCAGGCCCTCCACCTTGAGACGTGCGCAATAAAACACCATCAAAACATAATGCGAGTGGACGAGGGGGAAAGCACCAGAAGAGGTCGCGCGAAAGGTGGACAACAAATGAACAATGCCCACGGAAAAAATCACACGCGCAAGCGCCCAACGAAACAAGCTTATAGACACTCCAACAATTTGGCGTGCCGCGAAGAAGGGAAAAGGGGCGGGGGGCCCGCGTGCCCACGAGGAACAAACTTAACGGCATGGTAATCGCTACTGGACACGCCGTCACGCAGAGCCGCTCTGACAACACGCACGCACACGGGCGCGTCATCGCGCAAAAGCGGCCGAACCACGCCGCGCGAAGCATCGCTGCGCCAAGGCGATCCGCCCATGCAAAACACGCGCAAATGGCATCCGAAAAGAGCGTTACGCGCCGCGCAAACAAATATGGCGCGGTGCCGCAACAATCAGGCGGCTACGAATGTAAACTCCTCTGAACTGCGCGCGCGCGCGTCGTGCTAAATAGGCCGCGCCGCGCAGGCACGCCACTCGGTCTCGCGCGAGCACGTCGAAGGGAAGGTCTGCGGGAGACGCTCTGCAAGTGGCAATGAAGCAACCCCACGAGAACGCGATACATGTGAAATCGAAGCACGTGCCAACAGTAACCGCGACAACAGAACAACCAACAAAAAATCATTTTAAAGAAACATCCATAACTTCCGGCTGCGGTAGTTCCTTGCGCGGTCAGTGGAAGAGTAGCGAACGGCAGCAGCATTCCCACTAGTCGGTGCTTGTTGCGTCGGTTGCGCCGCTGTTTGCCGGAGAGCGGCGGCGCGTTTCTTTTCCGTTTCCTTGATCTGGTGCTGGCGCGCCTGCTGGTCGCCAGTGAGAGGTAGTCCGGTGTTCAGACCGACGCCCCCATGAAGAACCAACGCCCCCAGCTCCGCCTCGGCGAAAGCAGCGACGCGCTCTATCGCTTGCAGGGTAATAGCGCGATGCAGGCCAAATTGATTGCGAAGCTTAACCCATCTACGATTGAGCTGCGGCTCGGCTTCGTCGAAGACAGCAGAAAAGATGGATTCCATCGCTCTGTAAGCCAGAACCAGATTTGGAGGGTAGCAGCCCAGCTCGGCACACCTCCGGAGATTCTCCATCCACTTCAAAAGCTCCACCTGGGCCGCGCGCGGCTGCGAGCACGCACTCGGGTTCAGCGCTGAATTGATCAGGTGAACCTTCTCGTCCGCGCCGCCAGGGGAGAAAGTCTTCATCGCGTAGAAGAACGTGAGATGGGTCCACCTTGCCTTGGCGGGCCCTCCAGTTTACCCAATCGCGGATTGTCCTTCGGCAGCGCGTCGAGCACGCGTGGCCTGATCCACGCTTCTAACTGCAACCATGCCTCCGGCATTGAGCAGCAGGGAGAACCGCCACCCGCTGGTGATTCGGCATCTTAAGAAACAGATTACATGCCTTCTCGGCCTCGCGCTGGCACCACTTCCACCACTGGGTCAAGCGCGGGCCAGACGGGTCAATGGCCTGATCGTCAGAAATCCACCAACTCAGAAGTCTACCTGCCCTGGAAGAAGAATCGCCCATCTCTAGCTTGGGAAACTCTGGCACGAACACCTCAATTGACTTCATCAACATATTCAGCTCCGCCGGGCTCAAAGACTGCAGGGGCGCATCCCCGTCAAGAAGCCCAGGTGGAGTCGGCGCCAGTCTTCCGAATGCTCCCAGAAGCGGCGCTCCACAACTCGCGCTCTGCGGCTGCCGTGCAGATGGGCCCTCTGCCCCGGCTGCTGCGTGGCCCCCCAAGGGCCGCGCGGGCCGTGCACCTCCCAGGAAAGAATACAAGTCACTGTCGTTAGCGTTCGGAGGAATCGTCTGTGGCGTAACGGCGACCAGCGAAAATGGCTGCACGCATGGAGCAATGCTCCTCCCGCTCACGAAATTCTCTTGGTTGAAAATGACCTCCGTGCCGCGGGGGTTCACAGGCAGACGACTGGCCAACGCTCCGCTGCGCGATGCGCCTGCGCCTCGGGAGAGGACGCCCTGGTCGTCGGTGATACCCGGCTGAATCAGTCCTGGTGGTACTTGTTGCTGTCCGGGAACATCGGGTCGCGGCCGCAACCCTGGGTCCCCAGACGTCGTCGCAAGGTTCGCCTCCCTCCTGGGCAAGCTCGCCGTCGCGCAGCCGCCGCCCTGCAGCGGGGGCCTCGCCGTAGGTGCGGCGGTTGGCTGCGGCGGCAGCTCCTGCGGCTGCGGGGCCCCATGGCCCGCGGTCAACAAGTCGTCGGCCACGTTTCCTGCCCCAAAAATTGGGGCCTGATCCCCCGCCGGCGCGTCGTGCCACTCGGCGCTCGGTTCGGGGTCGCTGCGTCGGCCTGCCGCGCTGCGCGGCGCGCCGCTGGCACTCAGCTGGTCGTGCTCTGCATGGTGTGGTGCGGTGTTGTGTTGCTGTCGGGGAACTCATCCTGAACCTGAACAGACCGCCGGAAAGCCCATTCGAACTCTACCTGCTCTACTCTGCCCCCGATACGTTCGAACGACTCTTGGAAGTTCTTCACCGTAGTCGACAAACCCTCCACCACCGACGCCAGACTCTGGATCCTGTCGCTGAGTTCGTAGACGTACTGTTGGGCAGAAGCAGAAGCCCGGCCAAACCCATTGGAAAGAAGCCCTCCCGACGAAACCTGGCCAGGGGCCCTATCGGAAGGCTTCCCCCCCGACCGGTCCCCAGGCCCATCGGAAGGAGGCCCTCCCGACGGATCCTGGCCAAAAGGCCAATCGGAAGGCTTCCCTCCCGACTGGTCCCCAGTCGTCGGTGCTGCGGCGCCGTCGTAGGCGCTGTTGTAAGAGCTCGGCGGCGTGAGTTTCGTGGCGTTGTCTGCGGCCTTGTCGTCCAGGGTTTGTGGCCGCGTCGGCTCCGGCAGTGCTGGGAGTGGTTGAACTGGCTCTGGCGCTGGCGCCTCTTGTCGGCCGCAAGAAAAACCTCCCAGGGAAGCCCACGCAGTCTCCAGAGCGGAGATGGCGGGCGTGGCCTAGGTTGGCCGTGTGGCACGCCAGGCAGTGGCCACCAGCTGCGCCGGCAGCGCGGTCGAAGGACTGGGCTCGCCTGGCGGCTCGCTTAGGCCTGAGAAGCGGCCACTAAGCTGTCCAGGAGTCGAGGCTGGCTCTGCTGGCGGTTCGGGAGCTGGCAAAGACAGCGGCTCTGAAAAAGTAGCTCATTCCTTGGCCCCCTGCACTACTCCACGCACAAGCGAAAACGCTGCACCTGTAGCGGTCGCCGCTGCGCCTCCGATCGCCACTCCTACGGAAGCTGACAGACCAAGTGATTATGTGGCCCGCCCTCGCCAAGTAGTAAGCTGCTCAGCCAGAGAACGTGTCCATTGCTCCCGTCGTAAACAATTTTCATACATAGCGCACTGTTGTGTGATTCCGGCCATACATGTACCACAAAACGGGTACCCCTGGAAGAACTCGAGGTTGATACATTGTGGGTGGCCGAACACGCCGCACTACGTGCACAGCGCAAGTTTGTACACTTGAACATGGCATCGTTGACACTTCGCGCGTACAGCAACCAATAATCCGTTATTCGGCTTTGGGCTCAACACCCTTGACAAAGCGACTAACGGTAAATATTCTGACATGACGATCGCATTGGAACGAATAGAAGGATGTGGGATGAAAGGCGAATGCCTTTTTCCAGTCAGCGTGCGCTCGGCTTGGCCTTGAGCCAAGAAACAGAGCGTGTGCAGTTCAATTCGTGTTACATTGTATCTACTCACGTGCTCTGGGTCCTGGAACCGATCGAAAAGAAACCCTCCCGGCAAATCCCCGGACGTCTATACCCCGAGAACGGGTCGAGAGCCCAGGAAAAGAAGAAACGACCCAGGCAGGGACGGGGTCGAGAGCTCCTGGGGCTTCGCGCCTCCAGCGCGCGTTTGAGCACGTGTCACTATGCCGAAAACCACTGAAAAACTATTATTATTAAAAATGGAAGGAGAAAGTGCGCCCCCCGAGGGCTGGTTTGTGCCAGCGGTCTCGCCTTGCGTCGCGCCAGCAGGGTCTCTCTTCGCAGCAGCACCGTTGCACCCTCCTTTGGAGGGAGCCGGCCTGGTCGGGAAGCGCTGTTATCTCTGCCGAAAGAAGAAGCGCGAAAATCTTCACGCCGAAGACGGAGGGAGAGAGTTCTAAACGGTAATTAATTAAGAATCCGGCACGGAAAAATATGAAACATATGATACAATGGGTGCAACGGCATGCTCATGATCACTCACTGCTCCCTCATGGCATTCCCTCTCCCTTGATGCTATTGCTGCATGTTCTTCATGAGAAGGTGGGCCCGGAAGGACTCACGCGTCCTTTCCTTGTCGTCGCCCCTCCCCAAAATCGCCCAGTCTAATGACGAAGAACGAACGAGCCGCGCTGAAGCGGCAGACCGTCGAGGGCTAGCACACTGTTGGAACCAGCGGTGCTGTCGGCAGCGCGCTGGCGGAGAACCTCAAAACAGCATTGCCGGACACTGCCCCTCTCTTGTCCGGCGTTGGTTCCCATCCGCGGGGCGTCGAAGCTGCTATCGGGCCCTCGGGCAGGGCGAGGCGCGCCCAGCGGAGGAGGCGGGCGCGTTCGACGTTCACGTGGCAGTAGCCGCGCCTGCGCATGTTTGACTTCGACTGGGTTTACCGCGCAGCGACACGCAACTAGCTGGCAGCGCGGGACCTGCCAGCTCTGAAAAGCTACCCTGATAGGATGACGTTCAAGCGAGGTGAATCTGAGTCGTCAGAAAAATCCGCCGACCCAAGAGGTCAGGGCGTGTGAGATGCTTCCCCCTCCCAAAACCCCTCCCCCCAGAGCCTGTTCCGCCCAGTTTGGGGGGGAGGGGGGGGCAAATGCGTCAGCCGCGCCCTTGGAGCCTCGGGGGGGCCCAAAACGGTCCAAGAGAGTTCCAAAAGGTCGCCCGGACGGTCCCAGAGGGCTACAAGTCGCCAAGAAGTCGCTTCTAAACGCACAACATTGCCTCCAGACGGCCCCAGAGGCTCCTAAGACGCCCCGAAAAGCCACCAGGAGGCGCCCCAAGAGGCCCTCAAGAAGCAGAAATCGTCTCATTCCCTTGGGAAAACGTGCATTTTTAGCACAGTCGCCTCATGGGCGCTCACGAGGCACATCACGGCCCAAGAAGCCTTCGAAAGTCAACCCCAGCGAGCCCAAGAGGCTCTCAAGAGGGCTCCAAGATGGCATCAGGAGTGCCCCAAGAGGGCCCCAGAAACCACCACAACGGCCCAGGAGAACACCAGGACGGCCCCAAAATGGGCCAAGAGGGTCCCAAAAGGCCTCCTGGACGGTACGAGAGGGCTACGAATCGTCGAGACATCCCTCCCGTACGTCGGAGATTGCCTCCGGACGGCCCCAGGGGCCTCCTGGACGCCCCAAGAAGCCACCAGGAGGCGCCCCAAGAGGCCCTCAAGAACCAAGAAAGTCTCATTCCCGAGGGAAAACGTATATGTTCAGCAAATTTGCCTCCTGGACTTTCAAGAGGCCCACAACAGCCAGAGAAACCTTCAAGATCGACCCGAGACAGCCCAAGAGGCTCCCGAGAGGGGCTCCAAGACGGCCCGAGAGGGTGCCAAAAGGGTTCCAGAAGCCACCAAAGCGGACCAGGAGGGTTCCAGGACGGCCCCAGAGGGACCCAAAGTGGGCCAAGAGGGACCCAAGGTGGGCCGTCGAGAGACCATCGATCCAAGACGCCCGAGATTGCACCCAGACGGCCCCAGGGGCCCCCTAGACGCCCCGAGAAGCCACCAGGAGGCGCCCCAAGAGGCCCCCAAGAAACAAAAAATGTCTCATTCCCAGAGGAAGACGTATCTGTTCAGCACTTTCGCCTCTGGGGTTTCCACGAGGCCCACAGCAACCTAAGAAGCCTTCAATATCGACCCAAGACAGCCCAAGAGGCTCCCAAGAGGTCTTCAACACGGCCCACGAGGGCGCCAACAGGGCCCCAAAAGCCACCAACACGGCCCACGAGGGCCCCAGGACGGTCCCCAAAACGGGCCAAGAGTGCAACGTCTCGTCAGGAGATCGCTCCAAGACGCCCGAGAAAAAACGTGTCACTCCCCAGGGAAGTCGTATATAATCAAAACATTCGCTTCGCGGCCGTTCACGAGGCTCACAACAGCCCAAGAAGCCTCCAATATCGACCCACGATAGCCCCAGAGGCCTCCAAGAGGGCTCCAAGACGACCCGAGGGGCCGGCAGCGCGGCGCAAGCACATGGCCTCCAACACTTCCAACGTGGCCTTCAAGTTCACCCAAGAAGCCTCCAAAACGGCCCAAGACGGCCTGAGAGGCCTCGAGAACGCCTCCAAGACGGCCCAAGAGACCTCCAAGAGGTCCTCCAGGCAGGCCAGAAAAAGTCAAAATCATTGATTTCCCTGAGGTTTGCTTCTTTCGACCTTCCGACGGCCCCAGACGGCACAAGAGGCCCAAGATCGCCTCAAAGTAGCCCCAAAGGCCTCCAAGATCATCCCATAGTCGAAAACGCACTGGTAAGCCAAGATATATGTTCCGCCTTAGGCGCTCCCATATCCCAGGCTTTGGCTCATGCCGCATGAGCAAGAGAGCAAGATGAAGCATGGGATCTGGAGTAAAGGATAGAAGGGGCATCTTTTCCGATCTCAGATGCGAGTAGTGCGCCTCGGTGAGGCGCAATCGCATGTTCGGCCGGGCCCGGCTTGAGCCAGGCACGGCAGCGGTGCATGCTCGATTTACATCTCGCCTTTAACCCTCTCCGCTTAAAGTTGGAGGGGGAGGGGACGAGCAAGCACCGCATTTCTACATTACGCGGAAAACCAGTGCTAGGCAACAGCGGCTGCCTACAAGGCAAGGGCGCGCGAGTAGCCTCGCTACCGGCGAGTTTCCTCGCTACTAAAGCGCACCTGCGCGCGGGTTCCCCCGCTAGCTCGGGGGGCAGGGCCGTCCTGAGACGACCTGCCCGCCCTATACGGAGTATGTTTCTTCAGCTCGTGCTTGAAGGATTGCTGACCGGCCATTACCTGTAGGAGCAACGCGCGGTCAATACTACCTTTGGTATGACCATCGGCAGTCATATCCCGCGTGTCACACCATTGGACGCTTTCAACGATTCCGCGCTCCATCATCTGGCGGATCCAGCTGATGTGCCCAAGCAGAGTGCATTCTGTGGGCTTCTTCAGATCTTTGCTAGACAAAGACTTGAAGACAGACTCGGCATCAATAGTCAGAGTGACTTTGATACATAGACCACCCAGTTCCAATATGTTCTTCAACTGTGTGGGGGTCAATGGTCCCGAGTGTAGCTCGTGGAGCGTTACAATGGTCGGGTAGCAGTCTTCCAAGTTGTGGGCTGCTGCCAGTGTTTCCGCAGAGTAGCTCGAACGCACCTGCAGTCGATGAGACTTGCAGTGTGCGTCCACCAGGTGCACGACGGGTTTCCCCGCTTGCGTGTGGCCACGCCTCAGCAGGTTAGCCCCGCGGATACCGTAGCCTTTGACTTCGTCGTCTTCATCTCCGTTGAGACGACGATAGCCAGAATCGCTATGCAGGTCGACCTCTCCTGTTGGAGTCATAGCTTGATACACGATCTTCTTCGGACCTGCCTGCAATTTCCTGGTAACCGCGTTCAGTCGTCGTACCTGGATGTTTGTCGGTTCCTGGATACGTTGCAGTGAAACAACATAGACCATCAGCCATACCTGCGTGATCAACGCATAGGCTAGAGCGCCACGAAGACTGACGAACATATCAGAAATCGTCTTTGTCGCTTTGCTCTCAGGATCAGCGCCTGTGAGCTCTGGATGTGTGATAGGAAGAAGTTGTTTGATGTATTCGTCCTGATCAAGAGTGACGCCCCCATCGTCGGTCTTGTTGTACCGAACGGCACAATTTGTATATGTGTGCTTGTTCAGTTTGCACTTTCCAAACGTATCTTCAACACATTTGACGTACTTATCAATGGAATCTTCCTTCCCAGTCATAGTGATGTCATCAACGTGTTTGGCTGTCAAGAGGTTTGAACTCATCTCGAACTCTTCATCGTATGAAGTAGGCTGTAGTCCAAAGCTCCTGGTGATGGACCTGAGCTTCAGCGAGAATGCCCTGGGAGCATCCTTCGTGCCAGTCCCCGGCTTCAGGCACCGAAGACAATGCTTTGATTCGTCGTATGACTCAAAGCCTGGCAATGTGCGAAGGACAGCCGCTGACCCAGGAGGTAGTGCGAAGCACACCACGCGCTCTTTCTCGCCCGTTGCCGCGGCGAGCTCGCTATAGGTCAGCCCCTTCAAGAAAGCCATGTTGATATCCAGGGAAGCGATGATCCAAGCTGTGTTGCATGCAGCAGAACTTGCGAGCAGTCTCTGGTTTGACCTCCTTGCCGTGCCAGAGAGAGTTTCGATCGACATCGAAGGCTTCAATGTCCATGAAGCCACGAAGTACCAAGCGCAACCTGATCGTCCGTTCCATTTCGCCCTTCTCGTTCTTGACAAACTTCCATTTGTATACATAACGTGAAGTCATGATGTTCGACGCTTTGCTCAAGTCAGTCATCTGGAAGCATTTGTTGTCAAGCCAAGTCTTCAATTCTGTGTAAAGGGCTTTGGAAACTTTGACCGGATTCGCTTGAATGTCGGCCTTCGTGAGTAGGTCGTCTTCTTTGACGACCACGGCACGTTTGGAGGCAGCACTAACATATACTCGCATAGTTGTGACGCTGCTGTCATCCAACAGTCGGTGTTGCTGCTCAGACAGGACGACCTTGGACATGTCTGCTGTGAAGCAAAGCTCGATGTACTCCCCGTGCTCGTCAGAGTCCAGATCATAGTGGCTGTCCGGATCAGTGGAGCACAGAGGAACGTAGTAAGAAGTGTCCATGTCGCATCCTGGCGGGTGACCCCGCACCGGCAAGTGGCCTTGCACATCTTCACAGGTCGTAAAGACCAACACGCACTGTGAGTCTGTCATGTATGTAGGAACTGTGTGCATGACTTCTTCTGTGTCAGCTTCAAGGAGTGTTCTGTCATCCATCAGTTCAGCATACCATGACTCCAAGACAAAGACATCCAGATCCTCTTCTGTTTCCTCTACGATGGTCGGGAGCCGACCATCATTCGCCGCAGGAGGCTGCTCAGGAGCAGCTGCTGGAGGTGGCTCGCTTGGTGGTGGACCATCAGCGAGTTCCTCAAACTTAGTGAGGTCTCGGTCGAATCCAGCAGGCGGCTTCTTGGATTTAAGACACTGGATG
The DNA here is from genome assembly GCA_963575745.1 of Prorocentrum cordatum. Lineage (NCBI taxonomy): Eukaryota > Dinophyceae > Prorocentrales > Prorocentraceae > Prorocentrum > Prorocentrum cordatum. Next base: position 26,481 of record CAUYUJ010008857.1, on the reverse strand, counting down.
ATGCGTGAATGTGTAGACCCTGTGATGTCGTAGATGTTCAAGGCAGTGCCATCAGCTTCATAATAATGAAAGCCAGGGGTCACATCGTTATCATAATGCACTAGTGTACAGCTGTCTGCATAGGGTGCAGCAGGCAACTTAGTCAGGCTCTTAGCAAGTCGCACAGCAACCACGTTTTCAATGCGAAAATAGTTGCGAATGAGCTATTGAAGAGACAAGTGCACCTTAGGCGAGAGCCGGCTCGCAGCAGTCATCTGCAGTCGGCCCTGTTTCGCTGGTAGGTATCCGAAAGTCATAGCGGGTTTCCCCGCTGGCAGACCGGCAATAAAGGCCAATACTGTCCGAAGGGCCGTATTGTCCGATCCTATCTCGCGGACCATCAGTGCTTCGATGTACAGCGTATGTCGTGTGTCAGGATACTGTACTCGCACTTCGCGACTGCCGACCTTCACGATGACCTGGCCTCGGTCAGGTTCGTTGCGGATGACCCGGTATGGACCACTCCATCCACCCCAGTCGTCTTTCGTGGTGGTCGGGCGATGATAGTCCACGAGATCTCCCTCTTTGTAGTGAAATTCACCCGTAGCAGTAGTCTTCGTACGAAGAGCCCTGTTCGTCTTGGCAACCGCAGTGGCCTGCGTGATTGCCTCCAGACTAACCCTCCTGATTGTCTCTTCCCTTGAGTGATCTGATGATTCAGCGGACTGATCATGGTCCAGGACAGGGAAATCGGGAAGCATAGCTGGTTGTCTGCCATGCAGCGCATTATACGGAGACACTTCGTTGTAGAAGGTGAATGCGTTGCTGGCAAACAAGGCTTCATGTAAGAGACGAGTGAAATTCAGAGGAATATTCAATCTATTCAGTTCTTCTCCCATCACGTGTATGAGGTGTCGCAGGATGCCGATCCTAGCTTCGATAGTCGTGGCGCGCTGGCCACGCGCTCGGATACGAAGCTCTGTTCCCTTGGATTTAAGGATGGCCTTTGCTGTATCGTTATTAAGCGCTCCTTCCCCATCGGAGTATAGGATCTTAGCAGGGCCATGTTGCATCCAAGTTGTGTGATAGGCATCGAGAACAGCGTGCATAGTCTTATCAGGAATCTCTGTGCCAGCTGCCCAGCGAATACAACGGTCGATGATGTGAAAAACAATATGTTCCTGTTTGTAAAAGAAAAGATCACACTCGACTTCCTCGTTGAAACGTCCTGGCAGTGACACGGAAGGCATCACCGTGTTGCCTGGTTTCTCCCAGGCACGACATTCTCTACACGAGTCGCAAATGCCTTTGATCAGACTCAAACGGGTTTCACCCAGACCAACCTTAGCTAGAATCATCCGCATCTTTGGTTCCTTGGCATGAAACCATCTCAAGTGAAGCTTGCGGAGTTCTCGCTGCACTACAGCTGGGTCAAAGCTGCGCAGGTTTTGAAGGCTGAGCTGAACGTCGAAGCGAGTCCAATCAGGAAGCCTTGGCCTTGGCCTCGGCTCTGCATGAGGCTGCGGCGGCGGTGTCACCTCCCTCTATGCGTCCGCGCCTTGCTGCCACTTGCGGCAGTCTGCGGTGATCGCCAGAGCTGCCAGCGCCAGTGGTGTCACCATGAGCCCCCTCGGCCTTGGTGATGTCATGGCTGCTGGCGCCTGCGGTTGGATCACCCTCACCGGGCCGTGGCGGCCGAGGCGCGCGTATGCGCGCTTTCGCGGCCGGCGCCGCTTTTGCGGCTGGCGCCGCTTTTGCGGCTGGAGCCGCTTCCGCGGCTGGCGCCGCAGGAGCGGCTTGCCCCGCTGGGCGCGGCTGACCAAAGTTATCTGGCAGCTTCCATTTTTCGGCGAATCTGCATTGGCCAGATATCTTGGTATGGTGAGGATTGCTCTTCTGATATTCCTTCTTACAGCTTGGACAGTCCCAATAGTATGGTTCAACATCGTACCATCGACACAACTTCGGATTCCTGCTGTGCCTTGGTGATTGTTTGTAGTTGTTGTCTACACAGCCAGGGCGCCCAAGACCGCCAGGTGGTGGTCGCAGGATTTCTCCGTTTGAGTGTCTCTGGATTGTTGGGTCGTCCAAGTCGTAGCCAGCACTGTTTGTTACGAACGCGTAACTGCGTCCGCGATTCGCGAATGGATCGCGACCGTAAGCAAACAGATCTTTGGCGATTTGCACCGCATCAACGATCAATGACTGCATTCTGTAGGTATATTGTGCCGCCCTTGCTAGTTCTTTGTTGCAAGCATTGGCGTGCACATGATTACCTGGACAACGCTTGCCTCTGAAAGGTGCCAACAACTCTTCTTTGTTTGCCATCATTTGTGCTGGCTTGCGAATGTACTGTCCAAACGAATCTTTGAGACCAGTCGTGCATTGATCAATAATCGTTTGGCAAGTGGCCTTGCGTTGTGCCAGTTCCTTCCATGGTTGGATCTCATCTACCCACGTGCCCATAGGTTGCTCCCTGAGAAAGAAACGTCTTAAGTCGTCTTGTAATAGAGCGACTGTTCCGCAGAACGTGATGTGAGGCAGGTCCTCTTTGTGGTGTTTAAGCCACGTATCATGATTGACCTGCGCATTGAAGTATGAAGGCCCGTAGTTCTGCAGCTTGGCTGCAAAATCGTGATCTTGACAAAGCAAGTCTTGAGGTAGTGAAGGACTGCTCTTTGTACTTCCGAGTTTCCAAGGTCAACCATAGATATCTTATCAAGGTTCCCGCCCGACGAGAGTCCCCTCTTGAAGGCTAATATGGATATACCACCCTTGCCCCCACATAATTCAAGCATGTCCACTTGATTGTTTCTGCCGTAGCATAGTGACTGGACCATCGAGAAGACATCAGCATGTGAGTCAGCGGGTTGCCCCGCCGGTAACATCATGAAGATGTCCTCTGATTCGCTGTCCGAGTCCGAGTCATCAAGAGGAACGTCGTTGAAATATGTGGAGCAGTCAAGCCCTTTGAGGTCCTCTCCACAATCGTCGTTACCGTCTTCCACTTTCTTCGGGATTTTCTTCGGTTTGATGCCAGCCTCTTTGTCAGCTTTCTGCTTTTCTTTCTGTTTTATCCTGGCATCAGTGGGCAGCGCGGTTTCCGCGGAGAGATCCGCTGCGGAAGGATCCGCTGTTAGGTCAGGAAATGGCGGAATTTCAGAAAAGTTGGTGGGTCGCGTTTGGCAGCGCTCAATCGAAGGGGGAGGAGACCGATCGTCATCGACGATCGTCACACGCTGTGGGCGTGGCCTTCGCGACTCACCGTCGCCGTGAAGGACTGGAGCCGGAGGCTCCCAGTACAACCGAGTACTGATGTTTGTAACCCCATCAGGTAATGGAGCTACATAATTGTACCCAGTCGGCTGATCCTGGATTTTGATATCTTGAACGATCTTATGCGTGTCCAGGTTGGTCGTGACTCTACGAACAACATGGTCCCATTGAGGGCCCTTTTGTGGACATTGAACGTAGTGTCTTACCTTTTTGTCAACGCGCGTACACACACTGAGGTGTACCGCACTCCGCTCATTCCTAATCATGTTGGCTTTATTGAGTTGATCAAGGAAGCGCGCAGTGATGATAGCCAAGGTTTTATGCCGAAACTCGGCACGTTGCTGATCTTGGCCATGCCAATCCAAATCATGTTCTTTGTGTGAGCCACAAGTACATCTCCATAAGTTTAGCGGTATATGAGGACAAGATGTAGCAACTTGTATATAGGAACCACTGGGATATTTACTGGAGCGATCAAACTTGATACCGAAATGACAAAGTCTCATTCGTATGATGCTTAGCTTCAAATCTTCGACAACATCTTTGATCGGACCCTGTTTCCAGAAATACCCGGGTGGCCCCAGGATGACAATCTGCATTCTCAGAGCACGCGCTTTGATCAGGAGATTTTGTATACGTTGATAGTGGGGTCCCGCCCTCTTTCCTGGAGTACGAACGTACCAATCAGAGGGTGTGGCCACCCACAACATATTATAGTCTCCTGCCAACAGGTTTCCCAAATACTGTGTTCCAGTTGAAGTCATTACCTCGTTATGGGTAATCCGGTCACATATATAGCCACGGGTTCGGAGTTCAGCGCAAGCTGTGCGAATATCTTCGATAACGAGACATTTTGAATGATATTTCTCCTCTCGGGCCTCAGCGCGGCCAACGTATGTAGCGAGGAGGCCGGTATTCGGCTTCTCTTCGCAAGCGAGCGCCGCCGGCGCGCCCGCCTGCCCCCGTCAGCGGCTGTCGTGAGACCAAGTTGCCGCTTGACTCGGAAGAGTGCTGTTCGCGGATGGCTCCGCAGGAGTCGCTGGCGTGGCCACGCTCGCAGATAGACTCGGCGGATTGTTCTCAGAGATGTCAAAGTATTCCGTCCACTTCCGTAGCGTGACCCACGATCTCCGCTCTCTCACCTCGCTGCGTGCATGACGACAGCAGGCGGGTTGGCCCCGCAGAGTCCGACGAACCTCCGCCCGTGTAGCTTGGTGGTGGTGGCGGTGACGCGGGTGGCCCCGCTGGATCCTCAGGCGTCCATTTGCTCACCGCCTCCTGGACTGTCCAGAAGATCTTGGACTTCAGGGCGGCCTTTGCGTTCTCAGGAGGTGGGTGCCAAGTCCCTTCGGGACCCTGTCGGCCCTCCCACCAGCTGTTCAGCGTCCTGTTCACGATCAAACGGGTCGTGTCCTCCAGGAGCTGCTTGTCGATATACGGCTCGACGATGTACGTATCGGTCGTGAAGGTCGCGGACTGTCCCGTCGCGGGTGGCCCCGCTGTCGCGTCAGCGGGTGGCCCCGCACTGACGGGGTCCTCTTCGTTCTCCGTCTCGGTGTAGCCATCTCGACTGCTGCGGATCGTGAAGGTGTTCGTGACCGCGTGGCTCTTGGCCCCATCGTACAGCCCGCAGGGAATCGCAAGATGTCCCGAGGGAGTCTTCTTCGCCTTCAGGACCTTGGCGCCTCTTCCCAGCTTCAGGGTGTAGTCGCCGCTGGGGAAGATGACCTTCTGGTAGCCCGGCTTCAACACGATGATCGTATCACGTGCCTCCATGGCTCCTAGGCCCCAGATAGCCGGGATATTGGCGCCCGAGCCTTCTGCGATGTTGGAGGCATACTCCTCAATGCGGGGGCTCGCCTCGTTGGCGTACTGTACCCCGATCTTGAAGTTGCCCATCTTCCGACATATCGCAGCGCCCTCCCCAACACCATTGATGTAGAGGGTCTTGCTCAGGGTGCAGATGGCAGGTCGGTAGTTGAACCTGGCCATTATCTCCTGGAAGGTCCGCGCCGTGTTGGATCCAATGATGTTCACATTAGAACCAATGTCCAGCATGAACGAGATACAGGGCATACCATCTTCATCAGGAAAGAATGTCCCATTGCGCGCTGCAAGAGCGACCTGTACGCCAGTGTGGTCGTTGGTGTGGTACGTGATCTGCGATCCGAGTGTACCCCTCAACAGGCGCTGTTCAAGAACCCATTGACTCATGGTCAGCTCGGTGCACCACATCTGCTCGTACTGGCGGCGCTCCTCCACAGTAATCGGTTCCTGCTGGAGGACCCAATAGTTTGCAGATAGCGTGGACATCCATTCGCCTCCTGGTGGCAGCGTGTCAGTATCGTCACGCGCGTAGGTCAGCCCCTCTGTGTCGATCATGAATGTGGAATGGAACTGGGCTGCCTCTGCGCTCTCAGCGCTTGCCCGGCTTCTGGCGCTGACCGGGCTTGCCACTCGAGAGGTCCTGGTCGATCCAGTTGGCCTCCGAATCCCGCCTCCGCTCCTGCCACTCCGCCTGATGTTAGCCTCCATGTTCCTCAAGAAACCTGGGTTTGGAGGTCCGTTAGCGGGTGGCCCCGCTTGGGCGGCGGGAGCCGCTTCAGCGGGTGGCCCCGCAGCTGGGGGCTCTTGCGCTCGGAGCGTAGGCAAGATCGGCATCTGAATGCCTTGTTCTGGCGCTGGCCAGGGGTATGCCTGTGCAGCTGGGGCACGTGCGGATGGCTCCGCCGATCGTGCGGCTCGAGCCTCCAGTGCCTCCACTGCTTCGCGTAACCGACGCATTTCGCGGGCATCTGCAACGTACCTCTCCTGCTGGCGCGCTTGGTCCGACTCAGCATCGCGCTGTCCAGCATACGGGAAGTGTGCTATCACTATGCCCGGTCCACGGCATACGGCACAGGGGGCCTCGTTCGGCGCACCTGGCCGCTGATTGCGGACATGCTGCTGTGCAACACGGTCCCAGCATATGTCGTGGAAGAAGTGCCCGCACGCCAGTCTCCACACTGTAGTACCCATCTCGTAGTTGTCCATGCAGATTGGGCACTGAGTGAAGTTGTAGTCTGAGATGACTGGAGCAGGCAGGTCAGGGCGAGTCCGAGCTTGGCGCTCGAACGTGGTTTCGCCCTCCCGATATGGCGTCGGTGGCGGCCGCCTTTCTGGCCGTTCAGCAGGTGGCCCCGCTTCCGCGGGTGTCCCCGCTTGGGCCTCGCGCTCAATCCTTCTCTGGATCGCGCGTTGTTGGCGCAGCCTAGTGTTGTCACGAGCCTGCTGCCTGGATGCCAGTATCGCTTGCTGCGTGTTGTGCGCGTCGCGGATGTAGTCTGGCATGCTGCCCATAGCGGCTGGCACCGCGAGACCAGCTGGCTGAACTATGGTCTCGGGGTCCGTCGGTGTGGGCATGTAGGCGTAGTGTGGCATAGACTGCGCATCGACCGCTCGTGTAAACTGCAAACGAAACATCTCATTAGCTAAGTTCCGAGTGTATTCGTTCGCAGGTGGCCCCGCAATCATAGGAGTGTTATTCATCTGCGCGTAGTACTCAGGGTACATCGGCGCGTCCATGGCCGGCGCCTCTGCTGGACCGTGATTGTCCCATCCGTATATCGGGTGTGATGCTATTCCTGGAATAAACACCTGTCGATATGGATTCGTGGGATCAGCGTTTGGAGCATCTTCAGAAGTCCAACTCCAGAGAGGTCGGAAGTCGCCATGGCTTGTGACGTCTATGTTGCGGTTCCGCAACAGGCTGGGCACTCTTTCAGCTTGTTGTTGCAGAAAAGTAGCCTGTGCTCTTAAGTTAGCTGCCCGACGTTCGTAGTCTGAACCTTGCTGTCCGTCAGCGGGTGACCCCGCTTGAGCGGGTGGCTCCGCAGGCGTTCGCTCAGCGGGTGACCCCGCAGCCGCTCCTCCTTCACTACCCCTCGGAGTGCCAAAGGGAGTGGTTGCTTGGAGTGCTGCCGCGAGTGCTGGATTTCCGCGAATCGCCTGGAGTCTTTGCCACAAGCTGTTCTCGCTCGTTTCAGACGGCGGAGTCCGGAACGGCGAGCCACCATCGGAGCCGCCCATAGGGACAAACCTCGCACCTCCAGCCTGCTGCGGAGGGCGTTGTGGCTGTGGTCCTAGGGCGCCTGGTGGCCCCGCAGGAGTGCGCAGGTTCCTCTGCTGTGCGTCTTGGATACCTGCATGCACTGCCCACGGGTCAGCACGGTATAGCTGATCGGTCAGTCCAGAAACGTCGGCTGGTGACAGGTAGCTGTTGAGGGCCTGGACCCATGTCTGCTGGTCCGGCCTCCAAGGAGATGCTACTGCGGCTACTGGCGTGACCACTTGCTGCCATGAACCATCCGAGGTGTCTGCCGCGGGTGTCCCCGCTCCTGCGGGTGGCCCCGCCTCAGGCATGACCTCGTCTTCCTGGGCATTTATCATGAGGACTGTCTGTGTGAGGTACGGTCGTGGAGCAACGTCTTGCTCGGTCATGGTCAGGTTGAATGGGCGACCGCCCGTCTTAGTCCAGCCCTTTAGGTACATGGCGTGCTCGTCCATCACACCCAGAGTTCTGTCGCACATTTTAAGTGGCAAGTAGTCCTCGGAGCAAATCCTGTCCGCGGGTTGGCCCCGCTTCCGCGATTTGTTGTAAGCCAGCGGATTGCTCCAGGCTTCACCGACCCGATATTTTGCAATGCTCACAATCTGAAGGATATGATCGGGCGGTATGCGGCCATTGTGGCCCCGTGTCATGACGATGTCATTCGCTGACCTCCATAAAGAGAAGCCGCTGGACAACATCTTGCTGATGCTGCAGAAGATGAGCACCTCAGAGTCAGGACGGATGCCCGACTGAATCCTCGGGTCACCCGGGAGGTAGGGGCAGCCGTGAACGAACTGGCGCCCCCCCTGCCCCTTAGGGTTGTCCTGTGCGAGGCATGAAAGGCCATTCTCAAGGATGCCCTTAACATGCTCCCACTGTGTCCCGTGGATAAAGTATACTGGGTCATCTGGTTCCTTCATCCATGTCGTGATGGGCTTATAGAGCGACTCTGGGCAGTGGATGCCTGGGCTGCTATGGCCGTTCGTGGCTCTGATGAAATATTGTGGCCTGCGTGCCGTTGGTCGGAATCTGGGAGGTAGCTTCATGCTATCCTCGACGCATTTCATCTGGAGCCTGCCCTTCTGCATGCCATGGTTGTCGATCATCTCGCAGCAGTTCAGCAACACCCAATACACGTATGAGCAGTGAGGGTTGCCCTTGATAAGCACATCGTGCATGTCCCGGTAGCCTTTCCACTGATTGTCACCAGTCCAATTTGTCAGCAAGTCGTCAACAAAAACCCAGCCATCGTATGGATCGAAAGTGTCAATCTTTTCGAAGTATCGGCTGAATCCATCTTTCCAATACGGACTATGGCGTAGGGCTGTAGAGAACCATATTGACACCTTGGCCATTTGCCAATCGCGCGGCAGAGTCGGATCTGTGTTAAACCTCTTCATGACCTTCATGAGCTCTGCCCTGTGCTGCGCGACGCGCAATGGCGGCCTGTCCCGCAACATATTGCCCACGACTTGTTGTTCACGTTCCCATTCATTACGGCGCTCGAAGTTACGACGATCGGGGCAATTGATGACCTCGTATCGATCTGTATCATCTCGAGTGACTCGTGGGTTTATGGTGCGCTTCGGGCCTTTGTCTTCAATGCCTTGCCAATATTCAATGGCTCCCAGAGGGATGTTCTTGAGAACAGACGACGCTGGTTGCCGACGTGCGGGTGGCCCCGCTGCTGCAGCTGGCGCCGCTGCGGCTGCCGAGGCAGCTCCAGCGGACGACCCCGCACCAGGGCGCGGGTGACCTTGGTCAGCCAGCGCATCGTCGGCTAGTTTCTGTCGGTTGTCAATTTCTTTGAGGGCTTTGCGGCGTTCTTTTTCTGAGGGAGTGCCTTCTGCGGGTGCCCCCGCTGCTGCAGCTGGCGCCGCTTTAGCGGGTGGCCCCGCAGAGCCCTTGTCCTCCTTACCTTTGGCGGCTGCCTCTGCCCGCACCGACCTCAACCCAGCCTCGGGCTTCGGCTGCGCTTTCATTCGTGCCGAGCCTGGTCGTGGTGCAAGGCGCGGCTGATGCAGAGTTGGAGTCCAGTCACCTCGGAAGGCTGCCTTAGGCTGGTTGCGATCTTCGTCCTTGACGTCGCCTTGGGCAGCCGGTGGCATCGGGGCTGATGGTCCAGCAAAAGCCTTCCTCCTCTCCGTCACGGACGGGCCGGTAGGCTCTCCCGGCTCAGGGTCGTCCTTCTTGGCGATCCCTCTGGCCTTCGCACGCCCCTGTGCACCTTCGGGGCTCTTGGAAGGATACCTCTTCGCAGGAGAAGGTGGAGGCGAGGAGTCGGCTTCAGGTCCTGGAGGTGGTTTGTTGCCTTCGTCTGGTTGTGGACCAGAGGGGTCTTTAGGAGGGCCTTCTGGCTGGCCATGATCATGGATGACCTGCCTCATCTGGTCGATGTTGGCAGTACCTTTTATGGCCAGCTTGTACTTGCCATTTTCGTGGCGGTAAAGTACCCTCGTGCAAAACCACTTCTGTGCCGAGGAGCTGTAGTAATCCGATAGCCCTTATAACGGCGACGAGGCGACGATCGAAAGCAGTGCCCCGGCACTGCTTTGAACGCGTTCAAAGCAGTGCCCCGGCACTGCTTTGAACGTATGATATGATGATATGATGATGATTATGATTGATGATGATGATGATTTTTCCAGCGTACACTGTCCGCAACTGCGGCAATCAACATCATGCTCCACTTGCCCGCAACTGCGGCCATCACCAACGCTGCCCCTCGAAGCTCCGCGGAGGGCGCTCGGCAGGTCGCCCGCTCGAGCCCCACTCGACTTCACGCTGAGGAGGCGAGCCCTCAGGGGCATTGTCCGCAACTGCGGCATGATCAGAGGGCCACCACTGCGCGCCATCAGCGCCCCATTCGCTCGAGCTCCAGTCCCACCAGGACCAGCCCTGCCATCTCGTGGCGGGACTGCGCGCCTCCCATGCGCCGCTGCCGCTGGCGTCCCAGGACCCAGCCGCCACTGCGGCCCAAGAAGGGGTCGCATCGTCGCCGTTGGCAGCTTGCGGCGGTGGCGTGTTCCCAGCTCGCTCAGCCCCAGCGTCTCTCCCCGCAACTGCGGTTCCCATCTGGGTCGGACGCCCTTCCCCGCAACTGCGGTGTCCGCGTAGCTGCCCTTCTTGCCGCCCTTCTTGCCGCCCTTCCTGCCGCCCTTCCTGCGTTCCAACCTCGCGGCGAGTCTTTCAGGTGACCTGCGGCACGTAATGTGCGTGAAAGCCACCAGAGGGAAGTGCGCTCCGTGCCTCGCCCTGCCGAAGGCGCCATGCCATATCTTGTCGTCGAGGTTGCCCTGCTTCACTCTGAAGGGATGGCGCACCCAATCGTCGCGTTCCCTGCGCGCCATCCTTTGCTCAAACTCCGCAACTGCGGTCAAGGATTCGCCAGATGGCGTCAGGCAGGCGCGCATCTTGTTTTCAACGGGCTCAGCCTTGGGCACGTAAGTCTGAAGCATCTTCCCAGGGCCATTCGTGTAGTCGAAGACAGGGAAAGACGGATCATGCTGGGTCGTCAAGAATCCGCCCTCACGGTCGTGCAGAACACTCAGGCCATGGTGAAGCTTATACTGCCCAGGACAGCTTATGAACAAAATCGCCATGCTGTCTGCCCTGGGCTGGCCGCCTGCTGTCTTCCAGGGGGTCCACGCGGCGACGTCCACAGTCAGGCCGCAATTGCGGCACCAGGACACAAGCTGGAACATGCACATGTTGAAGTCCCCCCTGCAGACCTTCACGTCCCATTCCCTGACGTAGGCGACGAACCAGTTGTAGAACTCATGGAGCTTCGTGACGCCCCAGTCTTGGTTGGCCAAGCTGTGGTGGACGTGCACCGCCATGACGTTGAAGGAGCCCCCCAAATGGGCCACGGCCTGGTCCAGGTGGACGCGCACCACCATCGCCCTGGAGTACTTGTTGTGCAGCTTTGGCGCAGGAGCCTCCGCAACTGCGGACGGTTTCTTCTTCTTCGTTTTGGACTTCTCCTGCTTGTGGAAGAGTCTCGCAAAGTCTACGTGTTCAATGTGGCCGCCACTGCGGTCCCTCATGCCAACAAGGAGGGTCCCTGATGGCTCGCCGCCCTTAACGCACAGGTAGTTGTATTGAGTCCGACTCCGAAACCTATCGTCCGCAACTGCGGCTGCACTGTCCCTCGCGTCGTGCTCCCCACTGAGTACCGCGCAAATCTCGTCGTCGCACTCGCAGAGGGCGATGATCTGGGCAGGGTTCGCGCGGAGCTGCGCCCACTCGTCCGCGCGTTGCGTGGGTCTAGAAAAAACAAATAAACAAGAACAAAAAAAAAAAACAGAAAAAAAAAAATAACCAGATCAAAAAAACAACAGAACAATAAAATCAAATATAAATAAACTAACAAACACAAAACATAGATAACGTATATCAAAAAAAAGCAACGCAAAGAAAAAAATAACCCCAATCACCCTCCCCGCACCCCACCCACCCGCGCAGCCGTCCCTCCCGACAGTTGGCCACGACGACCCTAACACACAAAACCCCACAGCCACAAACCCACCCTCCCCCCCCCCCACCCCCCCACCACCTCCCCACCCCCCCCCCCGCCGCTCCCGTCCCGCTTCGAACTCCGTTTTCTCCTCCCATGCGTCGACAAGAGCACTTTGTTTTTCCGACAGATTGCTTGTCTCGATGATGGGCACCCGTTTCCAGGTTCTCCGCGACGACAACACTCTCGGCATGTAGGAGTCATGTGCTGCCGCAACTGCGGCTCCCGCTCCTCCCCGGGACTCAGCCTCGTCAGCGGAGGCAGCCGAGGACGCGACGGTGCTGTCGCCATCTTGCGTCCGCTGGTCGTCGTCATCATCCGCAACTGCGGCTTCCTCGTCTTTGCCTCCCTCCTCCACCTCAGCGTTGTGGATGAACACCGTTCTGGCGAATCGAGGTCCACGGTCCATACTCCCTGAGGATGCGCTCGGGCGCGCGGGCGGCCACATGCTTGCGTCTTCGCGTGCGCCACCTCGAGCCACGGTGGCTACGGAAATGGATCGTGAATGGGCATGGGGTCGGATGGAGGGAGGAGACAAAGAGGATTCGAGGAGAGGCAGAAGGAGGGCGAGGACTCAAAGGAACCGAAAGAACAACAAATGGACTGGCGGAGAAGCAGAAGGAGGGCGACGATTGCAAGGGACTGTGAAAGGATAATTTTCACAGCAGCAGGAAGACCGCAACTGCGGTTTTGCCTCATCTCCTGCCCGCGCGGGAGCCGCTTGGAAAAACAACTTCCCTCTGGACTTCCTGTGGGTCCGCAACAGCGGCCTGCATCACGCTAGGGCTGGGATTACCAGCGCCATTTGCCCTCCCAGGGTTCTCACTGTTTCCGAATGCACGAACTGCGACAGCGCCGAACGGTTCCCAGACGCCGCGTCGTTCGCGACTTGTTGCAGCCACCCAGCAAACGTCAACGGCCATTGCTCCTTGTGCTGCTTGCACATCTCCTCGTCCCAGTGCGTCTTGAACCATGCCCACTCCCCCCTCTGTTCGTCTGAGAGGACGCCCTTTCCGCGAGCCAGGCGGCCCAGAGCTGCCATCCTGTTTTCCTGGATCTTGAACTCCTCGGGGCCCCACTGCGCTAGGGCGTGTTTGTTAGCCTAAGCCGTTTCCACCGCAACTGCGGCCTCCTTCTTTGCCCTCAAGGCGGCCTCGGCCTCTCGAATCTGCTTCTTGAGATCGTGCAGCGCCTTCGTCCTGTCGTTCGCTTCCAGCGCCAGGCGCCGCTTTTTCGCTAGCACTGCGGCTTCGTGGTCTCGCCGGGCAGTCAACGCTCGCAGGATCTCGTTGTCCTCCCGCGCCAGCTCTCTCAACCGCTTCTTTTGTTTGTGTTGTTGCTGTCGGCAATCCTGCGCTAGTTTCTCCATGCCCACTTGGCGCAGCATCTCTTCCGCCTCGCGGAGCGTTTCTGCCAAGGACGTCGCCACTGCCACCTGCTCGGCCGCCTCTGCGTCGACCACGCAGTCCATGGATACCGAGGATCCCTGAGGCCCAGGTGCCGCAACTGCGGCATCGCACTGTTCCGCAAGAGCCTCGGCCCACGAGGCCTCCTCTTGCTCTTCGTCCTCCTCGTGCTCCTCGTGCACCTCCTCCTCCTCCTCCTCCCCGCCCTCCTCATCGCCCTCCTCGTGGCATGGCTCCTGGCCTAGCGCTTCGTCGCCGAGCTTCTCCAACACGGAATCTGTGGCGTCGTGTTTCTCGTATTCGTGTATGAGACGCAGCACGTCATTGTAGGACCATTTAAAACGTTTCTGCTCGCATTCTTCCCTCACCTCCGCGACTGCGGTGTCCACTTTTGCTCGCAGCCCCCCTGCTTCCCAGAGTTCCGCCGCCTCTCGGCAAATCTCGAGATCTCCTGACTTGTCGAAGGGCGCTCGAATTCCCACTTTCAGGAATCCTTTCGCGGCGTCCAAGTGCAACTGCACATTCTCCAACACTGACAGCATCAAGTCGGCGCAATCGGAACGCCGCAACTGCGGCACGTGCTTCCCCAACGCAATTTGCTGCACCAGCGCTTTGGTCTCGAGGGCAATGTACCGGCGCTTCACGTGCTGGTTCAAGTCCGTGTCCACGGGCTGCGCAACTGCGGTCGTCCCCCCGCCGTGAATGATCAGCACGTAGCCGCGCTGCCAGGCGAGTCTCCGCACAGCGTCAGCTTTGTGCGGGGAATGGTCGTCGGCCATGAGGATGCGCCACTTTCCCCGCAACTGCGGGTCGTCGGGCCAGGCCCGCAAGTGCCGCTGCAAGAATGATACAACGTCGTCTGCGCGGTAGGACCCCTTCTCGGACGTCGCCGTGCTCACCCAAGACGGATAGCCGCGACTGCGGGCATGTGCGGCCAAGCCCTCAGCGATGACAGATCCCCCCGTGAACATTAGCTCCGCCGGCGGTGGTCCGCAACTGCGGATGTCCTCCGCGTCGCTCGACACCGTCAGGTTCGCTGTCCACCGAGCCCTGCTGTCGTCATGCGCCTCGACAAGCGGGACAATGCCACCCTTCACAGCCAAGGTCGGCTTCGAGGCCAACGACGACTCGTTGTGGTGAAAGGGCGACTGGTCCCAGTTCAGGATGTGCGGGTCGTACCCCAGAAGCTCCTCTGCAGCTGCGCGGACCCTGGCCACGTTCAAGATCATAGTCTCAAAACGAGATTGGAGCAAACATTTTGGCACCTTGTACTTGCGGTTCGGCTTCTTCATGCTCAGGCCGTAGGAGCGCCGCCACTTCACCCACCACCGAGGCCGCAACTGCGGCACCATCGGTTTGCCTCCCCGCTTCATTGTCTCCACGCAGTCGTCCGCGACGAGTTGCTTCGCCTTCGTAACCAGCAGGGATTGGGAGAACCTGGCCAACATCTTGGGCCTCTCCTCCGCAACTGCGGTTCGCTTGGCCACCGCCTTCCAGTCCACGGAGTACCTCATGTGGGACCACCACTCGTACAGAGCGGCTTCCCGCCATGGAGCCTTGTTCGGGCGCCCTTGGTTGCCCCGCGCGCGGCGTCGGCCATGCACGCCCGCCGTGCCATGTCCACCTTGTGTGCGCCAGTTTTGAAAACACTTGGAGACGGCCTGGCGCTGCTGGACGACCCCCATGCCCTTCGGCCACGTGAACCGCCCGCAAAAAGACGCGATTGAATTCCGTGGCAGAACGCCCTCGCCCATCCAACCACAACTGCGTGCGTGCGCCTCCAGTTCTTTGCAAACCAGTTCGCGGTCTCTGAGCATGTGCGGGCACACGCGCCGCTTCTGTTCCGCAACTTCGGTTTTTGGGCGTGCGCTGGCCAGTGCGTGCGCCCTGATCTGCTCCTCCTGCAACGCCTCGGGCATAGCCTCAGCCATGGCAAGCAATATACCCATGTCCTGCACGCCCGTCTGCCACTCTAACGCCGCCATTAGAGCGGGGCGTGGCGCGCTCGCCTCTCTCGGCGCCTCTGCTGGTTCGCCCTCGCCCTCGGAGTCGTGCAGGACCATGGGTCCAGCAGGGCCGCTGGCCCCGCAACTGCGGTACGCCCGCACCTCCTCCAAGGTTAGTTCCTGCGTGACAACGAGCATGTCGTGCAAACACGGTTCGTCCCAGCGGCGCACCCCGAAATCGTACAGTTCCTCCCGAAGCCATTTGCGCGTCTCGGCATTTTGCGGTTTCTGCAACATCATCGCCATAAGGTCAATGCCGCAGTTTCCATCGCAAACAGTCCCTAGGACCCATTGTCCCAGAGGACCGTAGAACCTGTTCAACGCGTCCGCCCCCTCAGAGCACACGCCACCCACCGCAACAGCGGCCACCCAGTGGCGCACCTCATGGAGAGGGTTCTCGGGAGTCACGGGCCTGAGTTCCACCGTTGTCCATTCCCCGAACAGATCCTCAGCAGCGGCGAGTACGCACGCCACGCCGTCGACGGCGCATGGCTCAGTGCACTTCTCCTTTGCCCAAGGCATGTAAAATAAGAAAAAAAAAAAAAGAAATAAAAAAACAAAATAAAAAGAGAAAAAAAAAAAAAAAAAAAAAAAACATAAAAAGAAAGAAAACCAGTATAATAATAAAAAAAAGAAAAAAAGACAGAGAAAACACCAAAAAATAAAAAAAAAAATAAAAAAAAAAAGCGAAAAAATAAAAAAAAAAAGAAATACATGAAAACAAGAAAAGATAAAAGTCAAGGAGGACCTTGCGGTTCTCGCCTACCAAACCACAAGGGTCATCATGGAAAAACGTCAAGAGTCGCACGCCCGAACCGCAAGGCAAACAGCATGAAAGCTGAATACCCTTTGTAGGAATTCTCGGACAGAATCTGCCTCAGGAGAGCCATCACGACGTCAGGCACCGTCGCCGCCACTGCGGCCTGGATCTTTGGCGCGTCTTCCACAGGTACACCTTTCTCTGGCGCCAGGGGTGGCGCCGCGTCTCGTGGCCGCAAGGCGTCGCCAACAGGCGCCGCAACTCGTGCTGCAGCCTTTGGGTCTGGGCACGGGAAGAATGCGACCTGCGTCTTCGACCAGTTCTCTGGCAGCGGCCGCGCTGGTGGCAAGCGTGCTGGAAGTGGTGTGTCTTTGTCCGCTTCCACTCCCTCAGGAGCTTCAACCGCAATCGCGGTCTCCTGCGCAGCAGGCGGGTCTGGTGTTGCGCGCACTTGAGCTGGAGGAGCTGGAGGGACTGCTGCTGCGGGTGCTTCGGGCACAGGGGCTGCTGGAGGTTTGGGTTCTGCGGGTGCTTCTGGTGCTGGAGCTGCGTGTCCTTCTTGCGCAGGAGCTGCGAGTTCTGCTGGTGATGCTGGTGCTATGTGTGCAGGGGCCGAGGGAGCCGCAACTGCGGTGCCGCCTGGAGCCGCAACTGCGGGGGGTGGCGTCGCGCCCGGTCGCCAAGCAGACGGCCGAAAATGAAAGCGAGGCGGCTCAACAAGGCCGTACTGCGACGCGGGCCACTTCGCTAGGCACGGAAAATCCGCACATGCGTGCACCTTTATCTTCTTGGGGCACGGAACGCCGCTACTGCGGCTCAAGATGTTGGCGAGCCCAGTGGTGCCATACTTCGTTTTCCTCGGTGCGCAACCGCTGTCGTAATGGAGCCACTCCACCTCGAAATGCGTTCCGTCCTCCTCGCCATACCATGTCCGCCCCACGGGAACATCCATGAGCGGTCGCGTGGCGAACGACTCGGGCCGGGCACTCGGCTGCGGGCTACAGAACTAGGAAGAGGGAGGGGAGGAGGGAGGAGCAACTGAAGACGATGCGGAGGGGCGAAGAAGGAGGTACTTTTCAACAACGCCCGCGCGGAAGCCCCAATCATCGCGCGCACAGGGTTTCAATGCTTCACTCAATGCTTCTCTAAGAAAAACGCTCGCCCACACAAGTTGGCGCACTACGGCGTGCACCCGTGGAACACCCTAAACCTTCCGCCTGCCTCCTCACACCGCCTCGCCCTCCGCGTGTTCACGCGCACCCAGCCACCCCGCAACTGCGGGCACTCAGTAGCCCCACCGCAACTGCGGCCATACGGCTTCGGGCCTCAGTCGAACAGACTGGGGATTTGGAGCTCGAGGTAATCCAGAGCCGCTTGCTTGCGCTGGTGCTGCGTCATGCCCTCCCACTCGTAGTCGTAGCCCTTCACCGACTGCGCCGACTGCCACTTCTTCTTTGTAAGTTTCTTCACATCCATCTCGATCCTTTTGCCCCTGTTGGCACACTCTCGCGTGATGGTCGCGACCCAAGCGCCCTTGAAGTCCCAAACGACGGTGAAGCCAGAGCCGCTCCCCTGCGCCACGGGGGGGTCGACCTCCTTTTGCTTCGCCAGCGGGGTGGCAGGGTCAACCGCCGGTGCCCAGTCCCTGTCCGCCACTGCGGCCTCGTCCTTGTCGCCGTCGCCGATGTCGGGGACACCGCCGAGGCTCACGTCGTCCACGATCATGTCGATCAGCCACCCAAGGTCTGCAGCGTCCAGCCACAACGTCCTCCGCTTGAAGCTGGCCACCCGCACGTTTCGAACGGCCGTGTCGTGCGGAAACTTCATGGGGCTCGTTGCGGGCATCTGTACAGAGTGCACAGTGGCTATGGCCGGGCTCTTTGCGGGCATCTGTACAGAGTGCACAGTGGCTATGGCCGACTCCACGGCCTCGCCCCTGGGCAGGCCAGTAGTCGCCGCACGCGTTCCAGTCTTCTGCTTCTTGGCGCTGGTCGGGGTCGCTGCCTGCTTCTTCGTGTCGTCCGTGGAGCTGACCAGGGCCGACATGGGGTCATCTGCTTCGTCCCCCGCGTCGCCGTCGCTCTCCTCGTCCGCAACTGCGGCGCCGCCCTGCTTCGCGAGTACTTTCTTCAGCGCGTCCCAGGCCTTGGAGGCCTTCAAGGCCCCTGCGGTCGGTTTACCTTTGGCGCACACCTTGAGCAGCCAAGCCTTTTGCATGTTCACGTGCACGACAGTTATCTCTCCGAGGGGCCATGCGTGGAGCACCTTGACATCCTTTTCGGGGACGGGGGTGGTCTGCGCAAGCCAACCTCCACGGATGCACAAGACCTTCTCAACGCACACAGGGCTCCATTCGCTCGAAGCCGGCATGTGTGCTACTGCGCTGGACACAGCCGCAACTGCGGGCAAGGCGGGGGTGCGGGCAGTGGGGCCGCGCGCGGTTGAGCCAGATGGCGAGCTGAACGCCTCCCTGGAGGGCCTCCCTCGGTCCCTGCGATCCTCGCGCCTCCCTGGAGGGCCTCCGCCCTCAGAATGCTTCAAAGCAGTGCCGGGGCACTGCTTTGAAGCATCTGGCGGAGGCCCTCCAGGGCCTCCGCCCTCAGCCCAGGGCCCTCCAGGCCCTCCAGGGCCTCCAGGGAGGCCCTCCAGGGCCTCCAGGGAGGCCCTCCAGGGCCTCCAGGGCCCTCCAGGCCCTCCAGGGCGGACGCCCTCCAGGGCCTCCAGGGAGGGAGGGAGGGAGTGAGGAAATGAGTAGTTTCGGCTTCCAACTTGGGAGGTAGGGGAGAAAGGAGGAGGAGAGAGGGAGGAAGTGGAGGAAGGGCGAGGGAGGAGAGGGAGAAGGGAGGGAGGAGGTCCGTTTCGAACCTCCGTGCTCGATCGTCAGCGGCCCGCTACTGCGGCATCAGCTAACAGAAGCAGTGACACTGCAAACTACACGAGCGCTCCGCAACAGCGGTCACGCGTGCGCCCCCCCCTTCGGCCTGTTGCCCGCAACAGCGGTCACGCGAGCAAGCCGCCCTGACTGCCGCCACTGCGGCTTCTTAATTAATTAGAGCGACATCTTCCCGCTTTCGTCGAACCCTTTCTTCGATTTCTTCGGCGCGGGCTGGCCCGAAGGCTTCCCTTTGGCCCTCTTGGCCGCGTCCGTCTTCCACGTCTCCTCGGCCGCCTTCTTCTTCGGTGCGGTTTTGGGTCTCGCCTCCCACAGGAGCTCTACTCCTTTCTTCACGGCCGTGGTATTCACCAGCACAGGGACATTCACGGCGAGCACGACCCCGCCTGTCCCAGGCACGCACACCGCCAATTCTTTCGTCTCCAGCTCCATGTTGATGCGCGCAACTGCGCTTTCATAACGGCTGTTTCTCTGCTGGATCTCCTGTTCCGTGACTCTGTTGACTGCCCAGAAGACGTGCATTGTCTCTTGCGCATCCCACTTCCATGCTCTCAACCGCACATCGTGGTCAGCCACGTCGGCGGGCGTCTTGTCCGCATGCGGCTTGAACTCGGGGTGCAAGTAGAAGGTCGTGGGCGTGGCCCCATTTGGATCTCCTTTCACCCAGACTTGCACGGCCACCCTCTCGGGGTGCGTGCTTGCGGCGTGCACCTTGGATGCCTTTGGGACGCACGGCCACAACTCGATGCATTTTTCGTCGTTTGCAGCGGTTGCCTTGACGGTGCGTTTCTCTGTGTCAGCGTCTTGCAACACCTCTACTTGCGCTTCCGCACCTGCGGACATGTGGCGCGCCCAAAGGCACAGCAACACTGCGCTGACCAAAGCAGGCTCCCGCCCCAGCTCCTTCGCTGCCGCTGAACGCCTCCATTCGGCGATTGGCAAAGGGAAGAATCCGCGTGGAATGGCCGTCGTGTCCCTGCTGCGCTGGTGGTTCGTTGGTAATTGCGTCGTGGGGTCAAAGGAAATGACCGTCGGCATCAACTCGTGCCCCTCTGCGGAAGCCTTTGTCTTCCCCGCCACTGCGGGCTCATTCGGTTCTGGGCGCGGCAACGCGTTGAAATCGAACCAATCGGGCTTCCCGCCTCCGACTCCCACTTCGCCGAGGGCCTTCTCTAGGGCGTCCCGATTGGACTTCGGCTCCACCTTCCCCGTGGCCTCCGCGCAAGCGCGGAGGAGCGCCTGACGATGTCCTGGGATACTTCGTTCCTTGACATGGGTGTCCTTCAGGTACTGCATGAAGCCGTCTGCGGTCAGTATGCACAGGTTCGCCTTGAACTCGATCGCCTTCTCAGGGCCCATGCCGTCGATGGCCTTGCTCAGCGTGAACAAGTACAAACGGAGAGCCGAGTTCATGTCGATGAGGAAGTCTCGGAACTCCTTCTTCTTCCACTATTGTTCTGGGTCAGGGCACCACACAGGAGTGTCAACGCCCCTCTTCCTCGCAGGCGCGTTCCTGTAGCATCGCATCACCACGGCAACCTTGACCCACGGCACTTCGTCCGGAAGCTCGCTGGCTGCCCCGAAGGCACCGAGCCGAAGGGCCCTTCTCCTGGAGTTCACGTAGACCTCGCAGAACTGGAGCAGCAAGGGGATGAACTGCGCTTTCGTGCTCCCGAGCCCAACAACGAACGAGAACAGCTCAATGAAGTCTGGGTCCTGAACGACTCGATCGAGTTCGTGCATGACTGAGAGCTTGACCTTTTCAAAGGCAACCTGATCCGCAACTGCGGCGTGCAGCTCCGCGTCAACAGCCTTGCACAGAACACGGAGCGCGGTGAGTTCAGTCGTTCGCAACGCAAAATCGGCTCCTTTATTGAGGGACTGGCTGATGAGCGAAGCACCAGTGGTTCCTCGTCCATGATTTTCCAGCTAAGCACTTCCATGAGCATACCCCCCTGCACGAGTTTCTTAGCGACAGGGTCATGTTCCGCCACTGCGGCCATGTCGAGATTGCCGTCCTTATCGAGCACGGGCTTCAGCCTCGCGCTCTCGTCCTCCGTGAACTCCATGCCTTGGGGGATGGGCCACTTGGCTCCCAGGGCGCACGCCCGCAACACGAGGCACAAGTGGGAGTGCAAACACGTCCCATACGCAACGTCTGTTCCGCAACTGCGGTCGAAGCACGCAGCGAGGTGGCCGGTCGCTTTTTCCAGATTGTACTCTGTGTACGTCTGGAACTTCGGGTCCTCCTTTTTTCTCAGCACCAGCTCTTGTGCTGGGTACATCTGAACGCAGACGCCTTCGTGGTCAGCTTCGGCTTGCGCGAATCCAGCCAGGAAGATTTTCACAGCGAGTTCCCGAACCCTTTCCTGCTGAGGGTAGTGCCCGCCTCGGTTGCCCGTGTGCGGGGCGAGCATGAGCACAGGGAGGCGCACCTTGTCCCCTGTCCTGAATCTAGACCTCAAGTCGTTGGC
Organism: Prorocentrum cordatum; assembly: GCA_963575745.1. Taxonomy (NCBI): domain Eukaryota; class Dinophyceae; order Prorocentrales; family Prorocentraceae; genus Prorocentrum; species Prorocentrum cordatum. Next base: position 5,081 of record CAUYUJ010008857.1, on the reverse strand, counting down.
CCTCTGAAAGATCCCTTGCGTTCCGCCTGGAACTGCGGCTGTCTCGTCCGCCACTGCGGCTTTCTTGTCCGCCACTGCGGCATTATCTGCGCCGACGCTGTCGTTCATATCTGTGCCGACGCTGTCCGCCACTGGGGCCCGGAGCTCCGATATGGCGGACTATGGCACGACGTCCGTCGCTCAGGGTGGAGGCGTGTGTGCCAGGAGCCCAACGACCTGCTGAGCCGAATGCCTGCGGACGACTGAAGGCTCAGTTTTAATCAAAAATATCGGGCGAGAGCTTGGGGGGGGCGCAGGCTGGAGGAGGGAGGGGGGTGCAAGCTGGAGGAGGACGAGGAGGGGAAGGGGAAGGAGAGCTAGGACGGAAGTGGCGGGGGGATGCGGCCTGGAGGAGGACGAGGAGGGAGGAGGGAGGAGGGAGGAGGGAGGAGGGAGGAGGGAGGAGGGAGGAGGGACGACGACGACGACGACTGCTGACGACAGACGACAGACTTGACGACGACGACGGCCGACGACGACTGCTGACGACAGACGACAGACGCGACGACGACGACGGCAGCGACGACGACGAGGACGGACGACGACGATGATGATGACCCAGCGCGCGCACACTTATTGCAAACTGCGGCTTCGCAACCGCGTGCTCTCCTATTATACGCAACCGCAACTGCGGCTTCTCAACCGCAACCCCGCAACTGCGGGCTATCCTACACCGCAACCGCAACACCGCAACTGCGGGCTATCCTACACTGGGATGCACTACGCAGGCAGCAGGCGCCCAGTAATTAGTACCGAGCTCTGTTCCGCAACTGCGGCTCCTCGGTCTTGCCGTACTCACCGCTCGTCCGCAACTGCGGCAGATCGCGCCTCTTCGTGCTTCCGCTTGCTCGCCCGACTTGCGCGTCCGTGGCCGACGAAGACGATGTTTTGGTGGATGCCCTCGCACCAGTGCGTGCTGAAGGTCTTCTCGTTGAGCTCCTTCTGAATGACCTTGCCGATTGGGGGCAGCGCTGCCAAGCCGAGCTTTCTTCTGACTCCGCTACTGCGGTCAGGGTCATCCTCCCACTTGGGCATGTACTTCGCTGGGACCCAGCGCCGAGAGATGATGGAGTCTCTTGTTCGATGCATCCAATCAGGGAGCCACTGGGGATCGTTCTTCGACGGCCTCCCTGCAAAATCCAGGTTGTAGTCCGCAATGCGCACGTCGCACGGGCCAATGGGGAGGACGTAATTCGGATGCATGACGCGTGTGCCCTCCACAATGCCTCCGAACAGGGCGGGTCTAGCCCTGAACACCACCCCCACCGGGCAGGTGTAGCTGGCTCCGCAACTGCGGCCAAATGCTGCGAGCTGCTCAGGCGGGATGTCAAACAGGCCGCACAAGAACCGCACATCATTTTTATGGATGGAAGCAACCGCGTCCTTGAAGAAACCTGGCTGCCACGCTGGTTGTTCTGTTTGCGTGATCTTCTGTTGGAGACGTTCGGTGACTGCGTGTCTGGACACGACGGCAAAACGGATCACCGCGGCAGGATTCATGTCGGAGCCCTTCAGGCGAAAGCGCAGGATCGTGACGGCGTGGGTGGCCCCAACAACATGACCCGCAACTGCGGTCTCTGCGATGATGTTCGGGCGCACGAGCACCACGCCCGTGTCTCTGAACAGGCCAACCGTCGTCCAGTAAGGCTCCGCGGTGTTGTTTTTCAAAGTGACAGCGTCTTCGACGGCAGTCCTGAGTCCAACGGGAACGTCGTTGCTGCAAGCGCCTTCGACGTTCCCCGTGCGGAACAGCTCGGGGTCCCATACGACGAAGACGACCGCCGCAGTTTGGTGCAAGATGCACCTGAAGACATCTTCCTTTGTTGCCTCCTTCGTGATGACCACCACGTTGAACACCAAAGCGATGGTGGACGGAACCCGATTGCCGTCTTCTGTACGAAGGAATCCTTCGTTCCACTTGGGGCGTTCCCAAAAGTAGTTTATCCCTGGAGGGGACCTGGTCCGCTGCTTCTTCCGCGGTGCTCCCGCATCTTCCCGCAACTGCGGTTCCGACGGAGGCCCCGCGCGACCCCGCGACTGCGGTTCTGACAGCGGCGAGTCTTCCGTGGGAGGCGGCCTTTTCCTCGGACGCGAATCGGCCGAGGCGGTTGTCTCGGCGGCTTTCTCCTGGGAAGCGGCCTCGTCTTCGGGTTGGGCGCCTCGTTTGGACTCGGCTGCGAGCAGCACGGCCGAGGGCGCGCTGCTCCCAGATGAGCCGCGCGCGGCACCTGGCTCGCCGGCCACCCCCGCAACTGCGGTCTCGGTGGCGGCTCCCGTCACTGCTGGTTGGTCATGCTGCTTCGTCGGCGTCTGCGCCCGAGGCCCCCATTTTGCCTTGGGGGTCAAGTGCGCCCTGCGCAACTGCGCCTCTTCGCGCCTCCCACCAGCAGAGCTCCCACTCGCAGCGCTTATCGGCGGCGGCGGCCGATATTCCCGCGAGGAGCTAGACGAACATCTGATATGACCCTTCGGGGGAGCGTGTATCCCTCGTGTGCGTGCGCTTGTGCGTCACGCCCTCGGGGGCTTATTTTCCGTCTATACTGTGCGTGCCGAGGGTGTGACGTCTACTTTTCTATGGCTGCTCATGCTCGTTCGTTCGACGTCTTTTACGTTGCGAGCGGTGTGTCTCGTCTATGGTTCAGCTAATATTGCGCGATGGACGTCTGAAATCCGTTTACATACAGAATTTTGCTGCTCCTAAGATAGGCGAAAAGATTGTCGACTCTACGGTGCACTTGGCGAATCTGTGCGTACAGTGGCGTGCCGCGCGCGGCCCTTTACTCTGATCCGTCGGGTAATAACTGCGGTACGTCTTGGTAAAGGAGAGGAAGCGGGCAAACAGGCATCAGACGCGTCGGGTGATCGAGGACGAGGTAAAGGTTCTTCTATATGCGACAATTGGGATCTTCGGAGAGGTATCGGCGACGGCTCCCAGGACGGATGGCGCGAAGAGCTCAGACGAGGGTGAAAGGAGCAAGGGGACTGCGACGAGGATGACGGGGCAGAAACGGAGGAGGAGGAATCAACAAAGTCCGCAACTGCGGCCCTCGGGGGGGACTGCGACGAGGACGACGGGAAATGACTCGGCCAACGGAGGCGGGCTACGGCCCACGGAAGGAACTGCGACGAGGAGGAAAGGCGGAGGGAGGAGACTGCGACGAGGACGACGGGGAAGGGGCGACGAGGACGACGAACAACTGCGGATCCATCTGTTTAAGTACCTGTCTCCGCAACTGCGGCCGCGCCAATTAACGTCACGAGTGCTTCAACGGAGGTGATGCGCGCCCGAAGCACCTAATTACAGCGGTCAGTCGTGGGAGCGCCGCAACTGCGGCCAAGCTGTATGAAGTCGCTAGAAGGCAGCGCCGCAACTGCGGCCGAAAGCGCGCATAGTGAGTCAAACGAGCGCGGCGACACGCGATCGGTTTCCGCAACTGCGGTTCCATGGCTGCGCAATCCCGCAACTGCGGTGTCAAGGCTGCGCGGACCACCGCGGTTGCAGATGCGCCCCCTTGCTCGCGTCGAACCGCCCAGGATTCGGATGGCGTGCAGCATCTTCCAGAACGTGAACGTTCCGTGGCCATCGCTCTTGCCGAGACCTGCCCTCGGGCCCCGCACGGGATGCGAGTGCGGCTCCACCTCATACGCGTTGAACTTCGGGCTAGACCAGGATGGGTGGACGCGAATGCCCGAGCCGTCGTCGCGGATGAGGACGAAATCCCACTGGGGCAGAGGGAGTCTTTGCGCCTGTCCTCTGTCCACCCCTTTCGTGTGCCTCATGTTGTCGAGACTGCTAGGGCACGGGCGGCACTCGCAGCGGACCAACCCGCGACTGCGGTCATTGTCAGGTCCGCACACGACGCGCAGCATTGTAGGTCCATCCATCTGCGCGACCATCTCCAGCCAAGACCACGGCACTTTGACAGTGTGGTCCCAGTCCCAATCCCTGTTGTCCTGCGCCTTCCCCTTTGCGCGGTACTTAAGGATCTTCGAAATTTCCCCCGCAACTGCGGTGCCTCCGAAGACGGGCGTGCGGCTGCCGAAAGGGTTTTCTCGGTCTTCGTACTCGTCTCGGAACCACTTCAAGGCCGCGTTGTGCTGCTTATAATTGCCGTTCCAGTTCGCCCTGAAGTTCTCGAAGAATTCCAACTTGAAAATTGGCAGCGGCTCTTTGCGCACAATTTGAAACAGCGCAACTGCGCCTTGTTCTTCGCGCCCTGGGGGAAGCAGGGGACCGCCTCCTTTGCCCGCCGCTGTTGCGGCCGCGGGCTCCGCGGCAGGAGAACCTGCCGAGGCACTCGAGCGGCCACCTTCCCATGCATTCCTCCAGCCACCCTCGTCGTCCCACCAGCGGGCGCCCTCCATTCCCCAACCCTCGCATCCGTTGCCGCCCCATCCGCCGCCCTCCCATCCGCGACTGCGGTCACTTCCGTCGCCGCCATCCTGCGCTTTTCCTCTCCATCCGCCAAGAGAATCTCCGCCGCCCCAGCCGCCTCTGCGGTCACCTCCGCCGCCGTATCCGCCACTGCGGCCGCCCCAACCCCCACTTGTTCCCCAACCGCCGCCGCTGCTCTTTGAAGAATCCGCAACTGCGGCCCGTGTTTCCTCTTCCGCTTTGTCATCCCACCCTGCACGCATCTCTGCCCCAACTGCAGGCCGCGGAGGCGGGCGCGAGCCCGCCCAACCGCCGTGAAACCTACCGTCGGCGCGGGCTTGAGCCGAACGTGCATGGAGGAGGAGGATGAGGAGGAGGAGGGTGAATGTGAGGAGGATGATGCGTTCCTGGGAGGTGTGCCTTCGCGCGCAACACAAGAGCCCTGAGAATTCCTGAGGCCCCTCCAACAGCCAAGGACGCGGATGACAAGAAAGTCGAGAAGATTGGGAACCGATTGAGGATTAAGAGGCGTGCGACGAAAGGGATGATGATGACGAAGAGGAAGATCAGTGAAGGGAAGGAGCGGACAGGAATTATGGAGGAGTGATAGCAGAGGAGGAAGAGGGGGAAGGGGGAGGAGGAGGAGGAGGAGGAGGAGGGAGAGGAA